>PVJD01000819.1:0-220000 GCA_004026545.1 Mormoops blainvillei
GATAGGCATTATTTTTTCAAGACTTTCCATGTGTGAAAGTTCCTTTGAGCCCCAGAGCCTCAGTATCATACATGTCCCCTTGAATGTCTCACAAATACAACAAATTTAATGTGATTAACACTGGACCCTCACTTTCTACCTCAGATGTAAGTATGAGTAGAACCATGTGGAGAGAGACCTCCATTTACCTGGTTACTCAATCCAGAAACGTGAAGTCTTCCTGTTCTTTTCTTTTCCTTGACATTTATTTTGTCTCCTAGTTTGCCATCCATTTCTCTCCATCTCTGCTGCCAGCACTTGGTCCAGCCTCACTGCCCTTGCAGCATTTCTAATCCGCCCCCATTCTAGTCCCTTTTCTCCATAGCAATGAGAGTGATCTTAAGTTGTAAATCACATCATGTTGTTCTCCTATTTAAGATCCTTCAGTGGCTTCCCATGACTATTGGAATAAAATAAAAACTTCTACAAGATCTTGAGTAAGCTTGCCTGTCTTTCTAGTCTCATTTCATGTCTATCACACATTTCTCCTGCCTTTTGTTAGTTCCTTGAGCACAGGCATGTTGTTTCGCCTGACCAAAATGTTCTTCCCACCCTTTCCATAGTTATTTTCTTCTTTCAGAGCCTAACTTCACTAGTACTTCCTTAAAGAAATCTTTCCCGACTCATCCTAAAGAAAATATGCGCCACCCATCATTCTTGATCATTTTACCCTATTTTTTAATGGAAATTCCTTCCTGTGTTCATGTGTTTATTTGTTTAGTTTTTATGTGACATTTGACCCGGTAAACTGTAAGCTCTGTAAAGGCAGGCATCATGGTCACTATTGTACGAGGTCTGTCCAGAAGATGTCCAGCCATGTAATATGAAAAATAGAGACATTTATTGAAAAAAATATAAGATACGAGAAACATTGTGCATAGGACAATGATGCCCTAGTCGCCTTCAAAGGAGGCACCTTGGAACCTCACACAGTTCTCCTAATCGCCCTCAGTTACCCCATTGTGTATTTCTGAATCTCAATGGTCTGAAATCTCTTCCATTTCAAAGGTGATTTGTGTTTTGGGAAAAACCAGAAGTCCCAAGGCAGCCAATCTGGGCTGTAGAGGAGCTGAGTCACCTGGGTGATTTGATGTCAAAAATTCTGCACAAGGCACAATGCATGAGCATGTGTGTTGTCCTGATGAAGCTGCCAATCACCAGTTACCCATGGTTGTGGCTTTCTAAATCATACAGATAGTTTCCACAGGAGAATGTTCCAGCTTAACACATAATTTGATGCAGATTCATTTCTCGACTCTCCCAGTCATTTTGAATGTGATGGCCACACAGTACACATGCTCATTCAACAGCATCTACCACCCCCACTGACTAGTACAGTGAAGTTGTTATTGTTCACACATAAGCATTCCAGTCCACTCTCCTTGGCTACCAGGTTACATCAGTGTCACGCAAACCATTCTCATATTAATAATCGTTGGACTTTTTCTGGACAGACCTATTTCCAGGGCTGAACACAGTATCTGGCATAGAGGAGAAGCTCAGTAAATACTTATGTTTTATTTATTTTAAAAGATTTTATCTATTTATTTTTTAGAAGAAGGGAAGAAGAAAGAGGGAGAGAACCAACAGTGTGTAGTTGCCTCTCACATGCTCCCTGCTGGGGACCTGGCCTGCAACCCAGGCATGTGCCCTAGACTGGGAATCGAACCAGTGATCCTTTGATTCACAGACCGGCACTCAATCCACTGAGTGACACCAGCAAGGGCTCAATAAGTATTTATTGAATGACTGAATGACTGAATGACTATAAGGACACTCTTTTTCCCCCAATTGTTTTTTTTTTAAATTCTGTGTTATAGTTGACAAAATAGTATTACACACATTTATATGCACTCATCTGGATTTACAATGAACATTTTGTCACTTTAGCCTTCTCTATTCCTCCATATTATCTGTTACTGTTGCAACTTTTTTCTAATCCGAAATTTGACGAGTCGGAGACCGTTCACAATGGTTCCTATGTCTCCATTCGTCTTTGAGCAGGTACTTGCTCTCTGCCCTATACTATTACTCTTAGTGGGGAATGATTTTGGAAATCAAAAATCTTCCTGCTAAGTATGCCCATTACTATTGAGTGTTATTGCTTCTTTCAGTGGTCTTTTCAGTGGCCAGAGCTAGAATGGCATTTTATATAGGCAGGCAGTCAGACAGACACACACACACACATATTAATTTATTTAATTAAATTTGTTTTGATACCTCCAGCTCATCCGTAACCTCCCATTCTATGTTTGTAGCCTTTTCTCTGACATTGAGGATCCTGATATTTACTCATTTGTACTATCTGAACTATGCCTATAACACTACCACCACCAACAAACCTACTAAAAAATGCCAAGGATGGTGAAAATGAGTCTAGGTAATCTGTACGTGATGTAATAGAGAGCTGTTGAGGTTATGGGAGCAGGGGAGTAACAGAGAATCAGTGACTTAAGTTCTTGACTCCATTTTCGGTTTTTGTGATTTTCAGCTTGTAAGTTTACTACTCTTAGGCTCCTTTTTTCTTATCTATGAAATGATATTACTATCTACCTTACAGAGGCTAATTTGTGAAGCTTGACATATATATAGCAAGTATTGTGCACATGTTACTTATTATTATTATTAATGTGTTTTAATAACTTTAATCTGAGAACAGTGCATAGTAGCCTAGGTATAAACCTTAGGCCGTTATTTGAGAAATGCTTGAAACATAGTTGGAATAGGTAATTGAAAGGAAAGATCAGATACTAGGAATGTTTTGGATGGATATTATTAATATTTTAATTTTATGTAGTTTTAAAAATATTTGCTGTAGTTCTTCATGCTATTTCATAGTATTCATGTGTTCATTATTATTTCAATAGTTAAGAGCTGAAAACTGAATGTAACTTTATAATTTACAAAGCACTTTCACATATGTTATCGAATTGGATTCTCAGATCCATTCTGTGAGATATTTCCATTTTTTGAAGGCCCAGAGAAGTTAAGTAATTCATTAACAATCACACAAGTGAATAAAGGAACCAGTTTAATACTTGATTTTCCACATATCTATTCTGTTGCTTTCTCCTTTATACCAAATTATTATAAGAACTGTTGTAATATAGCAGGGAACAATATGAAAAAGTATTATTAGTTCTTTGAAAGAGTTAATATCTTTCCATAGGTGTCTGCTTTAATACCAGAAAATAACTAGGGTCTAAAAGGGGACAGACAAGTTCAGAGTCTACTAGTTATCTAATTCATATATAAACCCAGTGATATTTGAATATAATTCCTTTTCAGTACATCAGTACTAAGTGTCTGTAATTTGTCATTTAAAATATCTGTAGCAGAAATGAAAATAAGCTGTTGCTTTTCTCCATCAAACTGTACCTTTAGTACATTTTGGGTGATTATAAAATATTTTATAATGGGAAAATGTTGACAAAAAAATAGACGGGGGAAACAAAAAAAACATTTTACAGTAGAGCTATTTCATAAGTGTTTAAAAATAGTATTGTTCATGAAACTTTTTAAAATTTACCATCAGGCAAATGGTGACAGAGTCTACATAGAACTATGCTTCGTGGTATTCTGGGAAAAACCTTTCGACTTGTTGGCTATACTATTCAGTATGGCTGTATAGCTCATTGTGCTTTTGAATACATTGGTGGTGTTGTCATGGTAAGTTTTTACATTCAAGAAAACAATCATTTTAAATATATACTTTTTTTTAAATTGAAGGAAAATGAGTTTTCCTTTTATTATAATTGAAGTTATTGATTTAATGAGTAAAGTTTGACCTAAAACATAGTATCTTTGTAAATTTTGGATAGAAAGAATGTATTATTTCTGATGAGCACAAAAGGCCCTATTAATACTCTTAGAATAATAGTTTTTACCATTTATTGAATGCTGAAATGTTCCAGGATGTGTTTGATGTTTTACACTTATTAACACATTTAATATTTATACTCTGTGAGATACTTACTAGAAATACACTAGACGTATGATGAAACTGAGTCTCAGAAAGCTTAAATAACTTGCTCCAGGTCCCATAGTTACTAAGCAGACTTGGAATTTTAACACAGATTTCTCCAATTTTCAAAACACCTACTTTTATCCATTGTGTTTGACTGTCATTAAAACATGATTATTCTACCTTGTGTCAATATAAAATGTTAAGGATGCCGCCCCACAAATGATTTTTTAAGAATATGGCATTATGAATCTATCAATCATGACTGTACTAACCTTTTGTCATATAAATGAATAATTGATTGAATGTCCAGTCAGTGGGTTTTTTGCTGATGTTGCTGTTTTTATCAGGTTTACCCTAACAGATTCAGTCATACAACCTCAGGTTGAGCTGGAGTAATGCAAATAAATATATTTAACTGCAACTCCATTCTTTGATTTTTTAAATTTCCAATGGGTTACAGAGATAGTAACAAACTTTCATTGTGGTCTTCATTATTTTCTGCCTGGGTAAGAAGATTTGAGTAAAAATTATTTACATGTAAGTGGAGTAATGGAGACTGTTGTGTTTAGACTTTTAAAGGTAGCAATGATCATTTCTTACAGTTTTGAGGTGTATATGAAAGTTATTTTTTAAGATATACTAATATGAAGTCTTAAAGTATATCTTATTATGCCAGTATTTTTCAGTATAAAATATAAGTTACAGCTCCATCAATGAGTAAGTTATTCTCTTGGAAGAGAAGGAGAGACCTCAATTCATTGGGAATAATATGATGCCATCTAATGAATCTCCATCGTGGGCACTGGATGTTTGACAATAATAATAAAATAAATCATTCATTTATTCATTTAACATGTTTTTTGAGTATTAGCTTTATGCCAAGCACTGTTCATGACCTTGGTTATAAAGCTGGCAACACGGGAGACAAGGTCCCTGGCCTCAAGAGCTTACTTTCTATAGGATGGCCAAAATTTGGGTACATAGATAATTATTTTATTCACATATTATATGTTATATCAGTAGACCATTTTTAATATATTTGCCCGTGTTTCCAGACTTGGTGGCCACCCTGTAGAGTTGAACGTATCTGGGAGCTGCCAGCTTATTAAGAATCTTCTTCCAAACTTGAACACCATTTGCTTTATTTCTCTCTTTTAAGCCTGCTCAGATTACTTGTTATATTTGAAAAGGTTTTCACCTCAAATTACAAAATTATCTCTTTTCAGTGTTCTGGACCATCAATGGAGCCTACAATTCAAAATTCAGATATTGTCTTTGCAGAAAATCTTAGTCGACATTTTCATGGTATCCAAAGGTATATTTGTCATAGATATTTTAAAATTTATGGTGAAATCACAACACACATTGTGTCTTTTCCGCTGTTTCTTAACTTTAAGAACTCTTTTATAAATACAAAAGAGTGACAAGCTAGATAAAATTCTCTCTCAGTATGAGAAATTTTAATAGTTTCTGTAACATGCATAGTCTGCTGGGTGATTATGTCCTTTGCACCATTGTCTAAAATAGATAGCAGTATTTTGTTATGTACATTCAAGTCTACTTTACTTTTTTGTGGGGGGGAGGTGGCTAGAATGTTTTGAGTCAAGAACTAGCGACTTAGGAACTACATTACATATCCAAATCATTGATATGTTTATAAATTTTTAAAATAATCCTATTTCTATTGATGACTGTCTTATCCTATAGCCTATGATGGGGACTTGATGCTTTTTAAACTATAGCACTGTATATAGTGGGAGTGAGGAATCTTCTATGAGTCTTCTGATTAATTAAGGTGGAAAAACTCCATGGCAAATATTGTTTGCCACTGTCTTTTTAAATCCTATATTAAGTGGTGTTTCCAATCCTCTGATACCGTTTGTTATAGTTAACTCCGTGAGTAGTATTCCTTCTGAATGCATGTCAAGTATTAGTAATTTTATGTATTTTCTAAATGACATCTCTCCAATTCCCTAAAATTTTGAGTCTGTTAGTTTTTTCATAACTTTTTGAAAAAAAAAATTTATACCAGCTTTTATCCCCATTAACTACAAATTTGACTCAATCTATATGGTCTTTAGTTTCTGGCATAAGTAGGTTTAGACACTCCTCTTTCATTATTGGCATTTTCTGTAGTATGTTTTTTGCATATGCAGATCTTACCATCTTAGATTCTGTACAAAGAAGCTACATCTTGGTCAAGCAGTGTAGTCTAGCAGGGTCCCTAGGTAATTCTTCCTTAGATCTTTTACCCATGACAACTTCAGGATACTTACCCATAACAATTTCAGGATATATGGGGGTTGTAAAATAAAACTTGTATAACAGATTGTGGTCTAGCTTCTTTTCTTTTTAACTTATGTCAAAATATCATAATACTGATTTTAGATTAATTGGAAATCTAGCCTCACTGTAGCAGGAAGACAAGTTTCTACTTTCCCTGCTAGTAACTTGATTTTGCTCGCCTAGTTCTTCAGCTTCCTTATTAAGGAGCTGACCTTGTTGGCTAAATAGCTTTTGAATGAATAGCTCAATATTGTGTCCTTTTTTTTTTTATAGATACTCTTTGCATTCAGATGGGTAATATTGTACAAATAACTACATTCAGTCAATTAATTAAGATTCTTTGAGGGTTTCATTTCGTATTCTCCTCATTCAAGGGCACATTAGATTGAAAAACAGCTCAAAATTTGGCATTTTTGTGAGACATACAAAAGTAAATTTTACAGCCAAGGTAGTCAGTTGGTAAATTCTGTTTTAAAAATACTACTGTTGAGTATTCTTTTTCTTTTATCTGTAGCTCTGAGATGTCAGACACTGTTACTTACTGCCTATTTCTAAAGCTAGAATAGCCATCCATTGTAGGCAAAATGAAAGTCTGCATGTTTGGCACATTGATCAGTTTTCAGTCAAATACTCAGAATACTGTTACTCAAGACAATGACAGTCTCACCACTGTTTATTCTTTCAACAAATAAGGAGCGCCTAATTTATAAAATGTGCCGTACTTTAGAGAGAATGTTAAGATGAATAAGATATTGACCTCTATTTGCAAAAACTTATAGTAACATCAAATTATTTCTAGAACTAGATATAGATAATAAGTAAATATACTAAATCCTTTAGAATATGTGTGTTAGTCAACAGAATTTACTTATTGTTCATTTTAGCAGGAAGAGCATTTTGTTCTTGTTAAGGCATTAGTCCTATATTTTTTGTTGTCTTCCTCCTTTTCACTTTTGAAGATCTTTCTTATTTTTCTAATACATGTAGATTGTTACTATTTTCATAAATCATGCCAATTTATTTTTTATTAAATTTTATTGATTTATCTTTAAAGAGAGGGTAAGGGAGGGAGAAAGAGAGGGAAGGAAACAGTAGTATGGGAGAGAAACATCAATCAAGTGCCTCTCACATGACCCCAACTGGGGACCTGGCCTGCGACCCAGGCGTGTGTCCTATTGGGAACTGAAACGGCGACGTTTTGGTTCACAGGCCATACTCGGTCCACTGAGCCACACCAACCAGGATGCCAATTTATTTTTTGTAGTATATGTTCGAGCAGTTTTTAGCATTTTATTTGGTTGTGTTTTCTGATATTTTTCCTCAAATATGTCTTTTTTACTATATAGTAGACTATCTGGGTCATATAATCTATGTGCTGTAATTCCTGGATACTTTGAGCTCTAGGGAAACATAGGTCATGTTTGTATCTTATTATGTGCTCTAGAGTTCATCAGTACTCCTGGCTGGGCAGTAAAATTTACGTAGGTAACTTGATGGTATTTACATGGAATTGTTTCCCCATAGTTTTGTTTTCTAAAAATTTGGACACAGAAGTAACACATAGTAGATACAATGAAAGAAAATCATTCTTATGTAGTCATCAGAAATTTTAGAATCTTCTAATAGTTTTTGCATCACTCTCATTGTTGGATTCTAATGAATAAAAGTTAGTCACAGAGGTTCTCAAAGTTGGTAAATGTATGGGAGGGTCAGTCTGTGAGAGGATAAAGGGTGTGGCTTTAGGTTGCTTTATAAGAGTATTATAACAATGCCATGTATGTGTTTATGCTCAATAAATAACACTGACATTTCTTTGACTTTTTTCCCCTCAGAGGTGACATTGTGATTGCAAAAAGCCCAAGTGATCCGAAATCAAATATTTGTAAAAGAGTAATTGGTTTGGAAGGAGACAAAATGCTCATCAGTAGTCCATCAGATTTCTTTAAAAGCCATAGTTATGTAAGTAACATTTTAATTATGTTATTCATTGGTTTAATAATTAACATTAATGGAAAACAAAAGAAAATGACATTTCTATTTCGAATATAAGTTAAAAGTGCTGCATTCAGTAGAATTTAAGTATATATCAAGAAGTATTTGGCCATTGTATTTTATGTTTTAGTTCCTTTTAAAACCCTATATCAACATCTCAGTAATTGTTGCAGGCAAGATTCACCAATAAATATCAAAATATTGGGTCAAAGTTGGAGGGAAAATTGTTTATTTGCATAGTCTCAAAGTATGTCTCCCAAGGTATTTATTACAAAGGCAAAAATAGTAACTTTGTAGAGGAGAAAACTGCCATTGACCACCTTTACTAGTGATCAAGGTTAGCTTCACCAATAACAAGATCAATGTAGCATAACGCCTGAATTGAAGCACTCTTAGGTACATCACTTCTGTGGTATTCTTGCAAAAGAGGGTATAACCTCAGTCTAATTATGAGAAAAAATCAGACAAACCCTAATTGAGGGTCACTCTGCAACATAACTGACCAATACTCTTCAAAAATGTCAAGGTCATGAAAAACAAGGAAAGACAGGAATTGTGATAGATTGGAGAAGACATAGGAGATATGACAACTTAATGCAATCTGGGTTCCCGACTAGACATATTTTCAACTAACTTATTAAAGGAAAATCTACGATAGTAAAATCAAATAAAACCTGTAGTTTAGTTTTTAAAAATCCTACTTAAATTTTTAGAATAGAAATTGTATATACTTTTGGTCTTACCGACTTACATGTTCAGTTAGAGGAAGTCAATGGAAGAGTGAGGAGCAGGCATCACGTGCTGCCTCCTTGTACCACTCACATGGCTGCCATGACAGAGCTTTAGCAGAAGGTGGCCTTTACTTTATCAGCATATAATTTTCTTACTTTGATAATTATAACTTTTCTACTTTTATTTAAAATTTGTGTCACTATCAAATTATTACAATAGCTATTATATCTATTAACTAACTTTACCTCTATCTTCATCCCTAATGTAAGCATATAATTGAGTTAAATTGTCTTCATTATTGTAAATTTCTTTTGAACTGTAATAGCCTCTGATTACTCTATGAGTAAGTTTGATCAGTTAAGTATTGCGTAATCAGTCCATTTATTTACCATCCATTGCAGACTATGATTCAGCTGTGCACATGGTTTTGATGTTTATTACAATAGCGTCAAACATGCTGGTGACAGCTGATGGTGATAATAGTGTTGAAGACGATAGGATGGCATCAGACAACCTGCTTTTCTTTGGACTTCATCAGGGACACTGTATCCATTTATTCTTTAAAAATGTCAGGTTTTTACATAATGATGGTACCTTCATATGACTATTATCATTTCATAAGGCATTCCAGTAACTCCTGAGTTGCTTTAGCAGCAAGCACATACTTGACACCAGAAATAGTTTACAAACAAATCAATAAAACATATAAATGATATCATCCAGGATCTGTGTACTTAAACACCAACCCACACTGTTGTTGTTTTCTTTTTGAGTTATTAGGATTTAGATAAAATCTCTGCTAAGTAATCAGAAAAGTCAGCCAGAGGACTGTAAGATGTAAGTTTTTTTTTAATATTCTACTTAAGGAGAACATTCATTGAATTTTTCTTTGTTGAATGGGTAAGTTAGAGGACGCTGCCATTTGGTTCCCCGGTGTATCCCATTCACTGTGGTTTGCATGTTTATAAATTTCCAAACACAGTTGTGCTGATATTGGCCAATACTTATGCATGTCCTCTGTCCTAGGCACTGTCGAAACTCTTTACAAGAGTTAATTTTTTTAATCATCACAACAGCAACCCAATGAGACAGGTAGTGGTATTTGACATGTGAAAAACTAAAAACAGGGAGGTTAAATAAATTGCCCAATCACAAACAGTTAATGAGAGAAATAGTTGTAATCGAAACACACTTAGCCGGGCTCCACCCAGAATCTGTACTCCCTACCATGCTGTGACTCCTCCCATAACATCCTCTACTCGCCTATTATTATTTCTACTCCCATCTCATCAAATTGTACTCCCCTTAAAATGTATTTGTCTTTATTATTTTTAAAAAGAAAGGGAACTATTTCTGGTCAGAGGCAGTATTGGTCCTTAAAGAGAAGCCAGTAATTTTTGAAGGTTTTCTCACCCCTACCAGTTTTTCTAGGCTGGATTTTTCAAGCTGTAAGAATTGTGTAGCTATTACACAACCATTTTAGCAAATGTGTTCCATTAATCAAGGTGATTTATAACAAAAATCCATCCAAGTTTGGAGCACTCTAAAAAGATACCTGAACTGTTTGCAGGGTCTGCCCCTTTAGAATATTCCCTTTTTCAGCTATCTCAAAAGCACACTGGTGCTGTATTTTATGAAATGGGTTTCTTCTCCTTACCTATGCATCGTCTTAGAAAAATTATTATTGTTTATAAGAGGAAG
The DNA here is from genome assembly GCA_004026545.1 of Mormoops blainvillei. Taxonomy (NCBI): domain Eukaryota; kingdom Metazoa; phylum Chordata; class Mammalia; order Chiroptera; family Mormoopidae; genus Mormoops; species Mormoops blainvillei. Next base: position 10,718 of record PVJD01000819.1, read on the forward strand.
AGATTACTATTCATATCTTGATTGAACTGCATAGTAATGATGATGAATGGTAAATGTGTTTTGAATTCCAGGCGAAAAACATTATTCTCTAAGTATGTGCTTCAGAAAGCAAAACACCAAAATTGTCATTTGGATCCTAGAATACAGGATTTAGCATATGAAAGAAATACCATTGTTCCTAAGCTGGCATATAAGAATATAAACAGATCATTGGTTAAGTGAAGTGGAACCGTTTTATTCATTCCAGAGTTCTAAAAGTCTATGTGGCAAGCAACACTTAGGAGCTATGATTTATTTTTTACATTAAGCATTTGGAAACTACACAGTCCCTATCAAGGTTCTATTGCAATGGGTTTTGCTTATTTTATTTCAATGATATTTGAGGCCAATAATTCTTTCCTTGGGTTATGGACTGAGCATTGGCTGCTAGGATTGAACTTAATTTGTTCTATTGCGGTGGTTGCTTGTTTTATTTCAGTGATATTTGAGACCAATAATTCTTTCCTGATTATGGACTAAGCATTGGCTACTGGGATATGAGCTTAAGATGTTTGAGATTTTACTCATCTCAAACATCTTGAATCACTTACCTTCCTATACAATAGCAGTTCCTCAGTTTACTGCTAGAACCCTCTAATTTGCCAAAAATAATTAGTTGGAGGTAGAAAGATTAAGCAAATGGAAAATACATAAAATGAACTGGTATTCTCCTATTAGTTGCACAGTAAGCGAAGTAAAAGCCTATTTGATGTAGGGGATTTGGGCCAGGATTCAAGCAATGTAGTAAAATTTTGTTATAAAGCCAATGAAGAGATGAAGAAAACTACTTTATTATCTCTCTGAGGATAACATTGTGTGATAGTCCAGGGCTGTGACTTCAATCCATAGTGTTACTGTGGTACACTTAGGCATTTCAAAATGTATAGTAAGTCCCTATCAGCAAACAAACACACTGTAAGATCTTGCATCTAAACAACCAAACTCCTTTGACACCACATCTTCCTGTAGGAAAGAGCTGTGCATACTTACTGACTCCACTGTGAACTTCATATTCTCTCTCGAACTCATTACAGTTAGGCTTTGGTTCCCACCACTTCAGGAAACAGTCCCTGTCAAGGGTTCCCAACGACTTCTCTGTTGTCAATCCAGTGGTCAACGCTGAGTCCTCCTTTTACTTGGCCAATTGTTAATATTTGAAATAGTTGTTCTCAAAACCTCATTTCCCTAGTTCTTGGGACACCACTCTCTCTAGGTTCTTCCTGTCTTTTTACTTCTGATTTTCTTTTGTTGATTCTTCCAAACATTGGAGTAACTAAAGGTTCATATTTTAAATTTCTTCCCTTGTTTATATACACTCACATTTTAGATGACCTCAGCCTGTCTCATGGTTTTAAATACTAACGTAATTCCCAAATTTATGCCAACAACTTCTTTCCTGAACTCCAGAATCATCTGTCTAAAATCTGCCTCGTATGTCCATTGTAGTATATACAGGTCACCTCAAACTTAACATGTCCACAACTAAATTGATTTTCATTCCCAGCCTGGTCCCTGCCACACACTTTCCCTTCCGCCTGCCCAGGCCATAGGCCTGGGAGTCATCCATGGCTGCTTCTTTCACCCCACATCCGTTTCATTAGAAATCCGTGACGACTGTATCTTCTAAATGTAATCAGAATTAGACTACTTCTTTGCCACCATCGCTGCTACCATCCTGGTGCAAGACAAATTTATCTCCCTAGTTTTCTTGCAGTAACTTCTGAACAGCTTTCTCTACTTATACCATTCTCGTTTTCTTGCTTTCCTGCCCTCCACTGATTACTCTCTATGTAGTAGCTGAAATGATCCTTTTTAATAAGGATGTCTTTTAAGAGTAATAGTATCATTCTTCTGCTGTAAGACCCCAGTGGCTCCCCATCTCAGTCATAAAAGTCACAGAGCTTAGGATGGCCTATAAGACCCTACATGGCCATCCTGTCTGCTGCCTGTTCTTGTAATTTTATTGGAACGCAGGCATGCTCACTCATTGACGTATTGTCTGTGGCTGCTTTCATTAAAAGAGCAGAGGTGGAGTAGTTGACTATAAGGCTTACAAATTTGGGCTATTTACTGTCTGGATCTTTACAGAAAAACTGTGCTGGCCCATGCTCTAGAACAGAAAGCAGGGATTTCTGTTGATCATGGCTGATTCCCCAGCGCCCAGACTTTGATTTGGCATCTAGTAGGTACAAAAAATACTTGAAGGGCAGATAAATGTGTATATGGATAGGGTCTGACCATGTGTTATTTTAGTTTTCTATTCTACTTTTACTCAGTTTCTTCTCCTAATTTCTACTGAAAACCTGCTCCCAAGTGAATGCATTATGTCACTATTTTTCAGTCAGATAGGTGTTTCTGTAGCTCACAGCACTGTGGAGGCTGCTGCTGAACTGGCCAATTTGTGGTTACTCTAGTCTTCATGGAAGACTTTAAGCTAAGCTGCTTCCACGGTAGGGCTACCTGAGCACAAGGTCCTTGTTACTTTGTACCAGGACAGCAGAGTGCTGACTAATGTTTCTATCCCCATTAGAAACATGTGACTTCTCTTTGGACTGAATGGTGTTTTTCAGCCATTTTTATTAAGCAGGCTGAAAATTCACCTGGCTTTGAATTGACCTATCACCTTAGAATACTCTAAACTAAATCTTTTTGAAGGAACCATATAACTGAGGAATTCTGGACCTGCCTTGAGGGGAGGTTTGGTTCTCTAGAAATGCTCTTGGGTTTGTTACGGCGAGGGCTAAACTGCCCTTGCAACATGCAGTGCCTGCTAATGACGTTGTGAGGTAATAAGAGTTTTCTACATTTCAGTGGAAATGCATGTGCCTCTTGGACATTATTTACTAGTACACAGTATTTTGTTCTTTTGATCCTTTATTGGTTGGCAGATTAATGAGGGGTAAAGTTGTTACTTGTAGTTGGTAAACTGCTCCTTTAAGTGTAAACTTCTGTTTTCCAGAGGTTGTTCATTGCAAAATGAATAATCAGTTTTTAAATCTTCCAAAATTAAAATTTTATTGAATTTCAGTTTCTCAACCATATTGAAAATGGACATATTAATAAATATGATTATGAAGATTTCAGTATATTCCTGTAGTTAGAATGTAGCAGTCTTTTGCTATTGTTAAAGGAAACAAATCTATAGTCATCAGAAAGAGTGTATATTTTTACTTTTATTATCGGCCTATCAAAATATCAGGCTATTTAAAGCTTTTTGGTTCTTGATACCATAGATTCCAGTGTTATGCATAAAAGTGAAATGTTACTTACCAATGATAGTCTGTTACCACAGAGTGATGGTAGCTGAGTAAGGAATGCAGTACTTCTTACATTTTTCTTTTTGAATTATAGAGTATGTTAATAACATCATTATTGTTATTGGTGGAAATCTAAGAAAGAGGCAGTTTCACATTTCAGGCATAGCTGATTAAATGTTCTCAGGGTGCACAGATAGTATAGTGTTCTTAAAAAGAGAACTTGGAAATGGGACAATATACCAATAATAAAACTGTTTTATAGTGTATTAGAAAATACTTAAATAAAACTGATTGACAAACTGAAAAACAATCTAATTTGACAGCATTAGAAAATGGTCACTGGGGGATAAATGGTGCTGAAAGGAGGCTTGACTTGGGGCGGCGGACACACAGTACAGTGTACAGATGATGTGCTGTAGGTCTGTGCACCTGGAACCTGTAATTGTATTAACTAGTGTCACTGCAGCAGATTCAGTTTAAAAAGTGATCACTTTATAGAGTTAACACTAATAACCTGTTAATGTGCTCTGTATATTTAGGCTATAGTTCAAATCCTTGAATATCCTAATGCTGTTTTTCTGTTTGTTTAAATGTCATTTACTTCAGCTAAAAGTCACAACCATATGGCCTCCTATTACCACTTGCATTATAAACAGAAAAAGTACTTCTGTGTAGGGAGAGGAATCATCAGATTGAAAGGACTTGTTTATTACAAGCTGCTGATACACTAAATCCTTATGTCATTTCAATAGAAGAACTACCTAATAATGTCTCTTATTACAACAAGGATATCTAAACAGGGGACTTGCTTTTTGCAGACTATAGTGATAAAAACCTGCGCTGCACGTCCATTTCTCAGCAACGGCTCCCGGCTTAATCAATCACGGCAACTGCTAATGTCTCGATTGCCGCTGATGTGGAGGAAATATGTTTACTCTTTTGCTAAAGTGAAGTTCACAGCGGAGATGACATGACTTTTTCATCCTATAGTTAACACAATTCTGAAGATAAATTTGACTCATTGTTTACAATTCTGAGGTGTTTTTCTTCTGATGTTAACACTAAATTACCATCTCTGAGGCTCCCACAAGTTAAGCATTTTCTGATGTGTTCTCTGAACATTTTCAGAATAATTTGATCTTAAACAATAATATGTAGTTTATAAAATTTTGTTTTATAGAAATTTGTTTTATATATGTTTGAGTACATATACGAGGGGGGACCCAAAAAGCTTGGAATTTATTTATAAAACATTGTGTTTATTCTGAAATTTAAATTTCAGTCACCTTCAAAGTACTATCCATTTGATGCAATACACCTATTGAGATGTTTTCCCACTGATCAAAACAGTTTAACTCATCAGTTTTGACGCCTTTTAGAGCTTCTGCTGTTTTTTGTTTCAACTCTTCACATGGCAAATCATTTCCCTTTGAGGACTTTTTGCATCCAGGGAAATAAAAAAAGGTTGCTTGGGGTGAGATTTGGTGAACAGGGAGGGTGGAGCATAGGGGTCATGCCATTTTTGGTCAAAAACTGCTGAACACTCAGCAGTTTTGGTATGGGCAGGTACGCTCCTAAATCACCCATTGTGAAATGGGCAAACGCGTTGAAAGTCTTAAAAAAAATTCGCTTAGGCCGAATGCCACCTCTCACCACAATACCAGCTGGTACACTGATACAGATGGGTTCCTAGAACACTCACGTAGCTGGGGAAGCCTGTACTACAAGGGGCTTGCCCTCCAGAAGATAATTCAGGTTTTCTGGGGTTCCCCCTCATATATGTACGTATATGTATATATACATAAAGATCAACATTCCTGTTGCAAGATTAGCAAGTCTTCCTGAAACTAATGTGTTCTGCTCATCTAAGAATATTTTAACCACTCAAAGTTGATTTGAGTTTCCAGTTCAAAGGTGGAAAGTCACTGCCATTGTGTGAATCTAGGGAGGCAGTTGTGCAATTCAGTAAAATGCAAATATTACATGTACTTTTGTCTGCAAGTTATGAGAGACCTTTATATTTGGAAATTGCATAAAAGTAATTGGGAGAAATCAAGACTGAAATTGTCACACTGCTGTTCATTGTTGGCATCTGAAGCAGATGCCAACTCTGAGAGTAGTAAAGAGAACATGTTCCAGCTCATGTTCCAGGTGTCATGTGGCTTCCTAATATGATATAGTTGTATGCTGGAAAGCTACTTTGAGTAGGTGTAGTGTGTTCAAATGTCTCCTGAACTAACCAACTAAATGAAGTTCTGTGTTACCACTTTGGGTAATTAAATTCCTACAGGTGCCTGTGACCCGTTTAGTCTTAGTCCATGACAGCACTCTCATTCTGCTGAACTATTCTCCACCCAGAGTAAGAATGGAAGAGAGGAATAACAGCTATAAAAGCAGGGGTATGCATGTTATAAAACAGTTGAAGACAGTAAGTTAGCAAGAAAATACTGGCATTATAAGCCACTGTACTGCTAACCTTGATATGTGAGAGTGCTTTCCTCTTGGATTAGAATTTTCATAACTTTTAATTTTTAAGAAAATTTAGTAATCATTTAGTTTTGCATAGCTAGTGCCTACATGCCCACTAAACACACATGCCGATCCAACAGGAATGGAGACAAAAGTACTTAAAACTATAGGATCAGTAATTTAAAATGCTAAGATCAGCTGAAGATTCTGATCTACGTTCTGTACATTGTGTGTATGAATCTCTCAATCAGGAAGGATTAGAGAAACCTTGTCTTCTGAAGAGACCTGAAATTTGACCCATCTTCATTATGTAAGGAAAATAGGTCTGAGGACAAAGACTGCTGTGGACGCCTGATGCTAGCTGCAGAGGCACCTAAGCCCAGCATTCTGGCACCTTCCCTAAAGAGGCTGTGCCTCAGGAGCAACTGGAGCAACTGGAACCACTGGACTTGGGGGGTGGGATGGGAGAGAAGATTTAAATGGCCTTCCGATGGCTGTAGAGCTGGGCAGACATTTACGACATTAATTTCATAACTTTCCTTTTACTTTTTTTTTCATTCTTGCATTCATTAATTCTACAGACATTTATTGAGCACTTACTTGAGGGCCGCCAGCAGCACCTTGTTGGGTAGATCACTGTCTACAGTGCCACCCAATAGAACTTTCTGCAAACATGCAATGTTCTATATCTGCACTGTCCAGTATGGTAGCTAGTAGGTACATGTGACTATTGCACATAGGAGACACGACTAGTGTGTCTGAGGAAATGAATTTTTAATTTTATATAATTTGTAAAATTAAATAGCCACGTGTGTTGCTAGTGGCTACCATATCTGACATTACAGCTTCAGGAGCTTGTAGTCGAGTTGGAGGGACAGACAGGAATTACAGTATGGTGCAGGAGAATTAGATGCAAGATGTTATGGTAAGACGCAAGAGGCTGTTTTCCACTCGGGTGGATGGGGCTGCTCCTGAGAGGAGAGGGAAAGCCCGAGTGGAAGTTCTGAAGGGTAAGTGGAGTTAGCCAGCGCAAGCAGCGCTCCCAGGTCTGGGGGCGAGAGCAGCCTGGTGCTTGGGGCGCTGCCGGAAGTAAGTTGCTGTGGTGTCGGGAACATATTGTGGGGAGGGGTGAGTAGTGGAAAGAGATAAAAATGAAAACAAGTAAACATGTCTCAGTTTCTTGCATGTCTTGAGCAGAGCCATTAATAGTACCATTATTAGAGTTAGTTTTTAAAGATGACCCCGATATCCATATAGACTAATAAGAGATGGTTTGGAGTAGGAGAGTAGAGGCAGGGAGACCAGTTAATAGGCTGTAAGACATAAATGAGAAAATAACATTAAGAATGGAAAGCAGTACAAAGTTTGGAAAAAGATTAAGGAAATACTCAGATGCTGGGAGATAAGGAATTGAATTCAGGGCTTCAACTTGACCCAAGTTTCTGGCTTTAGAAGTACGGGCCACAGTATAATAAAATAGGGAATCCTGGGGGAGCTGTTAATTTGGGAAATGAAGAGATGATATATGCAATTTTTGAGTAGTATAAAAAAAAGCCTATCTAATAAGTGCGCCATATTAATTTTAAATTAACATAATGGTAATTAAATCATTATAGGAAATGGGGGGAAAATGCTGTCCCCACATTATTATCTAGATGCCATACTAGTCTCTCCTGGATGTCCACAGGATACTCTCATGATCTCTTAATCAAAACAGTGTTTTGATGTTTCAGCCTTCAGAGATCAGTCTTTTTAAATATCTTCAGCTATTCGCTTTGTAGTTTACATCATCACAAAAATTGTCATCTGTCTTCTACCTGCCTAATTTTCAGTTTTGTATACACAAAGCTGGATATCCATTCTAAATAACTTCTAGAATATGGAACAGTAGAGTTGTGCTTTTGGTGAATAAAATACAAGTATGATGATGTGTGTTTGTCAAAGAAAAACATGCAACACAATGCTTTTTTTTAAGGCATTAGTAACATCAAGAACCAAATGTGCTACATATTTTAATCTTTTTTTTTTTTTGAGTATGGACACTTTTCTGTCCCTGATGTTCTATTTCTAATACCATTTCAGTTGTAAACTGGTGTTCTAGCCAGTCTGTCTGAAGCAGTTAGGCATAGAGGCCGCAGGGCATTGAAAAGAACTACAGAGATTTGCCTATAGAAATAAATCCATATAGGGATAAGCTTTGACTTTGGGAAGAATTATTTAAAGTCCCAGGAATGAAATTTTTGGTGGAAATATTTTAATATATATTTTATACAGTATGCATCTGATTTACCAACCATTTACACTTTTTTTGAGAGCATGGGAAGAACTCCTTACTTATATGCTTGACACTATATCCTGTTACTCTGTGAAATACACTGTGTTTCATTACGTTAGGCTTATCTTTTAGAATATGAGAACCAGAGTATACATCAGGTCATATTAAAATGAAAGTACAGAGATAAGTCTTGAAATGATACTATGAAAGCATTTAAAAGATGCTTCTTTTAAATACTAATCCAAAAATAGAGCAGGTATAACACTTTTATAAATAGAACAAGAAAAGAAATCAGAGAGCAAAATAATTCATTGTTCTAGGGAAGAAATCCTGGAGTAGTGTGTATTACAATCAGATGGGTAGGATGGAAGGGCCTGTTTGTACTGGCTTCAGTCCCAGCCCTTTCCCCTTCCTCTAGCCTACCGGCCAGTCAGTAGCCAGTTCTGACGAAGAGAATGCTTCATAAGGGGGTGCCTAAGCATTTGGGATATATTATATATTCCTTGATGAAGATTCCTATTAAAAGAATAAAAATGTTAGTCTTTAGTCATACATTTGGATGATTTGGTCTTAAAACTGAATTTCACTAAATCAGTCAACGTAATTAATATGGCAGCTATTCACAATTACCGTACATTTTATATTATGTTGGATTCAATTCACAGTCTTGGCTAATACCAGAACTATATAATTGAATATAGTATAAAAAAGTGATAAAAACATAACCAGAGTAAAATTACAAAGCACAGTTCACTTTGGAAATTTTTGAGTAGACTGTAGGAAACCCAGGAACAATAGAAAAAGCCCAGAAGGCATCACTCAAGCAGCAACTGGGGCAACTGCTAATAACAATAACTAATATTTAATGTGTACTTACTGGGTGCCAGGAACCTTATGTGTTATTCCACTTGGTTCTCAGAATATTTCTATAAGGCATTTGTTATATAGATAAGTCCCACTTGTATAGATGAGGTTTAATGAACCTGTCCGAAATGCTTAACTAGTAGTAGTAGAGCCACTTTTTGAACTCAGGACTGTGACTGTAGACCATCTTTAACTGCTATGCCAAACAACCCATCAGCAATTCCAATTTAGGCTGGATGGTATTAAGTACGGAGGGATAAAATGAAGGAGCTTAGCTTGCAATAGCTATGAAAATGAGCAAGTCAAGTCTTAGAGTAAGTTCTAAACCTACTCAGCAGGGAAAATCTCAATAATGAAATGGAACTTCTTAGCAAAAAGCATCCCCATCATTACCCTCACCCCAGTGCTATAGATGTGTGTTGCCTGCTGGAACTTTGTATAAATTCCTCCCTGATAATAATTGGCTATGAATCTAAGGTGGCACCATATTTAGGTAGGGAATGACAATAACAGTCTCCAGGAATGATGAAAATAGCATAGTAATAAGTCAGAATTTAAATGGAGAGAAAAAAGAGCAGGGCTGTGTAGAAACAGTGTCCATTGGAATAATCAAAAGGTATGAACTATTCCATACCTGGGCCTTATGTTAATCCCTTTGTCATGCCTCTAGCATTTGGGGTTACCTTCATCAGGACTCCAGATATTACAGTCAGAGAGACAGATGTGGGCAATAAGTTGTGGCAAGGAGAATGTCAATGAAAATAGATTAGTGAAACTTCTTGAATTTTGCTTTCAGAGATACCCAAAACTGACACTTGAGACACTCCTATTTTTTTAAAATTAAAGATTAATAATGTTTTCTCAGTTTTTTGTTCTTAAAAACTCTTCTACTTGATTGCCTCCAGGGAAGATTTAATTCCTCACCTTTTGGCATATCTGTCTGTTTACAGCGATCTTGGTGTTACAGGAAGGGTAAGCTCCCAACAATATATTCACTGGTGGTGCCTTTCATTGTTGTTACTTTAATAAAAAAAAAAAAAAGATGTTGGGTTTTCCAATGCCCTTTTAGAACTATATAATAAATTATTTCATTTCCCAAATGTTCCCTCCGATAGTTTGTCTGCTCAGTATCAAACAGTGGCTACATTTTGGTTATATGTCATGATTAAGCAGCATATGCATTAACCACATAATGGTATGATAATTTGACTTGACCCTGCTTACCTGAAAGATGGTAACATAAAAAAAATTATTTGGGTATTAATTGTTAAGACTGAAATGACATGTGAAATTATATGAACTATTTTCCTGGGCAGGGAAATTATCCTGTTTGTCTTTGCAAGAAAGAAAAAAGGCTTTCTGATTGCTTTCAGAAAATGTGTGCCTCTCCTTTTCCTACTTAATTGAGGGAAGGAAAAAAATAATCACGTCAAAAAAGAGTTCCGAAAACTTTGCCCCCTCCTTGCCTTTGTTTTTTTTAATAACTATTAAAGTTATTATGTTTTTTTAATAACAATAAACTTTTGTTACATTTTCACTCACATTTTAGAAGAACCCTGAAAGAGGCATAAGCAATTGTGGGGCCAGTGCGCACCCTCACCTTTGCTGGTTGTAAATTATGAAATATCTGGCAAACAAGGGGTTAATTAAAAATCAAATCTGTTATTAGGCCGTTCTTTTTTTTTGAAAGATCCAAAATACAAATATCTTACCCTTCAGTTAGAACTTTTACTTAATTAGATATTCTTTGCTTAATCAAATAAATGAGTTTGATTATAGTTTAGTAAATGTGTTATTTGATATTGTGGACTCTTTCATCAGCTTTCACTTGAATCAAGAAAGGTAACACCTGTGGGTTGGTTCACAAAAGCCTCTTTTGTTAAATGGACACCCGCGGGCCATGAGGCAATTACATTTGTTGCTTGTACTATAAAAGAGGCACTTAACTAGACCTCAGTAAGTATTGCTGAGAACTAGGCTTGATTCTTTTGTCCAGCCCTGAGATTAGATTTTAGCTTAGCTCAGGAAGTAAACCTCTGACGTAGAAAGGAAAAACAAGAGTGATTTAAGGGTTCTTTCAATGCTTTAAAATTTAGCCCTAAAGTTAGCTGTATCTGAGACCCTGGGAAAATTCAGATTTGAGCAAAAGTAAAATGTTCTGTGTAGCATTCATTGTAAAAATATATCCGTATATTCTTACTCAGTCTCAAGTATTCATTCAGGTTACCATGGCAGATTTACAGAAATATAAAAAGGAAAAGTATCTGATTATTAAAAATTTTTGGTTATAAGAAGTAATGAAGAAAACATGGAATTGGGGATTTCCATTTTTGGCCATTTGCAGGACATTTATTACAGATGCATTTATTGAAGTCCTGTTCTACTTTAGTTGGAAAGTTATAATACCTTTTTAAAACACACATTTAAAAATATAGTTGAATCTATTTTTTCTGATAGTATTTTGTTATAATAATATTGCTGTTGAATTTTCTTCTTATCTGGCTTGAATTTCAATTTAGTGATAACAACTTGGTTAACCCAACAGACAGTAACTGTTTTGAGTTAGAAAGGACATTTTTGTTCTGTTCCTTGCCTCACTCCATAAGGCCAGGTTTTGAGTTTCAGACAGACACCTATCCAAACTGTTGTAATTTGTTTGTTTAAATAAATGAGTTCTTAGCTAGACTAATATTTTAGTTACCCAGGCATCTGGTGACAATACTGCTAATTGCAGTCTTTTACCTGTACTACACAAAGAAGCAGAGCCTGCTATCTGGATTGGAACTTAGGTCTCTTTCCACACTACCAAAGACAAAAAAGATTTTTTTTTTTAATTCAACAATGTTCCCGTTTTAAAAAGTACAGGTATCACTGAAAGGGCTAGGCATAGTAAGATACACACTTAAAGTACGTGTGTGTATTTTAAATTGTCTAAGTAATAACATACTGGTCACAGAAATGTACATTTTGAAACATAAAACAAACTTCTGTGAGTTTTCTTTAAACAAACAATTACTCTGTAAACTTACTTTTTTCACTGACTATGTATTCATGTAAATCTATTAGTTTTTTAAAACCAGTTGTCTATTATTATGTAAATAAATTTATTTTTTTTAACCTCTGCCTAATGAGGACTATTTATACTGTTGCCAATTTTGAGATGCAAGTAACACGATAGTGAACTTCCTGCTCCTACATAATTGCAGGCTGAGTCTGGCAAATCTTGTCTGGAGATTTTGATAGGGGAAGGGTAAAACAGAATCATAGAAGAGATGCCCCTGAATGGGGCACAAGGCGATGCCAAAGGCACACTTGACTTACATCAAAACTTTTAGTGCTCACCAAAAGGATTCTCTTCATATTATTATGCAGTATGCTAAAAAAAAGAATAAAGAGTTTACAGTAGATAATTTGAATCTGTTTCTGGCAATGATGGAGTAACTGGCGCTGAACTTGCCCTTCAGCCATTAAAAAAAGAAAAAAAAATCCCTAGGAAATTGGACAAAATATGTGCAACAATTATTTTCAGACAGTGCACAGCAGGCAGTACAAGATGGGTCCCCAAGAGAAGGGAAGCAAATCTGGCAAGCCCCACACTTGCCCCAGCCTCTGCCCAAAGGCCCGTTTCAGGAGGCAGGATGAGGGAAAACTCAAACAAAGCACAGTGATCTTGCTCAGTTGAGGAGATAAGGGATTGTGGTGGAGAGAAGTTTAAGTGGCTGGAATTTATGGACCAAGTCATCAGGGAAGGCTGAGATACGGGATGACCTCCAGAAATCTGCATAGGTATTCATTCTCTTGGCTTTTGGGCTGAATGCATACTAAATTGTGCCTGCTCATGATGAAACTTAAGAGGCTGGGCAAAGAACAACTAGTGGGGAGCTAAGTGATTCCCAGAACTCACACAGGATTGAGAGCCATTGCAACTCTGTCCAGCCACGGTGGATAGATCTCATTGACTATCCAGAGCATTCAGTAGGGACCTCAGAATATCATGTCCTAGTGCAGGGCAAAAGAGAACGTTGGGAGCTAGGTCCAATCTGACGAGCCTAAAAACAAGGCTTGAGCCACAGCTAAGTTAACTGCCTTCCCCAAAACAGACCTGTTCAACATTTAACATACTCTAAAGAAAGACAAAATTCACTCAACAAAGGAATGTTCAACTCAATTGCAACAAATTGCTAGATAATGTGAACTAGGAAAATGTAACCCATAACCATATAAAAAATGGGTTAAGTAGATCCAAAATTGACAGACGTGGAATTAACAGACGTGTGCTCCAAAACAACAATTATAAATATTTTCAAGGATCTGGAGGATGAACATAATGAAGAAAGAAATGGTAAATATAAAAAAGAGCCAAGTGAAATTTCTAGAACTTAAAAATACATTATATGGTCTTTATAGTAGATAGAAACTACAAAAGATCCCAGACTGGGAGAAAAACATTTATAATACCTGTCAAAGGACTTTTAATCAAGGTGTATAAAAGACTCTTAAAATGAAGAATAAAAAACAATCCATTTTTTAAATGGGCAAAACATTTTAATATTTCACAACAGATACATAACAGGCACAAGAAAAAATACTCATCAGAGAAATGCAAAATGAAAACCATGTGATACTAGTAACTGACTAGAATGGCAAAAAATTTTAAAATGAAAACATCAAGTTTTGGAAGAACAGGCACACTAATAGGTGGCTGTTTGTAGTGTAAAATGCTATAATCACATTGGAAAATTTTAAGATCAAGTATATACTTATTACCTAGAAATTCCACCCCAAGGTGTTTACTGAAGATAGATTTGTACCTGAATGTTCATAGTGCTTTGTTTGTAGGAGCCTCAAACTGCAAACAACTTAAATATCCATTATTAGGGTCATGGATAAACACTGTAATTTACAATGTAATACTACTAGCAGTAAAAAGGAATGAATGACTGATATATACCTACAACACAGATTAATCATAAAAATTTGGTGAACAAAAGCCACACACAAAATAGTATCTACTGTGCAGTCTCATTTATATGGAATTCAGGAGCAGATAAAACTAGTCGCTAGTAACAGAAAACAGATCACTAGTTGCCTGGGACTGGATGCAGGGGTGGGAGTTTGACAGGAACAGGAAAGGACTTTTTGTCATAGTTGAAATTTTTCCATCTTCGTTGTGGTGGATGGTTTTATAGATGTGCATATTTTTCAAAATTAGTGTCAAAATTTAAAATGAGTGAATTTTACTGTATGTGAAGTATACCTCTACAAAATTGATTTTTAAGGTGTATGCCCTTACTCAATACCAAAAATAGTTCTGCGTTTCAAAAGTGGAATAATTTCAAACATCATGAATTTTTTACTGGGAAGCCGAGTACTTAATGGAGAGGTAGGATCAGCAATAGTTAGTTCTTTGGTTTTAAAAGACCCACACTTAAGAGGTTTTCCTGTTTATAGAGAAGTGCTCATTAGGTTAAAGGAACTGTAGTCAATGAAATTGTTTCCTTGATTTGTGTACTTTATATCATAAAGCATTGATGTCTATGAGATGCAGAGGTTATTCCTTTACTATAAATGGGTATTATTAAACAGGCTTAAGATAAGTAGGCATTAACATGTCCCATACTGGAACCCACCTCTATTAAATATCAGTAACAGTACTTCACAGGTTATTTTAAGGGTCAAATGAGGTTTTATTTATTTATTATTATTAAATAAGCCAGAAAGCCACATATACATACTGGTTTGCATTACTGTTCCTCCCTTTCGTTCCACCTCTTATGTCAAGGCTAAGGTCTAGCTAGCCTGGGTTACACTCCTCCAAAGCCTTCTGGTGATATGTTGTGGGTTTCTCTTAGCAGGTTTCTTTCTGTACTTGTTAATTTTACTATACCTGAGATAATACTTCATGGCTATATTTAGCTAATTCAGAAGAAACTTAGGTCATAAATGCCACCAAAGTGATGGTACTTTACAAGAATTTCTACTTACTAATATAAATCACCTGCAAATATTTGCATTCTAGCTTTGGTTTATATCTGGTTTGTTAGTATGTTGCCTTACAATTTTTTCTTGTTTTGCTTTTATTGGTGTTCCTAGCTTTATGATGGAGAAACTATGGAAATTTAAACACAATAGATGCTCACATTGTGGCTTCTCCCAAGGCAGTACTTCAGAATTTAATGACACATGGCTTTTCCAAATATACTATTTTGTTCTTCATTTCATTTATGAACTGAGATAAGATTGCTCAAGTAGACAAATGAGTTTATGCTTCATTGCACACAAATCCACTTATATAGGTAGGAACTAGCCTCACTCTTGGCCCTAGAACCTCTAACTAGTAACACTAATAAAAGAGAGTGATCCTCTGGCCAGGTAGCACAACTGGTTAGAACGTCATCCTGATAGGCCAAGGTTGCAGGTTTGATCCCCGGTCTGGACACATACAACCAATGAATGCATCAATAAGTGGAACAACAAATGGATTTCTTTCTCCCTTTCCTTTCCTCTCGCTCTCTAAAATCAATAAAAAAAAAAAGTCACAGTATCTCATATTCTTTCAAGAAATCTATGTCCTTTCTCTACAATTAAATTTAACATTTAAGTGTATCTAAGATAACTTGATTCATTTTTGACAAATATTTCTACATAAGAGATTCCAACATTATATAATCTCTGATGTAAAGTGAAATTAAAATTTTACACGTTTGTGTACATTTATTTTTTCAAATGGTAATGGGAGGGGAGAAATAAATAGATCTCAGGATTTTGAGGGCTGTGAAAATACTTTGTGCGATATTATAATAATGGATACATGTCATACATTTGCCCAAATCCATAGAATGTACAACTCCAAGAATGAACACTAAGGTAAACGCTGGACTTTGGATGGTCAGCGTAGGTTCACCAAGTCTAACAGATGTACCACTATGGTGGCGGGTACCAATAACTGGGGAGGCTGTGCATGAGGGGGACAGGAGGTATATGGGAATCTCTGTACCTTCCTCTCAGTTGTGCTGTGAACCTGAAACTTTTCTAAAAAATAAAGTATTAGAAAACTAATTAGTGATAGTTTTAAAAATTACAGCCATTTCTTTTTAAACCTAATATGAATACTTTTATTCACGCAAACTTTTCAAGTAATAACCAGTCAAAAGAACAGTGAAAATAAATTTCTTCCCAACAGATCATTTTGGACCAGGCAATATAACTCAACTTTCTTGGGTAACACAAACTATAAAATTAAAACTTTTAAAATGCAGTTTCAGATTGTTGCTGTAATTTTTTTAAGTTTATGCTGAACAGATACTAATGAGCAAATGTCTCATCAAAGAAACCTTTAAAAAAAAAAACGTTTTGTTCTGAACATGCTTGTCATTGAGTAAAAATTTAGACTTAATGTTATTTACCAGTTACTACACAGGACATATAGGAACTAGGGTCTTTTCATTTAGAAGGTTACCATCATTAATTTCACAACTGATGGTTTTATAATAGGTCCTTCCAGTTCTTGGTGGTCATTACTTAAGTATAATGCATTAAAGATATGGCTTGTACAAAGGCAGAACAGGGATCTTAATTAGAATTCTGACAAGCCCACTCCAATAAAATGATGAGATTATTTGTAATTGATGTCACAATCAATTACCATTTAGTTCATCATGAGCAGTCTAATAGGTCTGGCTTTGGTATTGGCCCCAGGACGTTGCTGAATGAGTGGCTACCCAGCTTGTGCTGTTACTGAGACAGGAGGGCACATTTTCAGTCCGCATCCTAATGACCTCTTTTTGAAGTCTATTAAATTAATGACCCTGTCACACTATTTTGATCTCTTACCTCAGTTTGGGGCTTGTGTAACAAATTAACGTTTGGGAACCATGTGGCAAAAATAAATAAATAAAATAGGTCATTTAAAAAGGTGAAACCTTAATATTCCTTACTGATATTTAATAAAAGTTATTTTATCATGCACAAATGAGATTATAGGGTTTGCGTGTATTTTATGAAAGAACTTTAGGACATTTCTCCCTACCTACACAGACATGCTTTTCATTTATAGTAGTACCCAAATTTGTTTTTCCCTTTTAAAGAGGCTGCTTTCTTTAATTCTAGGTACCAATGGGTCACGTTTGGTTAGAAGGTGATAATCTAGAGAATTCTACAGACTCCAGGTACTATGGACCTATTCCTTATGGACTAATAAGAGGACGTATCTTCTTTAAGGTACTGTTTTTGGCTTAAAATGTAGACTTTCTTCTCTGAGCTGGGGGAAAAAAGTTTCTTTCAAAATGAACTTTGAAGTCTTCAGGCTGTCCATGGATTTAACTGTTGCAATAACAGTTATGAAAATGTTGGCCTGTAGCGATAAATATTATCCCTTCCTCTCTTTGATACAGGTAATCAGAATTTTTTTGTTTGCATAATAAAGTTCAAACTACTCAGTAGTATTGTAGCATAAGAAGCCTTTAGTTTGAATGTCCAAAAATTTCTGTTTAGTACATCCTTTACAACCATGTTCACGCCCTGAGACTAATAAGCATTTGCAGGTCAGTCTAGAGGTAGACTCTCTTAATGCAGGGATACCCTAGTTAAGCACAGGGAGGAATGGACTTATCATGATTGTAGGAAATATATGGTTCTCAGGAAAGATGATTGTTTTCACTGGTTTCTCCTCTTTGTCACAGTCAGTAAGGAGAAAGACATGAACGTTTGGGGAGAATTTACAGAATTCTTTACACTTAAGCATATATTCAAGTACTTAGGTTTACAGTTAACTTTGAGGGTAGTAAAAGAGAACACAGATACACACATTCACACATATATACAGTTGACCCTTAAATAACATGCTGGCTAGGGGCACTGACCCCCCTATAGTTGCAAGTCTCATAAAACTTTTGACTCCCCCCTGCCAAACTTATCTAGAGTATCTGGTATTTGTTCTAGGAAAGCTGCAGATACCAATTCTGTGCATGTTCAAGCCCCTTATATATTATAGAATCACAAAGAACAGTGCATACAGTTGGCCCTCTGCATCCATGGATTCCCAGAAAGTACTGTTTTTAATCCACTGTTAGAAACCTGGGCACATAGAAGGCCAACTGTACAGTAATTGAAAAAAATCTGTGTATAAGTGGACCCACGCAGTTCAAACTCATATTAGAGTTTAAATAAATACACACATACAAATTTACTTTCTAAAGTCTTATTTTGATGTAGAAAATTTGTTCTTGAATGAAGAATAAGGAGAAAGTGTTTAGTTATATGGCATAAAGGGATGAATGAAAAAAAGGAATATGATGATGATATAACGTTACTTACATTGTCTTCAATCACATTTTGATTTCACAGATTTGGCCTCTGAGTGGTTTTGGATTTCTACGTGATAGCCCGGAAGGCCGCAGGTTTTCTGATGATTAACAAGCATTTAGTCTTTTCATTTGATTATTGTCTTTGGTTCAAGTGAATGTATTATAGCCACTGAAACCATGTGCTTACTAATAAACTATTTGCTACTCAGTTGTTATTTTTAATTGTTAAATGTAAAGAATAAGTAACACAATTTTTACACTACATTAATTCAAAACAAATGGATAAGAGTAATCCAAAACAAATCATCTAAATTTTATGATCAATGTAAAAATATTTTTACAGGGAAACCTGGATGACAACCTCACTTTTAAATTTTTAGTTTCATAGGTGTAATGAAAAGCAGTCTCTTCAAGAACATGTTTTATATTTTAGCTACATTTACTAGTCAGAGTAGAAAAATAGTCGTCTAAGTCCAAACTAACAATAAATACAGAGTTCAACCTAATAAAAAGCTACTAAGTCACATGCTTGGCTCACTGACTTGAAATTAAGAAAGTTGCAATGAACCCATAAAGCATTTCTTTCTATATCAATTTTTAAATGAGTTCTGACTTATACTATACATAGAATATTAAATGTATAGAAAAATATAATCTCTAGAGTCTACTATAATCAATAATGATACATTATAAAAATTTATTTCATCATACTAGCAATGCAATAGTCCCTTATTCCCGAATATAAGCATTTACACTATATCTTAGTACACTAAAACAGAAAAGGAAAGTAATGCACCTATTTCAAATCTAAAGCTACCATTTCCTAAATTGTATTTAAAGAAGAAGATGGCATGTTCTAGAAGCATACTCCCTTTAATTTGGCCACATGAAGAACCCGGGAACATAGTGCCAGGACTGAAGTCAGGTCTTCTGACTCCAAAGCTATCCATTTTTACAGTGGCCACTCTGCCTTCTTCATTCACTTTGAAATAACCTCAGGAATGTCCATATTCAGGCTTCATAATGGGAGAAATAGGCTCACATGTTATTCTCAAAGATCCTAATGTAACTCTAATGACCTGAGAGTTTAAGACAGTTGTACAATAGGCCTATAACTGTGACAGCTAGAGATGTCATGTTACCTCAGAAACGAAGTACCTATAAAGGAATACGATGACATTGTGACCCATTAAAAGAGGAGACATGCTTAAAGAAACACATCAGTACGTCCTCAAATAGGAATTTGCTAAATATAATTTATAATTCAAAGCCCTTTTTAGTGATCTGTAAATATAAATTATAAATACATATAAAGAGCTAAATTTTCTACTAATCAGGGGTAGACTTTGTGTATTATCTTTGTAAATAATAGAGCTGATGCGAAACGGAATCTCTTCTTGGTCCGCTTTATACAGTTGCTTGAATGGACAAAGTTGGAATGGACTCTCTTCAATATTCCTCAATATACAGTTAAAAGGATTCCACTTAATGAACAGTTTCAGCTGCAGTGAAGCAGTTCTATAATTAGTGAACAAGTATCACAAGAAATCAGGGTAACTTCTTCCACTTCATCCTTGGAAACACTGTATTTTCCACCACAACGGCAACTCAGAGAAAATGAGTGATCATCTGCAGAGAAAACAAAAAATGCTTCAAATGCTTACATGCATTGATAACATCACACATGCACACACACAGAAAATGTGATTTACTCTACAGAAATTGCAAAACAAAAGCAGGTCAGTAAATATAAAATATATTAAACAAGAACTTGAAAAAAAATATAGGGGCAGTGGCTTTAAGAATTATCTACCACAGAATCTTTATCTGTAGAGTAGATGGACTGAAGCTGTAAGTCCAAAGATTTTGGGGTGACAGCAGATGCTCAGAAGTGACCAGGAAATTTATTTGAAGTCTCCTGTTAAGATTTTTATAAATTTCACATTCTTCTCAACAATGTGTCCAAAATATTACTATAAAGGAAAAAAAAAACCCAACCCTACCTGTCTTACTGTTAAAGAGCATGCATTTGCCTGGAGTATTTCCTTTTAAAGAGTTACTAACTTGACTGTTTATCAGACTCAACATTTGAATATACCTGTTGTGGTAGCATACTATTTCAAGAATCCTGGTTCAAATATGAGGTCTGTCCAGAAAAAGTCCAGTCCAGAGAAAACAGTTTGTGCGACATCAGTGTAACCTGGCAGCCAAAGAGAGTGGGCTGGAATGTGCATGCGTGAACGATGACAACTTCATTGTAGTAGTAAGTGGGGGCAGTAGATGCTGCTGAGTAAGCATGTGTACTGTGTGGACGTCGCATTCAATGCAGGTAGAGCAACGAATCTGCATCAAATGTTGTGTTAAGCTTGAATATTCCTCCATGGAAATTATTCAGATGATTCAGAAGGCCAAAGCTATGGGCAACAAACTGGTGATTGGTAGCTTCATCAGGACAACACACCCGTTCATGCATCACCTCTCATGCAGAGTGTTTTGGCAAAACATCAAATCACCCAGGTGACTCAGCCCCCCTGCAGCCCAGATTTGGTGCCCTGTGGCTTCTGGCTTTTCCCCAAACTAAAATCACCTTTGAAAGGGAAGAGATTTTAGACTGTTGATGAGATTCAGGAAAATAAGATGAGGCAGCTGATGGCGATTAGGAGAACAATGTGAGGTCCCAAGGTGCCTATTTTCAAGGGGACTGAAGCATTATTGTCCCATGTACAGTGTTTCTTATATCTTGTACATTCAATAAATGCCTCTTTCACATGACGTGGCCGGATACCTTCTGCACAAACCTCCTATACACACACACTCTACGGTGTGTTTTCCTGTGAGTGTACCTGTTTCGTTGTTAACCAAATGATCTGAGAACCAAAGGGCAATCACTGAAGTGAGATGCCCAAAGGAGGCAATATGGTGTGACGCTGAGCCTACTAATGTGGAAATTTTTATCAATTCTGTCATTTTCCTGGGAAGCTGAAATGCATCTGTCCTTTAACTGAAAGAATTCCTGATTTACTGGTCATTCAATTTTACTGTCACTCGGAAGTGACTGTCAAAGAAAAGTAATTACTGATCACATTATTTTACTAATGTCCTAATCTGTTATACTGATAAATGAACTAAGTCTCAAGATATGATTTCTTAACATCAGACATCTTCATTTAATTCTCAAATTTCAGTTTCTTTTAACACTTAGATCTCAACATATCCCACTAAAAGAAATGAGAAAAAAGGAAAGAAAAGAAACAAATTTAACAGCCTTGTTTTTGTTTTTGATCAAGTCTGGCCTTGGAAAAACTAACAATTAAATGAACCAACTTTATGCGTTTCTTCTATCATTAAGGAAAACATGTATTTGTTCACCCAACCCTGCTTTTTTTTTTTTTAACCACGACACTTTTCTTCTCTACAAGGAAAAAAATTCATTTTGAATTTAAAAATGCTAACACCTTCCCTGTCTGAGCCAATATACATGTTACAGTAGAGCATGCTTTCATAGTGAATTGTTTTATTAAAAATTGTCTAAAAATGTACATATTATAGCCACTGGTTTTCTTAAGCTAAATCTCCCTCTTGTTTTTTTACCACCTCAGTGAACACTAAGAAATAATTTGAGGTGACAAGTGCTCAGTAAATGATGCAGAGGCCACCATGGGCTACTGCGGAGTTTTGTCATAGACAATTCCAAATGTTAATGTTCACTAAAAACTCACATCTTTAGTTAAATTTCTTCTTACACCATTTTTCTACACTAAACAAAGTGATATCTTCATAGAAATCATTTCAAATATAATGAATAAAGACAAAATGGCCAAGTTGTATATGAGATTAGCTGTGAGGAAAAGCTTAAAACGTCGGTCTCTAGAGTTCTTCAGGTATGCCTTGTAAGCATAGTAAAATGCATCAGTTCAACTGTCCTTGGATCGAGAAGCTGAAAATTTGGCTATGTCTGCTATGTAGTGTTTCATTCACCTGTATGTTCTAAATCTTCACCTGCCAAGCCTATTCTGAAAGTGACTGAAGAAATCTTCAAATAATTTTTTACTTGCCCAGTTGATCTGCTTCTTATTTAACTTCATCCACCAAGAATGGTCTTTTCAATTGCAAAAAACAACTCAAAATTGCAAATTCAATTGTAAAACTTATGCGACTAGTTTTTAAATTCTCCTGCAAAGATAATGGCTTTGTACAACTGCTGCTCAGTATTTTCTCTCACAAGGATAAGAACTGTTCAAACCCTTGATTTGAATAAGCATCTAAGGACATCCTGTAGTTTTAAGATTAACTGTAGTGGCTTATAACTGATTCACTGGCTGTGGTTGGGATTCCTCTGTGTCTTCTTCACTGACAAGTTTACTTTAGGAAGTCTCAAGGACAATAAAACATTTTGATAACACTTGATTTCATGTTGTATACTTCCTTCAATATCTTAGCATTTTCACTTGTATCAGACAGTTCATATTTGTAGACTGAACAGATTCTGGAACCACCAATCCATATTCTTAACTTTAAAAAAATCTTATATTATTAATTATATTTTTAAAATATTACCTAAGAAAAAAAATTACAAACCCAGTTTTCACTATTTTCACATTTTCAGAACATTAAAATATACTAATCACGTCAACTATAGCAAGAATAATTAATTTGTCTAATAAGAGATTAAACACACATACACACACATACTGATTGATAAGGTAGCAATACGATTATTTTCAAAAGGTTTATTTAGTTGAGCAGGTGTCCCTGATAAATGACACATTCTATTCTGTCCCCCTCATGATCTAGCAGTGAAAGCCTATGCCACTAGTGTATTCTGTTTTCACAGCAGTAGCTCTCTAGTTTTTGCTCAAGAAATCTTGTCAACCTCTGGGAGCCCCAGTTACACAAAACCTTGTTCTCCATTCATTCACTGCAGATAAGGATTTGTATTCCAGGATTTCACTGGGCACTTTAGGAATAGAGTGGCCCACAGGCAAAAACATGATCCCCCATCAGAGTCAATATCCCCAACTTTCTAAGAGCACTAAGGTAAGAATTTGCCATTAAAAAAACATTTCATTAAACTTGGTTTTAGGAAGGATGGCTGTTTCTTCTACCTATTCACACTCATTAGTAAATTTTTATAAACCCCAAGGTAATTTGTACCCCAGCCAAGTAAGATTTCTTCATTTGACCCGAGACACACAGAAGTGTGGTATTCACAGCTTCTACTCAGAAAAAGGAACTTAACATCTCACTGGAGCAACTTACAGAACTACTAGGACTGGAGAAATTAAATTAGATGTAGATTTTAAAATTCTAGTAATAGGAAAGTGAAAAAAACCAAACACACCCAAACATGACTTCATGGTGAGTAAAAGGGAGTGACAGATTTTTATTTTCCATGTAAGACACAATCAAAAAGTGAGTGTAAAATCAAGCTCCAAGTAGAGGAATGTAACGTTGAAAGGCCTGCCCTAACAGTTTATGATTCCGTACAGACAAACAAAAATTCTAATGGAAATTCATCTCTAATGTCAACATACGAAGGATAGAAAAAATTATCTTTATTTTCCCTATTACACAGATGGTGAGTAAAGTAAAAACCAAAGTCGTTTAAAAGAAGAAAACCTTATGAAACCTATGTACCTACCATCTAGTTACACTAGAAAAATAACTAGAAACGAGTTACATAGGGAACATCAATAATTGAAGTTTAGAATGAAACAAAAATGTTCCAGACAAAAACACCCACAATATATCAAAAGCCAAGATATTTCTTTTTAAGATTCCAAATATCCTGAGATTTTTTTCCCTTACAGAAAACCCCTAATACTTTTCTTTACTGTAATCAAGAGACAAAAGAATTCCAACCTTTGTTCCAAGACATCTCTTCAAGACATACTTGAGCATCTACTGGTCCCATATTTCTTAGGTCATGTTCTGTAAAATATAAAATGAGACACTTAAGCACAATTTTGACACTTTAATCATAACCATGAAGAATGCTGAAAAGGCAACTCCAACTTGGTCAGTATAATTCTAAATTAGTTACCATTTTAAAACCTGGCTTACTACTTTTTTTTTTTTTTAATTCTCATCCGAGGACATTTTTTAAGTGCTTTCAGAGACAGGCAGAGAGAAAGAGAAATATGGATGTGAGAGAGAGACATGGGTTGCTTCCCAGATGTGCCCAGACTGGGGATCAAACACGCAACCTAGGTATGTGCCCTGAACAGAAGTGAACCTGCAACCTTTTGATTATGGGGTGATGCTCCAACCATCCGAGCCACACTGGCCAGGGCTTAGCTTTCTACTTTTACAGCCATTTTAAGGCTACCTGACTTCTGCTGATTGAAAATTCCAGAGCATACCACTTATAAACTTTAACAGTCAAAATGTTCTATCATTTTTCACAAGTATGCAACATGGAAAACCATGAAGTTGATTTTGACGATTCCTTGTGATCAATTAGTGACCTCTATTTTGTAAGACAGGATCACTTTTTGGGGTCAGATAAACCATATCTAACTAAGGAAGGCAGCATGGAGCTGAATAAAAATAACTATTTGAATCTTAGTTCTAATATTTTAGTAGCTTTCTAACTCGAGATATATCGAGTTATCTCTAACTTATTTACTTCAGAAGTTCAGTTGCTGTGGAACTGAACTGTGACCACCCCTTACCCCCACCCCGCCAAATTCATATGCTGAAGCCCTAACCCCCAATGTGACTGTACCTAGAGAGAGGGGTTTTAGGATGTAATTAATATTAAATGCGGTTGCAGGGGTGGGGTCCTAATCTGATGGAACTGGTGGCCCTGTAAGGAAGAGAGCAGTCTCTCTCCATGTGCACACACAGAAGAAGGCATCAAAGGAGGACACAGCTAGAAAGAGGCTGTCCGCAAGCCAGGAGGAGACCTCACCAGGAACCATACCAACTGGCACCTTCATTTTGGACATCCGAGCCTCTAGAAATGTGAGAAATTTCTGTTGCTTAAGCCACTGAGTCTGTGGAATTCAGTTATGGCATATGGAACAGACTAATACAAGGATGTTTTACCAATAAAATCAGATCTGGCTAAAAGTACTTTAAAGGATAAAGCTCTATCCAAATGTAAGAGGCTATTAGTCATCTGATTTTTATTTGCTTGCAAACACAGTAATTAATAGGTATCTTAAAGGGAGAATTACTTTAAAACATTTCAATAACCATGCAACACAACTGTATTGTGTTGATGTTCCATTGCTGTTTCCGGGCCAGTTTTCCCTACAGATGGAAAGTCCAAAGGGGCCTGGAATTCCACCTAAATTTAGTAAGAGTATTGTCCAGGTAGTAGAAGCATGTGCTCTTGCTTACCACAAGTGTATTTTGGCACAAAGAAAACAACTATACACGAGAAGCACTTGTCTTTGTTTTTAGAGGCATGTTATATAGTTCCTGTACGCTGGTATCATTCTTCTAAAAGTAAATGCTTTTTAAGAAATGATTAAAATCCACTCCTACCCCAATGAAATTTTCTTTAGCTGTCTCACTAGTCTCTTGTTCATTTGCTGAGAATGCTCCCCTTTGTTCTGTTGTGTGAATGTCAGCAATTTAATTACATTTAATAACTGCCTGTTCTTTATTGGTGAGTTATATAATCTTAGATAAAAAGATTATACAATATTTTGAATTCACTGTGGTTTTCTATTAGGTGTATCAAATATTTTATCACTTCATATTTATTGGGTACCAACAGTCTACTAAACTGTCCCTAAAATCCAAAGACAAGACTTTGCCTAGTGTTAGGGAGAACTCCCTCCATCTGTGTGTGCCGTGCCCACTGAATAGGTGATGCAGAGTGTATCAATTTGCTAAGTAATTCCTGAACAAACAAAACAATTCCCACATTCTGTATAAAGTAGACCTGGCTATATATTATTCAGTCTTCCTTCCTTTCCTTCCTTCCTCTGGGAATGAGAGAGAAAGAGGGGGGGAGAAACATCAACGTGAGAAACATCATTAGGTTGCCTCTCATATGTGCCCCTACTGGGGGGCCAAACCTGCAACCCAGGTACGTGCCCCAAAATCGAACTGGCGACACTTCGCTTTGTGGACAACGCCCAGCCAACCGAGCCACACTGGCCAGAGCAGTATTCCCCATTTCTGTTTTAAAAGTTCTACTGAAAGTTTCATGGATGGAGGAAAAAAAATCTTATGATGTGTTTCAATTTCTTACTCAGAAGGACCAGGATAGTTTGTTTGAATGGGGAAATGAAACACAATTTTAGATTTGAAGAATAGGAGTTACTGGCACTTAACAGAGCCTGGTGAGGGGAAAAACAAGTATAAGTGATTTACAATCAAGTTGCCTATATAGCTTACAGGTGTTTTTTTAAATCAGTTAAAGCAAATCAGATAAGGCAGAGTTAAAGACAGAATGAATAAACCTTGTTAATCTGACCTATTTTGGACACCTCTAATACATTTATATACAAAAAGACAACTCATTCATATATATCCATTATGCAATTTTCATTTTAAAATAATAAATGAGAAATAACTGGTAAGTACAACTGTGAAGCAAGTCAGCTCTGCATTGTTCTGGTTCTCCACTAGGAAGCTACTGGTATTTTCACCCAGTTACTATTTCTATATTAATGTGGAGCCCTAATACATTGTTCTACCTACTCAAAAAGGTGGCTTTTACATTTTCATTATTTTTTCCTCTTTATGTACAGGGACTTTAGAGTACCTACCTATTTCTTAGTTGTAAAATCCGTTAAGACCTTACGGTAAAAGGGAAAAGAGAACACCAAAATGCTTAGTAATTTGCCAAAGGTCAGAGCTAAAAGGAGTGTATAAAATATTATCATGTGTGGATGGCCAAGCATCAGTACGATACGGATCCGATTACTCAGTACTATGCACACACAGTCAGGTTTCTGTGGGAATTCTGGTTAAAAAGTCAGTAACACGAGAACACACTGTGGCGTTGGGCGGGTGGGAGGGGGTACTGGCTGGAAGGAGTCGCAGGGGCCTCGAGGGCACTGGTTAGAGGGGTGTGTGCACTGTGAAAGTCCATCAAGCTGCACATTGAAGATTGGTGCACTTCTCCGTATGCATGACATATTTCAATAAAGAGTTTTAAAGGTCGTGTGTGGAGACTCTAGGGGCCACATTTTTAAAGAGCAATAAGGAAAGAAAAGCTAGGAGAAAGAAGTTAAGAACCCCACAAGAAAGTCTGTATTCTTTGAAAGGACGGTAATCTAACAACTTTTGAAGAAGGCTGGGGGTGATTAACTCGGGAAAATTGGATCCCCGGAGAACTGTATAATGAGCAGAGCGAGCACGTACAAGTAAAAGGTGAATCTAAATGCAGGGAGAGGGGATGCGCACAGAAACCCCGCTCACTATGATTACAAGAAACACAAACAAATCAATGTTGTTTTTCTGTTTTCTAATTGAATTTATTGAGGTGACACTGGTGAATAAAATTATATAGGTTTTAGGTGTACAGTTCTATACTACATCATCTGTGTACTGTTGTTCACTACTGCCATTTTCCGCCTCTCGCACCTACCCCACCCTCTGTTCCTCTAGTAATCATCACACTGCTGTCTGTGTCTACGAGGGTTTTCGGGTTTTTTGCTTTTTTTTTTTTTTTTGCTTCATCACTATACCTTTTCACCCATTCTATTTTGTTTCTTAGTTTATTTTGCTCATTAGATTATACATATAAGTGAAATCATGTGGTACTTGTCTTTCTCTGACTGGCGCATTTCACTTAGCATAATACTCTTCAGGTCTAGCCATGTTGTCAGAAAAGGTTAAGATTTCCTTCTTTTCAATGACCAAATAGTACTGCAAAGCAGTGGGAAATTTATCAGTATCTAACTATCTATGGATGGTCACTTAGGCTGCTTCCAAATCTTGGTTATTGTAAATAGCGCTGCGGTGAACACAGGAGTGCACATATTCCCAGAAGTGGAATCACTGGGGCATACGCAGCTCCATTTTTAATGTTTTGAGGAAACTCCATACTGCTTTCCACAGTGGCTGCACCAGTCTGCGTTACCATTAACAATGCAAAAGGGTTCCCCTTTCTCCACATCCTCGCCAACACTTATTTGTTGATTTATTTCAGCCATTCTGAAAGGTGTGAGTTGAGACTCACTTTGGTGTTAATTTGCATTTCTCTGAGGACTGGTGATGTTGGGCATCTTTTCATATGTCTATTGGCCATCTGTATGTCCTCTTTGGAGAAGTGTCTATTCAGGCCCTTTGCTGATTTTTTAATTGGGTTATTTTTTGGTGTTGAGTTGTGTAACTTCTTTATAAATTTTGGATATTAACCTCTTATCAGACGTATCATTGGTAAATATGTTCTCTCATTTAGTGGGCTGTCTTTTCATTTTGCTGATGGTTTCCTTTGCTGTGCAAAGACTTTTTAGTTTGATGAAGTCTGATTCATCTATTTTTTCTTTTGTTTCCTGTGCCTGAAGAGATACACCAGAAAAAATATTGCCATAAGAAATGTCCAATATTTTACTGCCTATGTTTTCTTCTAGGATTTTTATGGATTAGAGTGTAACATCTGTCTTTAATCCATTTTGAGTTTACTCTTTTATATAGTGTAAGAAGGTGGTTGTAGTTTCACTTTCTTGTACGTATCTGTTCAAAGTTCCCAAAATCATTTATTGAAAAGGCTATCTTTAACCTATTGTATGTCCTTGACTCCTCAGTCAAATATTAATTGACCATAAAGGTGTAGGTTTATTTCTGGGCTCTCTGTTCTGTTTCATTGATCTATGCCTGTTTTTATGCCAGTACCATGCTGTTTTGAGTACTATGGACTTGTAGTATAGTCTGACACCTTTTCGGTGGAGCGGGGTCTCAGGGACTTGTGAGGCCAGCAGAGGTGATCAGGCCTAAAGAGACCAAGATCTGGCCATGTGAAGGGAGCGCTCTGCATCAGTTGGGCGAGCAACGGAAAAATGGCCCCATCCTAGAGCCACACTGTTCAGTCTGGCCCAGGCTCTGCCAGGAGCCTGATCTCAGTCGGGCTGGGCCACTGGGAGTTGGGAGGATGAGGCCAGTGGATCTCTTGTGAAGGCAAGATGCCAGTCAGGCTTGGGTGAAGGTGGCAGGAGTGGCTTCCTCCCCAGGACCACAAAACTCAGTCTGTTCCAGTCTACCCAGGACTGGCAGGGCAGAGCCACCAGAAGTTGGGAGGGTGGGGCCACCGGGGGCACAGAGAATGGGGCTAGCAGATTCCTGTAAGGAGGAGGCACCAGTCAGGTTCATGGTAACGTGGGAGGAATGGCCCCTGACCCAAGCCACGCCACTCAGTCACTGACACCCTCCGAGTCTGCCCAGACTTCTACGCCTGGGTCCACCCAGGTGCCTCTTCCGCTGGGAGCAAGCTCCTCAGGGTGGGGCTATTGCTTCCCCTCAGGCTGATGCGATATGGAGGGAATGCCCTACCCAAGAAAGAAAGGCCCTTTGAGATGGCGCCTGTGTCTCTAGCCATCTCTCCCTGGTGGACAGGATCCCCGCTAATTTTCACAGCCAGATGTTACATGGGCACCTCTTCCCAGCTGTTGCTCTGGGTTGGGGAACATGGCTTGGGGTTGAGACCCCACTCTTCTTAAGGGGAACCTTTGCACTGAGCTGACCCTCTGGTATTATGGCCACCACCAGTGGGAGCCGGGCCAGCCCTTTTCAGGTCTCCATCCTTCCTACCAGCCTCAGTGTGGCTTCCCCTGCAAATCTTTGGTTATAAGACTTCTCTTCAGCCAGTTTTCAGTTGGTTATTCATGTTAATTGTTCTATATTTTAGCTGTAATTCCAGTTTGGTCCTGGGAGGAGCTGAGTGCCCATTCTACCTATTCCATAGACATCTTCGATCTCTGCTTTGTTTTCTTTTTCTTTAAGATTTTATTTATTTAAGGGAGGGAAAAAGAAACGGAGAGAAACATTGATGTGTGAGAGAAACATGGACAGCTTGCCTCTCATACACCCCGACCTGGGGACCTGGCCCACAACCCAGGCATGTGCCCTGACTGGGAATCGAACCAGCGACCCTTTGGTTCATAGGACAACACCCAACCCACTGAGCCACATCAGTCAGGGCTGTTTTTTTCTTTTTGAACAATGATCTCTGCTTTTCTACCACTGTAGTTATAATTAGAAAATTTAATTCATCCCTAGCCCTTAAAGCAACTTAGAGGAATCTTATAATTAGTTTTAATACTGGTCTATCAGGCATGGCATTTGCAAAACAGATAAATTAGTTTTCTTTTGAGTATTACATATTATAAATATTTTTGCTCATTACAATGAAAGATTTTATTGGGTTGGCCAAAAAGTCCATGTGGTATTTTCCATAAAATAAAAAGACACATTTTTCATTTTCACCAATAATTTTATTTATTTGGATATTTAAGTATGTCAGCTATCTCCCACTATTGGCTTCTACTGGGTAGAGGCCAGGGGTGCTGCTGAACATCTTCCAATGCATAAGACAGCCCCACAGCAAAGCATTATTTGGCAAAAATGTCAATAGTGCCAAGGAACTTCATAAGCCACTTTTGACATGTTCGATCACTCACAGCACCTTCTCCATACACTGCACAAACCCTTTTTCTTTTTTGCTTTTCAGTGGCATTTTTACCTTTCTTGCATTAATAAAACATAATACACCAAAAATGTTGTGTATCTTCTTTCTTCTTCAATATTAAAATGGTTGCATGAAAATTCACCAATTCTGATAAATGCATGCTGATATAACAGCTGTCCCAATACAATCTAATAAAATTTTTTCAAGTGAAGTTAAAGACAGTAAGCACTACTAGAGCCATTTATGGAAAAAACTAAATGAACTTTTTGGTCAGCCCAGTAATAAGTATCTGAAAATAGAAATCGCATCTCCGAATTTTCCTGTTAAGATGGCACTACTAAAAATGTTGAGTAAACATAAACTGACTTAGAAAGTGATTTAATTAAAGGAATAGAGGCTAGACTTAAATCTGGATCTTAGCTACAGATGGTATTTAAAAAAAAAACAAAAAAATAAAAAGAGAAAAACAGCCACTGGAAAGCAAATGAATTGCCAGGCATGTGACACACTCTATCTTGGGACCATGAGTCCTAATTCTTTTGAAGTGAATAGATTCAGCTTTTTCTAAGGTATCTAGGAACATTTAAGGTCTGTTCACACCTCATACAGTGCTGACATACTTAACCAAATATGGGGACAAGAAAAACTTCCAAATATATGTACATATACGGTAGAAAGCAATGCACTATAGTTAAAGAGAGACTCCTGAGGAATATAATGATGAAATCAAATAATTTATGTGGTTACTGAAAAAGAATCTTTAAACCTTTAGATGTATGGGCCCTTCTGACCTTGTGTTCTATTGGATTTGTCTGACAACAAGAGGTGAAAGAATTCGGTGGCTCCATTGTCTCAACAGTGGGATCTAAGAAAACACTGGCAGGACTCATCAGAGAGGTTTATGAGCCTTCAATTCAAAGAGATTAAAAGGAAAATCTACAGAGATGCTTTCACACTGAAGAATAACATTAAATAACTATTAGCAGCTTGGTTCAGTAAAGCTTACTAGAACTCTCGCTGGGTCATTCACAACTTTCTAAAAGAGGAAAGGTTTTTTTTTTTTCAGCTCCATTTGGGAATCAATAAATATTTCTTACTTCTTACAACACAATGGAATTCCAGTCTTTTAAAAATTCCTCTTAGTGATACAAAATTTCTAAAACAACTCTTTCTTTGCTGCCTACATAATTATACTTCCTAATCCCAGGACACTTTTTCTAACTGTAGGTAGAATTCAAATAAATAAGTATAAATAAATAACAGCAACAAAAAGCTACAGAGGAGAGGAATTTAACTTTATTTATCACAGCTGAGATGTCTAAAAGTCTCAGTCAACCCACTGTCAGCCAAAAGTTTGAGTCCATCTGCAGCTGTGTCCCAAATTTTCATGTGTACAAATGTCCTGTTACTCAAGAGGTCAAGTCCCGAGAATGCTCCCATTTAGCAAGTGGTCCACTGTATTCATCTTTATAAATGCCATTTAAGATATTTAAAGTTTATTTCCAACTTAAAGAAGTCATCTATGTATGTTAAAAGCAAACAGTGTATTCATTTACATCTTGTTATCCTGCTGTTTAAAAACCAAGTAATTTAATTCTAAACAATCACCTCATCCTTAAAAAATCATTTCACTATATATAATTAAATTTTTCACATAAGAAATGACTTGAAGGAAATCAGTTTCCTTGTCCACAACAGTCTCTCTTCTAGGAACAGCCTCTACACTTTGATAAGAGATTCAGAATCAGCCAACATTTAACTGGAAACCCGCTCATTAAATTATAAAGCTCTATAATCCTTTCCCAGATAGAATTAGAATCAAAACTGCAAGGCTTTCTATATCAAAGAAAAATTACAAATTTGGAATTTAATTACGGACCTGAAGAGCTGCCGAGCTTTTACAAACTAAGCCTAAAGGCAGTTCTCATGAAAGGTACCAAATAAAACCCAGAAACTGTATTCACGTTTCACTACAGAACAGCGAAAACAGCAGCAGACGCAGACCCAGCCTCTCGTTCTGACCCTCAAATATGCCTCATTCTTGACTATTTGGAACTAAAAATAGTAATGGTACGCACCTATTCAAAACCTGGCTGCCTGGCGCAATGATTAAGAGTCACAGAATGAGGCCCTGGCGGGACAGTTTAGCTGGTTGAGCTTCATTCCCCATACGCCGTGGTTGCGGTTTCGATCGCTGGTCAGGGCGCATGCAAGAATAAACCAGTGAATGCATTAATAAGTGGGACGGTAAATCGATGTTGCCCCCCCCACACTTCCTCTCTCTCAAATCAGTAAGTAAAAAAATGTTTTTAAAAGTCATAGAATATCTTTGAATTCCCCCTCTATTAATTAGTAGCTATATAACCTTAGTCAAATTAGCTAACCCCTCTGAGCTGCAAACTCTTTCTCTGGAAAATATTATTTCTTCCTTATGAGGTTGTTAAACAATGATTAAAAGACAATTACCATAGTTCTAGTGCTCAATAAATGGCAGCTATTTTATCTCGTATTATTTCATAATGTTTGTATTGACCTGTCTGTACCACCACTGTTGGGGAGGCGGAAGGGGAGCCTCAGTGTACGAAAGCAACTGTTGACTTTGTCTGGATTTGTAAATGTTAAGTGCAAGGTACTTTGCTTTTGTCAGTCCCATTAAAATTGACCCATTACTATCAAAACTGTATCAATATAATTACCTTCTGAAGTATCAAATAAAACTAAATGTTGGGAAACAGAAAAAATTCAAAATAATTAATTTGCGGATTAAATTCAGAGGTTAGAAGTGATGGTGGATCAGAATGTCAGGGAAGCCTCTTCGGCATTTGGGTGGGGAGACAGGAGGACCTGAGTTGGCACCTGAATAAAGAACACTCTGAAGAGTCAGGGTGGGAGGGTGTTCTAAGTAATGAAAAATAGCATAAGCAGATGTGTTTGGGGGCCCCTGAACTGCCCAGGGGAGAAGATTCACATGAGTTTTGTGATTGGTGAGAAGGTTAGAAAAAGCAATTAGGGACAAACATAAAATCTTCTCTCCCATTTAAATTCCAGGTGAACAGGTAAATGTTATGTTGGGAAGGGGGTGGTTATAAAAGTTACTAGAGGAATAATAAAGAAAGCTAAACCAATCAAAATTTAAGACTGTGGGAGAAGGCCGATTAGCAGCGATGAAAGTGATCTGGTTATGTGTTATAACCTGGGCATGGACTACTGTGGTAGCTGTGAGAATGAGATCACAGGGGAAGAAATAAAAGGAATGCCAGCACCCGTTTCCAATTCCCTGGCTGAGTAGTGAGCAAAGGAGAAGTAATCAGAGTGTAATATGAACCAGTTTCAAGTCTGGGAAAAAACAAGCAATGACAAAGGTGACACAGTCTTGGTTTTGAACCCATTGATTTCAATTGGGTTAAGTACCCAAACAGAAATTGGGAGGGAGGTTATAGGTGGAGACACAAACTTCCCCAAATCCTATGTTTTCTCTATTATTAAATCAAGACCCCCCAATTATGTCCTAAAATACCAGAATTATGATCATAATCTTGCCCACAGGTTTCTATAGCATTATTTGAAACAAGCCAAATTTTATCCAAAATCATTGAAAAATTATCATAAAGTATGTTTTCGTTGCAGAAATGGTTATTTGCATTTAAGTAGAAGTAACAAATAATGCAAGTGGTCACTTTCTTGTGACAAATAAAATGGAGCAGAAGAATCCTCAGAAAGTTTTCTCTATACTCTCTCCTTCCTCTGAAGAAAATGCCAATATCTAACTGTCTAGATGGGTTTTCTGCATCATTTCACATGTTTACTTTTCCCAGAGACAGTCACACACACACACACACACACACACACACACCAGCCCCCTGATGCTTATCTTCAAGTTTTACCTCAAGCACATTTTTATAGTCAATTTTCAAATTCCTAAAATCAAATGGAAATACTGATATGACCATAAATGGAAACTCTAATCTGACTACAAGAAATATTTTTTAAGGGTCACTTTTAGCACATAATCTACACAAATGTCATCCCTAACAGTTAATTCAAATTCATATTATCTACATTTACAAGTATTATTTCCCTTCTTATGGAGTTAATCAGTCTTTGGCATTAACTTGCTTTTCAGAAAGAGTTCTTATTTTGAGCTTAAGAAATTACATACTGACTCGGCTGTCTGACATAAATGTTGCGGGGGTTTTAAGATATATTGCTCATTTGGGCCAAGAGGAATCTGCTCACCTCCCGTTCTCAAACATCTGTCCTATTAAACAGATATGGGGAACTGTATAATACAACATGAGAAATGACCTTTTATATCTAGCAGACTAGTTCTGAGTAAAGTACAACTAACTTTACAATGACTGGCCCAAACTCTTCCTGAGCTAGGCTGTTTTTGGTATCCAAGTACTTGGCCAATTGTTTAGTGTGGCCCCACATTACCAAAATAATTTACTAACAGAAAACCAAGATACACCTTAACACAAAATAACATACCACCAAGGATTCCAAACACAATCCCCTCAGTCTCTTAAAACATTATTTTATTTGACTGACTTCATGTGCAGGTTTGTTCCTCTTCAGGTCATGGAGAAGTAACCTAACTCATAGGCTGTGTCAGTCTACAGAGCCGCTGAGACATCGGAGATGTGTGTGACTGTCACGCTACAAAGCTATTGAATCATGATCCCTATTATTTCCCATGGTATACTTTGGATGTGTTTTAACATGCTTAATACATGAGAAAACTCTCCGTAAGATTTACAAAGGCACCAAAATCTATTCAACAGATATTATTCATGTGGACATTTTATAAATCTTGAAAAGATTTTCCAAAAGTGTTCATCTGGTTGTCTAAAATGCGAAGCCTAATTTTAAACAACTACATGCCTTTCAAGGGAACATGGGAAGCAGCCTTTGGAAGCATCTTTAGAAACAATAAGGTAAATATGCCAACTGGAACTAATTGATTAAGTCCACCCGTTAACATTGCTTTCAAAAAGTATAATATCTGGGAACTGAATATCATCCTTTTTTAGATTTGCTATTCTTCAGCCTGGTCAACATTGCCCTAAAATGTCAACTAGAAATACAGAAGTGGAAATGAAGAAGAAAAAATATATGTACTTTACTTTAGGTTATCTACCCTGGACTTTTTCTTTATTAGAACTCATTTGATAATTTCTTTTGTGAAGCAAAGAAATACGAATGTCAAGGGCTCCTTTCAATGGTCTTTTAGAGAAAGAAATGATTGTGGGTAACATCGATGAGACTTTCCTTACAACAGGGCACCATGAGTTGTGAAATGCTGACATAAGAACGCATTCGACATCGGCCAATAAAATACCTCCTTCCTCAAATTTACTTTATACTCTCAGTTATTGGCAGGCAGGAAACAAACATATTTAAAGTATACCCTAAGAAAAGAAAGTTCTACAGTGAACTATCACTACATACAAAAAGAATTCTGTAAAACAAAGCTATTTCCATGTCCCCAGGGAGTGACCCAGAAAAAAAGGGTGCTTTGAACTGGTTATAACAAATTCTCTCTCACTTGGTAACCTATCTTGGTCTTTAACAAATTATCACTCTCAAAGGTTTTCCTTCTATCAAATCTAAATCCACACTGTTAGAAGTTCAAGTTCATGTCCTTCTTTTGAGGGGCCACTTATTGAAAATGGGTCAAGAAGGAAAAATTAATGGCAAAACAAATGACAATATGAAACTAGGCTTGTTATGCAATTTTTAAAATAGCTCTAGTATGAAACTTAAAAACAGCAAGCTATATTTGGGTAAGCAACTTCTATTTCTTATTTAAATAGCAAGTCAATCTCAATTTAAAACTGAAAGAAAACATTTTCACTATTTGGAGCCTCTGGTAACAAGGAAAATATTTAGTGCTTAGATTGAAGTATTTCTACTTTTCTTCTAGAATAGCTCAATTCACCAGCCTGAAAACTTGCAAAGCAATCTGACATTATATAAATCCCAAGCAGAATATCTGCCTATTTATCTGAATCATGAATCATGCCTAACTCTCGCTGTATTTGGTTTGTGTGAATTTTATTGTGACCTTATCAATGACCTAGTCCCTATTAAACAGCTGGCCACAGTTGCTCCCATTAAAAACTTAAAGCCAAGGACACACAGCTCAAAAGAAATCCACATTCCAAGGACTTCTCAAACCCGATGAGAAAGGCTTGAAGAGGTTGATTATTTGTTCTTTCAAAATCTCTTTAAACCTTTTTTCATGCAATTCTATTACCCACTTTAAGCTTTTTCCTGTTTTTCTCCATTCTTGGTCTACGCCACCCTATACCATAGCAAGAGAGGGTATCTTTTGATTCTTGATCTCTCCCTACTTCTTTTCTCCTAAGACAGAAGGTGTCTCATCAGTTTTACGGGGAAGTTCTTAAAAGAACATAGGCTGCGGAGTGACAAAATGCAGAGCAAAAGCACCAGCACACACCCTACTCTCCTTAAGGTAGAGTTGTGTGGGTTTTCCATGTCTTCAGCAAATCAGCCGCCCACAGAGTAGAGACTGATAAAGGTGTGCAAAACACCCTGAGACAATAACTGCCTCCAGGGCAACCTGGTCCTTTAGAAACATAAATAACTTCTCAGAAACAACACATTCATATATATTAGTTTCAATACTTAAATGGAAATTATATCATGTGAACCAAGGTTAAAAAGATACATGTATGGATAGAATTCATCCTCAAATGGAACCACCTCTACATTCTTTTGCCAGAAGTGTTACTGGCATTGAGGTTCTTGGGTTCCTGACCACTTGGTCTCAGAAGTACAAACACATTTACCAAAGAAATACAACATTTGAAAACTCCTCATATACGTGCCAAATAGAAGCAGGACAAAATATCCAAGCCATATTTGAAAATTAATCTCAATTCATTGCGAAGATACACTCATCAGTTTCTTAACATTAAAAATAAAATAAGCTTATCAGTCCTTTAAAAAGTAGAAGGGCCTTATAGCTGATCAGTGTTATGAAAGTCACTATTAAAAACAAATACGCCAGTACATAAACAAATAGCTCATGGAGCCTTTATGCACAAAGGTATCAAACACTGTAAGAAACAATTTTACTGGTACATCTCCCTCTGAAAATAAATATGGATATTCTATATACATCACTGGCTTTATCCTGAAACGATGTGTTTTAGAAATTCAGTCTTGATTTTCAGATCAAATTTTCATAATCACAGTCGTATGAGTTTTAAAATCATTTTGTTAGGTGTGGCGTTGTGCCACTATTGGGCACGGAAGGGATTCAATAACCAGCCGCAGAGACAGTGAGCTCTCATCGACGCGTCCGCGTCAGCGCTGCGCCTGGTGCGCTACTGCCGAGTGCAGTTGAGCGCTCTCCCCACAGGCCGCAGCTGATTACTGGCACCGCCATTACCATGGAGGGTGCACGATGAAGGTTCAAACAGAAGGCTGGGGGACGCCTCTCCCGAGGCCAGTGCTGAAAGACAGCCTATCACTTTGTGTAACCGCAGTCCATGCGTGACAAACCTGACCTACATTTCTCCCTTTGTTTCTCACAAGAGCTTGTCACTGTTCTAAGAAACTACTTTCTAAAATGCATACAAGAAATGACTTACAAAACTGCTTGGGAAATGTTCATTCCTAAAATACCATTTATAGCAATCTTATAAGAAATACTTTATCCAGGAGATAATCATGAAACCTAACTTAAAACAAGCTCAGAGACAGCAGAGTGCCCTGTTACCTCATATGCTATCTTCCTTTAGACTGCCATTTATAGACCTAAAGGTACTCGAATTAAAATTTTAATCAGTACATAATGAAATTTAATAAAAATAAGTTTTTAAATATACAAAACATATTAATTAGGGATATTTAATTAAACAGTTTTCATTAGTTATAAAAAGTAGCCTTCACAGCTTCACAGGAAGCCATATCTTAGTAGTTCTGTTAACTCCTCAAGGGGTACACAATAATCACTACTAAGAACAGGGCGTAACTAAAAACAACGATGGGGGCAGTAAAGAAGGCAATAATAACTTGGTGCAGATGCTGGAAAATGCTCCCCAGGAACGGCTGCAGGCTGTGCTCCAGAAAGGTGACAGTGTGCTGGGGCTCCCCACCACAAGTACCTACCATGCCGCTGCAGGTCATACTCTTTTTTTGTCTCTTCATTCCCTAGAATTTTCCATGCCTGATCAATTTCGATGAACTTCTGTATACATTCTTCCACTGTTCCTGCTGGCACATCTGCACCTTGTTTATCTGGATGGTACTGCCAATCAAAAATAAGGAGGATGGTGAATACAGAGGGTTAAGTAGGGGTAGGTTTAAAAAAGTTGTAAATCTGAGCTGTAGTTAAGAGAGAAGGTAATGAGAAGACAAAACTAAGATGCCAAGGCAACAAGACAACAGTGTTGGGCACAGGAGACAACTTGCCAGGGTAATTAGACCACTGGAGTAGCTATAAATCCACCAGTGACATGATCTGTCACAACGTGCAAAGACAGCATTTTCTGGATAATTTGCTGATGGATGGAATCACTGGTCTCATGGACAATTTACCTACTGAGGTTGACTAACACAAATAGGCGCATTCAGACGAGCAGGACCTGACACAGGAAGAACAAAAACTATGCGGAGAATGAAGCTTCTTTATATATAATGTGCATGGCTACAGATATCATCATGAATTGAGTACTAGCTTTTTCTTATGAAATTAGATTGTACAGTCATACTTTAAAATAGAACGCTTTCTAGCTCAGCCCTGAAGATTTTAAAGTTATAAATCCCCACGTATAAATTTTTATTAAAAAATGGTTACTCTAGGACAGATTTATAAGAACTTTAAAAAACTCAATGAAACATTTGAATATGAATTAATTCATTAGTAGATCTTCCTTACATGTGTTTACTAAGTCTAAAAAAATTTTAAGAATGTTTTCAATATGCAGTAATTTCTGTACACTACTTGGTCAAAAACAGAAAGTTTTATGTCAATTCAATTCTCAAATGGTAATGTGAATGTGGCTTACTGGACACCTCACTTACATTATCCCCTTTTTCCTTTTTTCTCCCTGCTCTTTTAACTATCAGTTCTTCTGAAAGAACAAATATGTCATTTGCATTTTGGCAGTCTCTCAACAAACAAGAAAAAAAAATTATCTAAATTCAGCGGCATTTCACTTAAATAATCTGGGAATGCTAGCAGATATTGAGATACGTAATTTTTTGCTCCAAGTAAATAATGAACCTCTTGACAGTATTTATCCAGAATTTTTAACCAGCCATTACTCTAAACGGCTTATCTATTACAGAACAAATTTTAATTTTAAAAGTTATCTCTGGAATTTCCTTTGAACTAACATCAGCTATTTCCCCTTGAGCTCTTACTCTTTTAAAAATGTTTTTATAATAAAACAGGCAAGTGGAAATATCCACATTTCATGAAACTAATGTGGTTACTTCACATACTCATCAATTAATGATATAATCATTTAAATTCCTTCATTGATTGCTTTACAGACATTACAAGAACATGAAAAATTTATAAGTACCATGTCATTTATTATCCAAGTTGCTAAAGCCAAAGCCCTGAAGTAAGTTGTGGCAAGGAACATGAAATCAAATAACTTCAATTCTCAATGCAGAATTCAGAAAGTATGTAAGTTTTTAATAATACTGTCTGCCGACTGTTCGATTTGACAGTGAGTTTGTCTTCATGCTGAACTACTTCACACTGCTGCTGTCCTCAACTGGCAGAGCAAAAGCAGCTGTGATCTTTGGTTGCACAGAACTAATGAACACCATGCATGCTGGGAGGGAGACTACAGGACACAGAGAATTAGGTTTCCATTTCCCTTTGGAAAATTCTCTTATGCCAAATTGCTCAGTTATCAACATTTAAATATTTAAGCTAGTTAACATAATGACTGAAGAAAATAAAACTATAGCTTTATTTTTTAATCTTTTTTGAACTATAATTTACCAAATGATGCTCACAAAAATTATTCCCATACTGAGGTTTAGGCAATCCCTAGAGCTACGATATTTGAGTAACATCCCAAAGCCAAAATGAATTGGGTACATTAAATTTCTCTAGATGACCTCTAACACTATGTGAAGATTTCTCTAGAAATCTTTTCTAGAGAGATTTCTTTTAATCTAGATTTCTCTAGATTAAATTTCTCTAGATTCCTCTAACACTATGTGAAGATTTGTGTAGCACACTTACTATGAATCAGTGTTATTACACGCAACATGCTCAAGTATGCCACTAGTATACATTAAGATACACTTATGTGAAAACTCAACGTCACTATGTCAAGAGCACTGAGTAAGACCCCAGAGAAGTCATTCTAAACTAGTAGCGATACAGTAGAAGTATGCACTAAGAATACCTATAGGTAATGTATTATAGGCCACTATAGAAGGTCTACTTGGTACAATGAATAGGACAGACTGGCCTGATCATGCACCAACCTGACCAAGCAAGCCCTGCAACACCAAGGCTGCCCCAAACTAAAAGCTATCATTAAATATTATTGAGGCATATAGCAGTTTCATGAGAGTCAAAGACAATTCAATCAATCTCTTTCACCAATGTGGTATTTTCCTGACTACTATTTTAATTAACTCACCATCTGAGCCTTTAAGGTCAATTCTGTTGTGCTATTAGAATGCAATACAGTTTATTCCATGATACAGGGTTCAACTAAAAAGTGGTAGTTACAGCAAGAAAATAAGTCTGTTATTTGAGGTGCTAAAAGCCTCAGTCCAATCAGTCTTGACACCAAGTTCCAGAACAAAATGAAGGTCTAAAAAACAAAAACAAACAAAGAAACAAAAAATACATTCTGTGGTAGGCTGATAATAGACCCCCAAAATATTAGGTCCTAATTCCTGGTACCTATACATATTACCTTACTTGGAAAAAGTCTCGGTAGATATGATTAAATTAAATATCTTGAAATTAAAAAATTACCTAGGTGGGATATATACAAAGTATTCTTAGAAGGAAGAGGCAGAGGGAGATTTGGCACACAGAAGGGAAGGTGATATGAAGGCTGTGCAGAGAGAGATTTGAAATACTGGCCTTAAAGACGGGAGTAATCAGGCCGCAAGCCAAGGAACACTGGCAGCCACTAGAAGCTGGAAGAGGCAAGAAATGGACTCCCCTCTGGCACTTCTAGAGGAAGTGCAGCCCAGCCAACACCTTGATTTCGGCCCAATTATACTGATTTTGAACTTCTAGCCTCCAGAATCGTGAAAGAATAAATTTCTGTTCCTTTAAGCC
This sequence comes from Mormoops blainvillei, assembly GCA_004026545.1. Classification (NCBI taxonomy): domain Eukaryota; kingdom Metazoa; phylum Chordata; class Mammalia; order Chiroptera; family Mormoopidae; genus Mormoops; species Mormoops blainvillei. Next base: position 52,821 of record PVJD01000819.1, read on the forward strand.
ATTGAGTTTATGATAATTTATTTCAGCAGCCACAAGAAATTATATAAAGTCTAAAGACATCTATGGTTTAAAACTGGAATACAACAAACACAACCCTTTTAGATGTTTCATTTAAAAGGTCCATTAATAAAATGGTATCATCATATACATTCTTAACTTTAAAATCGGCAGTGATTCTTTATTGGACACGAGAAACCAAACCCCTAAAAATAGGTTTCAAGGTTCTCCGATCCCAAAATAAATGTTAATTTCATTCCTGCTATTTCTATACCGAAGACCTCCAATGGGAGGCAGGCTCAAGCATTAACTATTATTTGATAAAACCAAAGTCACTTTCCTCTTGCCGTCAAGGCTTATTTTATTCTTTGCCCTTCTTTTTCTTTGATTCCCCACTAACCAAACCTTCCCACCATTGAGAGCCCAACGCCATTCCTACTTCATTCATTCATGGATCAAATGAAAGATAAAATCTAAAGCATCCAGTGTTCTAGTAACAGCCACAAAAATATAGCATGGACTTACTTATATTAGAAAAATGCTTGCAAAATCATACAAACAATAGAGTTCTGAGAAAAACACTCACTAATCAAATAGAGAAAATATTGACAGTGTTAATTTAACAGAATAGGCATGTACTAAAATCAATGTTGCAAAGTTAACTTATTCGAACTAACTTCTATTTGTTTTCAGTACTAAACTGAAATGCATTTTAGGAATTGGAAAAACTTAGTCACTTAGAAGCAAATAACTCAAAATAAAGAAATCAGTAAATCTTGCAGCAATTGGAAATGAAAGTTTAAGAACTTACCAGTGACAACAGCATTAAGAAAATAAAAAAGGAAATACTTTGAAATAAACCATCTGGATTACATGTAAGACTTCTACACTGAAAACTACAAAACGCCACTCAGGGAAATCAAAGACGACCTAAACGAATGTAAAGAAATAATATCTGCATGGACAGAAAGAACATGTCAGCATTCTCTAAACTGATACATAAATTTAATTCTCCTATCAAAATTCCAGTGAGCTTTTTTGAAGTAGACAAGATGAATATAATATTTATACAAATCTAGAACAGGCAAAAAAATATTTAAAAAGAGCAAAGTTAAAGAACTTACATTACTTATTTCAAGATTTATTAAAACTATAGTAATCAAGGCAGTACTGACAAGTACATACAAAAACATCAGTGGAACAGAATAAAGAATCGAGAAAGACCATACATATATGGTCAATTCATTTTTTTAAGTATATTTTATTGATTACGTTATTACAGTTGTCCCGATTTTGCACCCTTGACTCCTCTCTACCTGTTACTCCCTTTCCCTGCAGTATTCCCTCCTCCCTTAGCTCACGTCCATGGGTCATGCATGTAAGGTCTTCGGCTTCTCCATTTCCTGTGCTATTCTTAACATCTCCCTGTCTATTTTGTACCTACCAATTATGCTTTTTCCCCTTTTGTCCCCCTTCCCCTCCCAGCTGATAATCCTCCAAATGATCTCCATACCTATGATTCTGTTCCTGCTTTAGTTTGTTTTTGTTTTTAGATGTAGTTGTTGATAGTTGTGAATCTGTTGCCATTTAAATGTTCATAGTTTTGATCTTTTTCTTAAATAAGTCCCTTTAACATTTCATGTAATAACAGCTTGGTGATGATAGCTTCTTTAGCTTTATCTTGTCTGGGAAGCAGTTTATCTGCCCTTCCATTCTAAATGATACCTTTGCTGGACAGAGTAATCTAGGTTGTAGGTCCTTGGTTTTCAACACTTTGAATACTTCTTGCCTGCAAAATTTCTTTTGAGTTATCAGCTGACAGTCTTATGGATATCCTTATCCTTATGGATAGTCTTATCCTTTGTAGATAACTCTCTGCTTTTCTGTTTTTAAGATTCTCTCTTTATTTTTAATCTTTGGCATTTTAATTACGATGGGTCTTGGTGTGGTCCTCTTTGGATCCAACTTGTTTGGGACTCTGTGTTTCCTGGACTTGTATGTCTATTTCCTTCTCCAAATTAGACAAGTTTTCTTTCATTATTTTTTCAATAAGTTTTCAATCTCTTGCTCTTCCTCTTCTCCTTCTGACATCCCTATGATTCAGATGTTGGCACATTTGGAGATGTCCCAAAGTCTTCTTATACTATCCTTGTTTTTTTAAATTCTTGTTTCTTCTGTTCTGGTTGAATGTTTATCTGTTTCTTATGTTCCAAATTGTTGCTTTCAATCCCAGCTTCCTTCCCTTCATTGTTGGTTCCCTGTAGACTTTTCTTATTTCACTTCGTGTAAACTTCATTTCTTCCGTTATGTTGTTGCTGTACTTAATGAGTTCTTTGAGTATCCCGATCACCAGTGTTTTGAACTCTTCATCTGATATGTTAGCTATTTCCATTTCATTTAGTTCTTTTTCTGGGATTTTGTTCTGTTCTTTCATTTGGGCCATATTTCTTTGTCTCCTCAATTTGGCAGCCTCCCTATTCTGTTACTGTGTATTAGGTAGAACTGCTTTGACTCCCTGTAAAAGGCACCTGCAAATTGCATGGAGCAGGGGGGAGGTTAGACGGTAGAAGGATCAAGAAAAAAGGAGAAAGGACTCATGGACACAGACAAGAGTGTGGTGATTGTGAGGGGAAGGGTGGGTAGAAGGGGGATAAATGGTAATTGAAAAAATACCATGAAAATAAATAAAGTTTATATGAAAAGACTAAGGAAGGACAGAAACCAACCAAATTTGAACTACTAAAAGTGAATTCATAGCTTGCTAATCAGTCTAACATAAAAAGTCCAATTTAGGAGCAAATCAAATACACAAGCTTATGCTTTGATTTAGCTGAAGAACATATGCAAAATCTACATAAAGTACAATACAGTATGTAAAAATGTCATGCAGCCTAGGAACTAATTTGTCTGTGAATCTCATGTCCCAATTTAATTTGTAGTTAACTTTGACTTTTAACTAGATAAACATTCCAAGAGATAAATCATTAGCCCAATCTTTAACATTTTATCTTAAGTTTCTTACTTAAATTTGCCATTGATTGAAAAGACTGTGAAACAAATGTTTTTTAAATACACAAATATTATATGGCAATAAAATAATTAAATATGTGTAAGAAAATGGTATAAGCCTTCTTTGTTAAAGATATTTTAGCTATTGTTTTGTTCGCAAAATTTTGTTAACCCATGTCACCCCAATAAATTCAATTAAAAGGAAAAATATAAATAATTTAAAGATAGATAAAAATCTTTGATGGAAGGAGATTTTGACTTTGGGTGGTAAACACACAATGCAATATACAGATGATGTATTACAGAACTGTACACTTGAAACCTATATAATTTTATTAACCAGTGTCACCCTGATAAATTTAATTTAAAAAGACAGATGAATAAACAGACAATGTATACATGAACTTGTGCTCAAACTTTTTCACCAGTTATCAAAAAAATGTATATGAAAATCATGAGATAGTAATAAATACCTAACAGAACACTAACATAAAAGACTAACACTAAATGATGGCAATGCTATGGGATAACTGGTACTGTTATATGTAGCTGGCAGGGAACTATTTGGCAATTTCTTATAAAGATACACACATATCTACTCTGTGGTAAAGCAATTCCACTTCTGGACATTTTCCTAAGAGAAAAAAAACAACATTAAAACATATGACCACAAAGACTTACAAAAGAATATACTGACAGTCTTATTCACAATAGCAGAAAAAAAAACACCCCAAAAAACCGAGAAAACAAAACCCCAAAAAAGAAACCCCTGGAATCATAAATATCTATAAACAGGAGACTGAATAAACTGTAGTATATCCATATAAGGGAATACTATTCAACAATTTAAAAAAGCTAAGATAATACAGATGAATATCTAAATCATTATGTTGAGCAAAAGAAGCAAGAACAAGAGGGTACATACTATATGTTACGTTGATATGATGAAATCCTAATTTAGGCAAAATTAATCTATAGTGATAGAAATTAAAAGTTGGTTTCCAGGTGGCACTAGGGGGTGGAAATAAACTGGAAAGGGGCACAAGGAGATTTTCTGGAAAAATGAAAATGTTCTATATCCTGCTTGGGGTAGTGGTTACATATATCGAATTTCACAAAACTGAACACTTAAAAATTTTTTTTTGTGCACTTTCATTGTATGACCATATCTCAACAAGAACACATGTTCAGACATGTCTAAATTTTTTAAAGGAATTTAGCAAATCTTCCTAAGCCATAAAGGAAAAAAAAGATATTGTTTCCAATATTAGTACAGAGAAAAGAACAATAAGAATACCTAATATTAATAAAGACACTAATATGAATTAGTGAAAAATCTGAATTATAGGTTAGTTTATGACAATATAGTTTTATTACTTTCAGTTATATATTCCAACCTCCAAAAACCTTAAAAGGTTAAGTATTACTGAGCAGGGGACTAAACTATATTCAAAATTAAAATATAAATATGTTGCAACACTAAAAAATACTGAGAGTGTCTCTCTGTGATTTTTAGTATAATGGTACAAAAGTGTTCATCTCCAAAGTTTTAGCAAAAGGCTATTTTACTATTCTCAAATGATCGGCACTAGCAATTTTATGATCTACGTAACCGCCTCACATTTGGTAGAAATTTTGCAATTATATAGACTTATGTTCTTTAAATCCCTATGCCATTTATTGAGGATAAGAAAAAGAACACAAGAGATTAAGAAACTTTCTTGATAAAAAAAATATAACTCATGATACTACAAAAGATATACAGAAAATGATGTAATATTTTACCAAGATTGGTATGTTATCTATTTTCCAACTGACTAATTTATAACTAATGCTTTGATTATGAACTCTTAATTCTGACTAGCTGAGATTTTTATGGTAATGGGTTGTCCAATATTTTTTATTTTATTTTGATTTTAGATTTTCTCCAATAATAAATCCAAGTGCTTTCTAAATTACTAATTCTGAGTCTCTGTCACAATGTGCCAGACCAGTGCAATTCAAAATGTGGTCCTCAGATTTGAAGTATCAGCATTATCCAAGAGCTCATTAAAAGATGGCCCCATCCCAAACCTACAGAGGCGGACCCCAGAATCAGTGTGTCACCAAACTCACCAGGCAATTATTATGCATGCTAAAGTCTAAGAAACACACTGTTAGCCCCACCGCTTAGAACATGGAGTTAGTTGCAAACCAGAAAATTAGTGCTTCATAAAAATGTCCCTCTGACAGATGCTTTCCTCCAAGTATGTATTTAAAAAAAAAAAAAAAAAAAGGCTGAGTGGCACTCATCCACTTTTACCTGTACCACCACAATGAAAATTACGTTAAATGTTCCAAGTCAGAATTTTTTTGATATTAGATCGCTTGTTCACTAATCATAAATGCTAACCTCTTTATTTCATGTTTGCACAAATGCCAAATTAATTCAATAATGAAGAAGATAATGAAACCTGAACCATACGCCAGTGGTATTTTAACCCTTTGATTTTTTTTAAAGAGGGGGGCTACTCTTTGTATCAGGCTTCAGTTACTGAACACTACAATAGTTTCCACCAATAGGCTTAATGCAGAGACAAATATTTTTCCACTAGAAGGGGAAAAATGTTTAAGTTGTAAAAAGAGCAAAATATCATACAGTGCAAAAATTCTGGGAATTTCTAAAAGCTTTTAGTGAGAATTTACATGTTCATTAGTTCTAATGACCCTTTCTATTGGCTCAGCAACATATAAAATTGAAATGAAATGGTATTTTCTTTAAAGTACATAAGACAGTTCCATCGTGAACTGCGCACTACACGAGTTGTATTTCAGATCTCGCCTAAACAGGGGTTCATCTGTGCTCCTGCCTTCTTACATGCTTTGTTTTTCAAAGGAAATATTGCTTTATTTACTAGTAGCTCACTACTTAAATCTTAAATTGAATAAAAAGTTAGGAAGGTCACACATTAATCCTTTACTAAACATCTGTGACTATGCTGTTTTGATTTATTTATTTTAATTATTGATAGCAAATAGGAAGTAACAATCAACTATGAAAAGGACTCTGGGCAAATTTGATTAAACAGAAATTCCCAAATTGTTATGCTGATATTATTGCATCTACCAATGTAGGCCCTGAGGATACAGCACTCTGGGTTTTCTCTATGTACTAATAAATGGGTTTAGTACCATTAACAGGATATTAGCTCTCTGTCTTTAGCTTCCAACTATCTTGAGTTCTAGAATCAAACTTCAAAATACCTTCTAAATGCTACCTTATCAGCACTACATGTTCAACATGTCCAAAATGCAATTATCATCCAAAGTCTACAATTAGTTCTTCCTCTTGTTGAATTCCTTGTTCTGTTAAAATCACCATGCTCAATAAATGCTGAACAAATGAATGCAGTCAGAGAAAAATAAATACATTTGTTAATAATCCAGGCTACAATATCAGGGTAACCTCCCTTTCCCTCATTCCATTAATCACATTTGCAGAATCTGCTGCATCATATGCTTTCTCTTCCCAATACCAAACCTAGTTCAACCCAACAGCAGCTCTCAGCTAGTCTCCAGCACTCATCTTCTAATAACTCTCCAATCCATCCACCTGCTTCCCAATCCACTCGCTTGAACTTACAACCCTTTCATTCCCCAGCTCAAAAATTTTAATTGGCAACCTCATGCATAATAATTTATAGTCATATTCCAAGGAAAAGGGTAAAAGAGGAGGGGAAAAAGGAAGAGGAAGTAGGAGGATGGGAGAAGAGAGAAAGAGAGTAACAGGGTGGTAGAGAAAGAGGAGATTGCAGGAAAAGGGGAGGAAGAACATAAGAGGGACAGGAGGAATTGGAAGGGAAAGGAAGGGTAAAGAAAAGTGAGGGAAGAGACTGGAAAACACTGAAGGCAAACAACAAACAAAGCCTTCGGTAGGTATCGACCTTTTTCAAATAATTAAGAGGTAGTTATGGGTTGGACTCACAGAAATGAAGAAATGCAAGAAGTACAATATGTGGCTGAGTAATCCAATCCAAGGCAAAGCCTTTTGAAAACCAAGACCAACCTCTGTAATATACTCTGAACTGTGAAATCTTGCACCAATCCTTTTTGCTAGTCACATGACTTTTCTTTGTTGTTGACTATATGCAAGTGTAACAACAACCTCTGATTCTTTGATTGTACATAAAATGTGAAAAAAAATAGCCCTTAAGCAATAGGTTACCCTGTATTCAATTTAAGGGTAAATTTAGCCTCCTTTCTCACCTCCAAATCATATCAAACAAGTCTTTGATGACATACTCAACATGAACTACACAGAGAATTCCAAGGCTGACACTCTGCCTGTGATATCCCCCAATGATAATTAGCAGCAATGCACTGGCTAACTTTTCCTACCCTCTGGGTTCAGGGAAGACATAGTTTTGTATAATTAAAGACTTAAGAAACTGATGGCAAACTAAAGTTATCCCTGCTGAACAAGGGTAGTGACGTTGACGTACATCTACAGATCTTACAGGGCTGCTCTCCTGCAGCAACTGAGCTCTGCTCTGTGGCCATCAAGGCCATCAGGTACTAATTAGGTAGTGTGTTCTGTCAACACTTCCATGCTCTTCCTTTATTAATTGATCATTCTGCCACATTAATGATACTAGTACACTGGCTTTGAATTCCCTCGAGTGCTTTAACCCTGAGACAGAGGAGAAAGAAGACATGAGAATGTCCCAGATTTACTTTACCTATTTCATATTTGAATCAATACTAACACTATTTCCTCTGAAAGTTACTGATTTCTTTTATTTGCAGAAATGTCCCTGTGAACCTAAAATGTACACATACTTCTTTAATAAAATGTAACTGCTATTGAATTAATAAGCTATAGAAAACTACAATGGGAATGAAATTTATACTTTTAAAAGCACTGGCATTTTCTTATATTGCTGTTCAAAAATTAATGATGTGATTAAATGCATAAGGCTGGAGAGGTGGTGGCAATTTTTCTTAGTTCTAACTACCTAATGATGAGGGAAATTCACCTAAAATGAAACAATACACCAGAGAAGTAACCTTAGCACTGACAGAAACTGAGTAAAACATAAAGCATTTAATACCTGTAGTTAAAATCAATGAACTTAGTATACTATTTTTGAGATAAAGGCCTAAGGAAGCTTCTTAGGATGCTGTAAAAACACATATCCTCTTCGGTAATTTTTGGTTTTCCTTATTGCAAATCACTGTTATTATGAGGCAGCCATTAAACAGTTGCTGAGGAAGTGCTGTTAAGATGGTGCAGCACTAATTCTCTGAATCTGAGCACAATTTAGGGAGGCAAGGCAGAGCTCCACGCCCGCTGATGCTGCTTGGGGCTGTGTTTTGTTTCATCTTCTGTAAGATGCCCACTAGCTTAAACAAGAGCATGTTACAAAAAGTTAGGTATCAAAGACTACAACTGTGTCCTTTACACTCTGACGCCACATTAAGATTAGGGAAAGCTGCGAGGAAAAAGAAACAATTACCAAGGTAGTCAAGTACAACACACTACTGCCACCTAATGCTTAGGAAAATATTGCCTAAAGTAGAAGCCAACACCTTATGTATTGTTTTATGCAATGGCTAACAGCTGAAACCTGATTTTAAAAATATTTAAATATTTTTAAGGTTTTCTGATTACTACAGAAAAAATAACCCATGTGCAGGACTGGTAACACAAAGTGTGTTTATCCATTCGAAAAAGGCTTATTAACTAACTTACTACAAGTCATACTGTGCTAGCAATGAGCACCCAGTGAGGAATAAAACAAGATCCCTGCCCTCAGGGTCTCAGTCTAGTGGGCGAGATCACAAACAGAAATAATTACAATACCGTAGAAAAGATGAGGCGGTAGGACAAGATGACAGCGTGAAAAAGTTGTTAATTTAGGATAAATTAGGGAAGGTTTCATCATGAACGTAACACTTGACTGGATTTTGAAGGATGAAGCGGAATCAACCTGTAGACGAACTGTGGAGGAGTGGGAGGGAAAGGCATTCCAGGCAGTGGGAAGAGGCAAATACAAGATGGGAATGTACTAAGATGGATAACGAGGGCTGTGAACAGCAGAAATGTAAGCTATGTTGGCAATGAGCAAAAGAGCAGTTAGTTGGGTAGGGAAAGTAGTAAAAGATGAAGTTGAAAAGCAAGACTGGGTTCAGACTGGAAAGTAACTTTTTAGTATGTCAAGAAGCATGGAGTGTTCTCTGCTTATAAACTCCACATTACATGCATGCTAGAGATATAATCATACTTTTGTCCCAAAGACAAAAAAAAAAAAAGTAACCCAATGTAGGCTGGAATGTTTAGGGAGGACAGGCAGGGGGACTGGTGACAGGAGCTACGCAGCGCTCCTGACAAAGGCGGACAGGAGTCCCACAGGAAGGGTGGGAAGGCAGGGACATGAATTCGGGAGTCATCTATGAAGCAGATAAAACTACAGGAATATGCAGAAAGCGGTCCTTCTCAGCTTTTTCAAGTTAGGAACTTCTTCAAAATTATGATACAAAGCTGGAGGAAGGGAGATACACACAATTTTACAAACAAATGAGAGATTAGCAGACCTCCAAAAGCTCCAGGGCCTCAGATTATGTCTCTGATTTGGTGACAAGTGAAGAAGGACAAAGTTAAAACTGTGAAGGAAAGTAACATTTATATTAGAGAGAAGGAAGGAAGCTAGAAAAGAAAACAGAGCAGTGAACACCAAAATAATCAGGAAACAGGTTTTACAAAAGCCCAAGAAGGGAAGAGTTTCAAGGTAGATGGAAGATCTGTGATAGCAGCAAATGTCACATTAAATCCACTGAATGTGGCAAGCAGGGGACACGGGTCCCTCTCGTAGGCACTCTTTAGGAGAACGGCAGTGGTGAAAGAGAGTGGGTTGAGAAGCAAATGGATGGCAGTCAAGTAATGCTTGGCGAGAAAGAGAGAGGAGTGACAGCCATAGTAACCAAGGCCAAAGGAGAATGATTTGAAAGACATTTGGGTGACTGGGGTAAGCTGATGGAAAGGCTAAAAGACTGCGGCAGGTCAAGTCACTTCACGCGCTGCAGCTCTATTTTCTCATTTGTTCATGTGGGTCATCACCGAACCTGTATGCAGTAACATAAAAGGGCGGGCAGTACTGCAACCCACACACAGGGGCCAAAGTAACAGAAGCCAACTCCCTTCTTCATCCTTCCCTTCTATTTCAGCAAAACACAGAGCGATTCAACCAGTGCATGCGGTGAGAGTCTATTATTAAAGTACACAAAGTTGGTGCTACCAAGGACAGAAAAATAACCAAGGCAGGATGCCTGCCTTCAGAGACTTCACTTCTAGCTGAGAGGCAGCCGTTGGCATAAGCGATTACAGTGAAGGGCGGTGTGGTCAGTGGGATAACAGTTACAATACATCAATGGAACACATGAAGGGAGACCCTATTGTGACCAGATACAAAGGAAAATTTCAGGAAGGAGTCAGTGAGTGTACCTCAGTGAGGAGTGAAAAACTCCAGGAAGGAGTTACTGAGCTGTGCCTAAATGTGAAGTGGACTTCCTTCCACTGAATAAAAGAAATGGGGCACATAGGAAGAGAACTTCCGGTTCCCAATAGTGGGGAGGCTGGGTTATTCAAACCAACCGTCCCACTGAGAACAACTAACAAACCTGAATAAAATTTTTTTTATAAAACTCTCTGAAAGCATCAAAGAGTTGACAAGACAGTAAGGAATTCCAGGTCAAAATTGAAGAAAAAACAGATAATCAAGGACAAAGAATGGAAGGTGTTCTGCTTCAAGGGTACTTCACCTATTCCAGAAAGTATCCTGGAAATGAACTCTCATTTCCATAACCCCAAATGGTTTAAGGTGGGTGCACACATCAGAGAGGGGCTGACTAGAGGAAGAAAGGATATTTCAATAGACGTGAAACTGAGTCTAATGCTTGCCTGTGCAGAGACCCATTCTGTTACATTAGGATGAGAAACTAAGTCCAGTGTGGGCAAGGTATGTTCCCACACTTACTGGCCTTTGTTGCTTCATAGCAACCCAGGTAGTATTTCTCTTCTACAAACTACAAGCAAAATTTGCTGTGCAACCTAGTTCTTCCATTCCCGCAATCCAGTAATTAGCACTATTTCCCAAAATAACGCTAATAACCCTAAAAGAACACTTACAGAGAAGGATGAATTTTCATAGATGCCACGGTCCAAAGGCAATGTGAAAACCCCGTTTGATCAAAACTACTCTTGAAAATCATTAACTTTTCATTTAGTAGTTGAAGTTTCATAAATGTAACTCTATACAGCAATATGTATATATAAATGTATAACATATACAGCAACAAACACCTGATAAAAAGCACACATTTAAAATATAATTTTACCATTTTTAACTTTTTTTGCTCAACATTTGTAATTTTGCTTGATATCATTATATAAACTTTTTATGGCCCAGCATAGTTCTCCAATTGCATCTTATGCATAATTTCTAGTGATGATGATAAATTGTAATAAGGCACAACATGCAAGAAGACACGGGCTAAATGTTTTACATTCATTATTTCATTTAATCTTTATGAAAAAAGAAAAGAATAACAAAAAAATCTTTATCTGTGTTTTTGCAGGTAAGGAAACATAGGCTCAGAGTGGTAAAGTCACTCCTGTTAGGTCACATAGATCATAAAAGGCACAGGTGAGATTCAAAACCAGGGCAAAGTGATATAAACTCAAGAGTCTTAGTCACTATGCTATACATAGGCTTCCCTATGAAACCACACTTTAGAATTTATTTGTTGTATATACAATAGCACTTATTACATTAGATACAAGAACTTAATCATCTGTTTCTTCCTTCTAACAATAAACTCCGTTATATCTACAGCATTCAGAAGAGTGCCTAGATTACAGGAGGTACTAACCCTAACTGATGTGGTGTAAATCGGTAAGTGAATAACTGAAGACAAGCTCGGACTGTTTTATTCCTCATAAATAGATCTGCAGCTATACATTTAACTAATTTAAAGAATATAATTCTCAAAAAAAATATTTTGGATTAGCTTCAAGGATTTTAAGAATTGTGTTTTGTATTTTTAAATGTTTTGAGATAGCTAAAAGGTAATGGATTCGTTTAAGTTGCTTCAGGAAAAATAGACATGTCTTTTCTGAGCACTCTCACCCCACACAATGCACCAAGGATAATGCTCAACTTATAGTAAATATTTCAAAAGCCTAACAGAATGAGAAGAGGTTTTATTTTTCATTACTGAGTGTAAAAATCGATTTGATCTTTAATTAGTAGATAACATGGGCACAACATTAATTTTATTTGTGACAAAGAAAATAATTTAAGCATACATATATGTAATATAAAGTATTCCAGTTAAGAATAAATTAATTTGAAAATAAAGAAATAATAAGTCAAAACACAAATAACCTTAATAAGTAAAATGCAATTAATAAGCAAAAATCTATTATTTACTTGAAGGCAAATTTTAGGGTGTTTCATATTTCATTTCACCCTAAAATAGGGTGGTACAGTTTCATGAATAATACCTTGAAAGATGATAGTTACTATTTTTAAATCATGTTAAACCATGCAATTCACTTATACCCAAAATGTGCTAACTAGACTTCTTATATAACATTAACAAATTTTATTTCTTTTTAAAATATGTAATCCTCATATTTTTTCTATTACCATTCAGTCCCCTTATACCTCCCTCCCCCCAGCAATCACCACCCTGTTGCCCATGTCCATGAGTTGGAAGTGTACTATGTAATATGCTATACAAGGTTTACTCTTCAAAAATAGGTAAAGGGATAAACTCATCTCTCTTTAGAAATCACATCTAATTCATTAAAGGCCACATAAAACATCAATAAATATTTAAAGCTTAAAACAATGAGTAAAGAAATTCTCAGTGACAGTGAAAGCAGGGTCATGGTTGCCTAGGTAAGAAGGCAGAGCACCTATCTTGAAATTGTGTTGGTTATACAGGTATATTCACCCCAACTCATCAAAATGACTAAAACAAGTGCATTTTATTATATATAAATTATACTTCAATAAGGTTAACTTTTTAAAAAATACATAAAAGAAAAAAAGTGAAACAACAATATTCTAGTGAACTCCAACACTTAAAAAAAAGTGTGATATTAATTCCTTTGGGAAGCAATGGGCAAAATGTCTTTTTGTTTTTGTTTGTATCTTGGCATACTGAAAATAATGTACACCAAGTTATAAGCAAATTCTAAATATTGTAAGTGTATTTTAAAACATTCATTTTTTACATTTCAATTATTGTTTAGCTTTATTTCACACAAGTTTTTTTATATTTTATTATTTTTAATATTTATTTTATCTTTATTAAATTTATTGGGGTAACATTGACTAATAAGATTATATAGGTTTCAAGTGTACATTTCTATGATACATGATCTGTGTATTGCACCGTGTGCCCACCACCCAAAGTCAAATCATCTCCTGTTACCACAGACAAGTTTTAAAAATGATTTCTGGTCTGTAACTTCATATTATTTGATTTTGAATATTTAGTGTGTATCTTTGTTCCACCTGTCTTTGCTAGATAATTTCATTACCCAATCTAACAATCTTATACAATAAAGGTTCCTTTATGTTCTGCTATTCTACAATCTGTTCATTGGAGGCCCTGAAATTCTGATTCTTTCAAGCCAGACTATGAGATAAATATAACAATGCCCTAAATCACCCTTCCATGGATTTTCTATCAGCTTAGACAAGTCAGATCATAATTATTGTAGAAATTCATTTCGAGATTTACTTTTTTTGCGTTCTGCAAAAGGAAATTGTGAAGCATTTAGACCCAGATTAAACTGTAAGGACTGCCAGTGATAGAATTTTAGGCAAGGCTTTGAAAGGAAGTATTTTTTATCTTAAACACACGGGAAACCTGGGAGAGGTTGCCATGGCAGTCCCAATTAACACTGCTTGCTCTGCCTAGAATGCATGCACCAAGTCAACCAAACAGTCTTGGATTCACCAAAAGAAAGTTACTTTCTGTATGGTAAACTAGCAAATAAATTTTAGACTTGGGAGTCAACTAGATGATATTTGAAGACATAAATAAGAGGGGGAAAAATAGTAGAAACAAATTCTAGACCTGGCAATTTTTACAGATGAAATTCAACCTATGGAGTTTGTAACTTAAGACATACCACGGTTGGCCCAGCACAATTTTAGTAGAAATGAGGAGGATAAGAGATGAAACATCTTTTTTTCGCAGCTTTATTGATATATAATAGACATAAAACATCGTGTAAGTTTAAGGTGTAAATGATATCCATATATATACACACACATGTGCGCACACACACACATATATAAATGACTACCACAAGATTAGTTAACGCAACCATTACTTCACAGTTGCCCTTTTTGTGTGTGTAGGGTAAGAATTTTTACAATCTACTCTATTAACGACTTTCAAGTAACAGGGGTGTCCAGCCTGTATCCTGTGGGCTGCATGTGGCTCAGGATGGCTATGAATGTGGCCCAACACAAAATCATAAATTTACTTAAAACATCATGAGATTTTTGGGGGGATTATGTGTCGCAATGTATTTGAAGTGTGGCCCAAGATAGCTCTTATCCTTCCAGTGTGGCCCAGAGACACCTAAGGGTTAGACACCCCTGTGTACAGTATTGTTAACTATCACCATGCTGTACATTACATCCTCAGAACTTACCTATCTTGTAACTCTAACCACCTTCACCAGTTTTACCCACTCCCTCCCCCACACTTTCCTCTGGCAACCACCAATCTACTGTCTGTTTCTGTGATTATGAGTTTCTTTTTTAAAAAAAGTTCCACAACAAAAGTCTTAAATATCTTACCTTTACATTCCTTGAGAACTGGGGGAAATATATGGTAGTTATTAATAATAAGGAATGGTAAGAACCTGGGTTTCCACAATGCCACAGTGGAAATGCCATCTTTTACACCTTCCACCAAGTTTCTGGTGTAATTTTCACTCATTTCTACTGATAATAATACACTGAATCAGGCTATGTATTCTTCCAAACAACAGAGCTAATTCACCCAATTTTCAGTTTTTAAGACATTTAGCTGTTGGTCAAATCACAGACTCCAAAGGTTGCAAGTGGTTATTCTTGATTTGTCCTGCAAGAAAGCCTACTAATTTTATCCAGTTTCTGTGTTGCTTAGCTCTCCAGGCCTGTAAACGTTTTCAGTTACTAAATCCAATGGACTCTGTTTTAGTCAGCAGCCTTTGTGGTCCCTCTAACAATATTTGCAATTGTTTGGCCACACTGTCTCTTCTCCTTGACTTTACTAACACCCCACTCTCCTGGTTAGACTCCTATTAATCTTTGGCCATTCCTTTTCAGTTTCTTAGTGAAGAGCTCATTCCCCAAGGTTCTGTCCAATATCCCCGCCTCCTCGACCCGCGGGTAATCTTACAGGTGCAATGCGCTGTGCATGGCTTTTAGCCCCGACCTCTTTCAAGTTCTAGCAGCACTCCCATCTTCACAAAGCTTTTCCACAGACACATCACACGCAGCCTGTTCTTTAATGAACCAAACATCTTTCCCCAGAAAACTTCCTCCTCCTCTGTTCCTCATCTTAGTTCAGAACATAACCTGCCTCCTGTACCAAAAACTCAATATTGTAACTCATTTTCAACTCCCCACTTCCTGACATATTCAATCCATCATTGAATCCACCTCTGTCTTGTCTTTCACCTCCCTCTTCCATTTTACCCCCAATACTAATGCAATAGTTCAAGTCCTCAATAATAGGACAAGTACAGAGATACTTAACATAGAACATAAACTCCATAAACCTCAACGGTCTACAGCAAAGAAATAACAAAGAGCAAAAACATGGTGTACTTAGTCAACAACCTAATCAAGGTAACGGCCCCTTGAGATTTACTTTTTTTTTTCCTATTTAGAATAATGTGTTTTTCAAATAGAGCAGTATTACATGACAGATAACAGTATCTCCAGGGCTTAAAGCTAACTCTCTGTACTAAATCTTTTATTTATTTCATTTGTTAAAATATTTTTTTCTGAAACATGACACAGTGCCCTGCATTCTTTAAGCAAATATATACATAACACAATTACATCTATTTATGACAAAACAGTGCAGTGCTCAATATTACTGCCACACTATGTAAGATAGTGCTTTGCTACTATCTACAACTGGAGGAAAATTTAAAACTGTGCTAACCTCAAAGCACAAACATGGATGCTTCCCGAGAGCAGACTTATGTCTGTTTTTTTAAAAATATTTTTCAGAGTTAAAAAAAAAAAAGACTGAGTACTGCTCTGCATGAATGTGACTCTTGGTTCTATAGTATAGGTCCTTACACCGTCCTCAAGATTTAGACTATATTCTTATCCTATTAATGCTCTTATTTACTTTTTTCTGGTAACTAGATGTTAAATTACCGCATTTTATTACTTAGCCTCATCCTAAAACCAAGTATCTATTGTGATATATAAATACTTTACAGTAAACATATAACTATTCACATAAAAATTGTTCGCCTGTGTACCATCGAATATTATCTTTGCGTTGTTTTAAATGCTTTATGAGCATAACTCATTTAAATCCTTAAAATGACCCCGTGAAATATTTAGTTACTAAATGCCTAAAATAGGGCTGGCACATAGTAGATATTCAACAAATACTTATTATGAATAAATGATGTTTCCTGTCTACTTTTCAAATAACAAAAAAGGTCTGAAATTATGGAGTGGGCTCAGAGTCACAGAACTAGTATATGGCGGAGTCAGATTCAAAACCAGAAAGCTACTTCCAGAACCCACATTTGTTTTAACCCTTCACTATTCTTCACCTTTAACATAAATGCTATCTTTCCTCTAACAGTAAAGTCTATTATTACTGCATGCACGCAGCAGGGAAGAAAGATAAAGAAACCAACACTGAGAAGGCAACTCCTCATTTTTACTTACCCAGTTTTCTAAGTGTATGTAGAATGTATCCTAATTTCTTGCCACTAACCATTATACACTTAACCATTAAGTTAAGTGTATAACTTAATTTCTGAGCCTCATTTTCTTTATCTATATGTTAGGGATAATAATGATATCTCACCTTACAGGGTTAAATGAGTAAATACACATAAAGTGATTAGAAGATGCCTGAGACACAGCGCTTTATGTTAGCTTAAATTATTACTTCAGTGTCCACTTAAAAATCTCTTATTCCTACCACTTTTATATGTAAACTATTAGTTTATAATGGCATCTCCATGAAATACCTAAGTAACTTACTATTAAACATCTTGCATCCTATATGACACCTAGATGACAGCTAAACAGTTTACCACCACCAAAAACTATACTGCTTATTACAAATTTTACCCTTCTGAGTTTTACTTCGAACACTCCCAGGTTTGTTCACAAAATTCTCAATGCCCAAATGACTTTCCGGTGATCAAGAATACTTCGATTTTTAATGTAGTCAAAAAGACTGTTTAAAGAATTGTTCGCAGCCCTCCTCATTCCTGTGTGGTAATTATCCTCCAACTATAAGGTATCCTTTCTACTTTGTTTTTCAAAATGCTAAGATGTATTACATAACTAGCTTAATCCTAATCTATATATAACCATTTGTAATCAAGACAGAACCTCTGAATGCCCACATAAGTACCAAGTGGCAATGTATACCCTTCCAACTTTAAGAATTAGAGCATTCTGCACATGCCTGCCTCGAATTACATGGATTCCCTTTAAGATTATGGAATATATTGTAACAGCAGCATATCACTTTCAGTACAAAATTCTTTTCCAGCTGAAAGGTATCCTGTTATATTATCAGCATCAATGGGAAAAGACTCCCAATTTTCAATTTGACAAAGCTTTTGGGGTGGGATTTTATTGTCAGTAAATAGAAATTTTTATATATATAACTGCAAAAAATGGGAATAACATAACTAATTATTCTTGACTTTAGACCATTTCAAAACAGTAGATTATTATTGAACTTTTATTAGTTGAAAAATAAATAATATTTTAAAAACTGACTCATAAAGAGAAAAGAAGAGCAATGCACTTTTATTAATAAGTAAAATTCCTATTAATAAAATGCTGCTAAGAAATGCTGAGTTAATTATCTTTATTTTTATATAGTCACTTTTTAGGCAACAGACAATTGTATGTGACATATGTCTTTCAGGCTAATTCTGCACTTTACATTTATATGTATCTTTAAAGCATTCTAAAATACCTCAGTCGATAAGAGTTTTTTCAGAATCGGGACCTTGAATAAGCACTACATTTACAAAAATTGAAATAAGGAAACAGTATTTACTAAATCAACATGTATTGTAAACTTAGCAGCCTATGATTTAGCAATATTTTATCCCAACAACTAATTATGTAGGAGGTGTTAAATTCAAAGTCTTCTGAACTTGGAAAAGTACACAAATTAAATGTGCCTTTTTACAAAATTAGATACAGAATAGTAATTGTCAATGTAATTTTATTCTCTACCTGTTTGGAGACATTGTTGAAAATCAGACTGAGAAAGTATGGTAATTCAAATTGGAAAGTAAGAATATAAACTAAAAGTATGTTTTTGAAAAAAATCTGATAAATAAATAGCATGGTTTTTCCCTTATAATTTTCTGCTTCACAACTCTATTAGAAACTCTAAACTTATACAAAAAAGAATAAGGAAAATAAGTTTCACTCCATAAGCCATGTATAATCTAGATTCCTTCAAAATTAAAACAGAGAGTAGTGATTATGTCTGACCTTTAATATTGTACTTCATTAATTGTACGTGAATGATGTGTTCCAAGGAAATCCAGGAAACTGAAACTTATGCCTTTAAACAACAATAAGCCCTCTTGGATGACAATTATGAGAAGTCTGACATAATAGCAGAGAGTCTAGAGGCACAGGATGTGTGGTGAAGCCTAGATTTTACGCCTTACTAATGGTGTGTTTTAGACAAACCACTTAACTGTAACTAAGCCCTGGTTTTCTCAACTGCAAACATGGGGATAATATTACCTGCCTTACAGGACTGCTGAGAGGATAAAACTAGGTAAGATGTGAAAGCACTTGTAAACTGTAAAAAACAAACTCTAATGTATAATACACACGCTACTAATTATATACTTACTACTGCATGCTTCCTTACCTTCTTAAATGTAATATGTTGAATGTAATTTAACCCATGGCCATAATTATGAATATAAATTATTGTGCTAAGGTGTAGTACAGGGACCAAAGACACTGCAGCCCAGACAAAAAAGAGGCCAAGATGTTAGGCTGATTGTTATGGTGACTCTTTATAGCTCTGGTTCTGTAAGATTAGCTGATAGCAGACACTTCTTGCTACTGTAAGTATACCTAGCTGCCTATAGGGAGCCTTTGCAGAATAACATGTTGAAACTCTCTCTCCTATAATTTGTTGTTCTACCTCCTCTCTCACCTTCTCTAACCGATAACGCTGTCTTCTTTCCTGCCTTCTTTTTCAAAGAGAAAAAAAGAAGCCACCAAATGAGAGCTCATGAACCAGCTCTTACATCCTTCCTTTCTTCCTTCTTTCCTGTAACAACAGAGACAGGTCCCTCCTTTTTCTTTCCCGATTACCTATGCTTCAGACCCCATCCCCTTCTGCCTCTGTCAGTTATTCTCTTTCCCTTGTAACTTCAATCCCAAACTCTCTCTTGGCTACTTCTCATAAAATTTAAACATGCTCAAGTCTCTCTTTATCTTCCAAAAGGAAAAGCAGAACAAACCTCTTATACTCCAGCTACTCTTATTCTCATTACTTGCCAGCTATACCTCTCCTGTCTTAGAGAAGTAACACTAAATGCACTTCTACTGGGGGAGGGTATCCACAAAGCAGGGGTGGTGGAGAGGACCGTGCGGCATGGGGGCGGCTGGCAGACTGGGCAGTCCCACATTTGAGTGCGGATAAACTGGAAGGAACAACTAGGCAGCGAGACAGACTGTAGAACCCAGGGTTCCAGCACGGGAAAAGAAAGCCCCAGAATCTCTGGCTGCAAAAACCTGTGGGGGTCCTGGCAGCAGGACAAACTGCCAGTGTCTTGAAAGCGGGTGCAAGAGCCAAGCAAGTGACATTGTTCCCCCTCTGACCCCTCCTCTATATACAGTGCCACAATGTGGCAAAATGGGTTGCCCCGCCTGGCGAATACCTAAGGCTCCGCCCTTTCAATGTAACAGGTGTGCTAGAGACACAGAAATAAGGCCCAAATGAAGTACAGATCAAAACTCTAGAAAAAGAACTAAGCAACAAGAAGATAGCTGGCCTACAGATGCAGAGTTCAAACCACTGGAAATCAGGATGCTCATGGAAATGACTGAGCACAGCAGCAAAATAAGGGAAGCGAAGGTTATACAAAGTGAAATAAAGCAAAATATACAGTGAACCAACAGTGAAGGGAAGGGAACCAGGACTCAAATCAACGATTTGGAATAAAAGGAAGAAATAAACATTCAACCTGAACAGAATGAAGAAACCAGAATTCAAAAAAATGAGAGGCTTAGGAACCTCTGGGGCAACTTTAAATGTTCCAACATCTGAATCATAGATAGGGGTACCAGAAGGAGAAGAGGAGCAAGAAATTGAAAACGTATTTGAAAAAATAATGAAAGAAAACTTCCCCAATCTGGAGAAGGAATTAGACACACAAGTCCAGGAAGCTCAGAGAGTCCCAAACAAGTTGGACCCAAAGAGGAACACACCAAGACACATCATAATTAAACTGCCAAAGATTAAAGACAGGGAGAGAATTTTAAAAGCAGCAAGAGAAAAGGAGAATTACATACAAAGGAGTTCCCATATGACTATCAGCTGATTTCTTGAAAGAAACCTTGCAGACAAGAAGGGGTTGGAACCCCGGTTGGTATAGCTTGGTGGATTGAGCGTCAGCCTGTGAACCAAAGGGTCACAGGTTCAATTCCTCAGTCAGGGCACATGCCTGGGTTGCAGGCCAGGTCCCCAGTATGGGGTGCACAAGAGGCAACCACATTTTGATGCTTCTCTCCCTCTCTTTCTCCCTCTCTTCCACTCTGTCTAAAAATAAATAAAATCTAAAAGAAAAAATAAGGGGGGGGGGTTGGAAAGAAGTATTCAAAGTGATGAAAAGCAAGGACCTACAACTTAGATTACTCTATCCAACAAAGCTATCATTTAGAATAGAAGGGCAGAAAAAATGCTTCCCGGGTAGGTGAAGTTAAAGGAGTTCACCATTACCAAGCCCGTATTATCTGAAATGTTAAAGGGACTTAGAAAAAGAAGAAGGTCAAACTATGAACAGTAAAATGACAACAAACTCACAACTATCAACAACTGAACCCAAAAAAACAAAAACAAAGTAAGCAAACAACTAGATCAGGAACAGAGTAACAGAAATGAAGATCACGTGGAGGGATGTCAGCAATGAGGGGGGAAGGAGGAGAATAGGGCAAAAGGTACAGGGAATAAGAAGCATAAATGGTAGGTACAAAAAAGACAGGGGGAGGTTAAGAATATTATAGGAAAGGGAGAAGCCAAAGAACTTATATGTATGACCCATGGACATGAACTAAGGAGGGGGAATGCTGGAGGAAATGGGGGTACCAGGAGGAGGAGGATAAAGGAGAGAAAAAAAGGAATGGGACAACTATAATAGCATAATTGATAAAATATACTTAAAAACATTTTAAACATAAAAGAGTCAGACTGAAAGGATGGCAAAAGATAAATCATACAAACACAGTAGATGAAAGCTGGTGTAGCTATATTAATATCAAAGTAGATTTCAAAAAGTACAATGAGAAATAGAGAGGGGAATTTTATAGTGATCAAACATTCAAATTCATGAAGATACCTAATAAAAAATCCCAAACTCATAAAACAAAAATTAATAGAATTAAAGAAAAAAATAGGAAAATCCACAATCATATGTTGATAAACAGACAAAAAAAATACAGAATTTTTAAACAACGTATCAACATAACCTAATAGATATTTATAGAACACTAGCAGAATACACATTTTTCAAGTGACTGGGAACACTCATCAAGATAGACCAAATGCTGGGCCATAAAAAATGTTTTAACAAATTCTAAAGGAATGAAATCATACCAAGTTCATTCTCTAACCACAACAGAATTAAATTAGAAATCCATAATAGAAAGATCTGAACATTTTCCAACATTTAGAAGTTAATGTACTTCCTGGTAACCTACAGGACAAAGAAAACTATTACAGGAGAAATTTTAAAACACTTCAAACTAAATGATATAAACACATCGAAATTTGTGGGATGCAGCTAAAACAGTGCTTCTGGTTTAGAAATTTACAGCTTTAAATAGCTACGTAAGGAGAGAAGACAGGTGTACGATCAATAATGTATGTTTCTACATTAATAAGCTGGAAAAGAAAAGCAAATAAGTAGAAGAAAGAATACAATAAAATTAAAAAACAGAAATCAAGTGAAGAGAAATGGACAAACAATACAAAAACAACAACAAAGTAGAAGATGGTTTTTGGCAGCAATTAATGAAAGGAATAAACCTCTAGCAATACTGATCAGGAAAAAGAAAGCATAAATTGCCAATGTAAAGAATGAAAGGGAAAAACATAACTACATGCCTTACAGTAATTAAAGAATAATAAGAAGGTAGTATGGACATTATGACAATGAATTCAACTCCATAAAAAAGGAATGGAGAAATTCTTGAAAACTGCACAGGAAATAGAAAATTTGAATAGCCCTATAGCCTCTGAAAATACTTACATTCATAATTACGAAATTTCCCAGAAAGGAAATGTCAGTTCCAGGTGACTTCCTCTAGTAAATTCTATTAAACATTTAAATACAAAATAAAGGTAATGTCATACAACTCTTTCAGAAAAGAAAATGGAATCACTCCCCAATTATGTTATGGGACCAGCATAACTGTGATATTAAATTTAGGCAGAGGTATTAAAAAAAATAAATCGCACCAATATACATCATAAAAATCCTTAACAAAATAATAGCAATTAGAATCCTACAATATATAAAAGCATAATACTTCATGAACAAGTGAGTTTTGTTTATCCTAGCAATGCAAACTAGATTTAACACTAAGAAAAATCAATGGAACTTACAAATTAAAGGAGGAAATTAATATATGCAAACTTCAATTAATGAAAAAAAATCTAATAAAGGTCAATACCCATTCATAATAATACTCCCAGCAGACTAGGAATAGGAGGAATTTCCCCAACTTGGTAAAAGGTATCTTAAAAACATACAGCTAATATTATATGTAATGGTAAAATATTGAAAAAATTTCCTTCCTAAAATCAGGAACAAGGCAAGGGTACCTTGTCTCCACTTCGACTGAACACTGTAACAGAAGCACAGAAATAGTGATTAAGGCAAGAAAATAAATAAACAAAAGGCATATAAAATAGAAAGAATGAAAAGTCTCTTTATTTGCAAATGGCCTAATAGTGTTAGTAGGAAATTCTAATGAATCTACAAAAACAGCTATGAGGCAACTAAAAAAAGGCAAATTTACTGAGGCAGTGTGGGACAAGATCAGCCTATAAAAATAAACTACAGCTCTATATACTATCAATTAACAACTAGAAAATGATATTTTAAAAAATACCATTTATAATGGAACTAAAAACATCAAAACCTAGAAATAAATCCAAAGAAAGATATGCATACTACACTAAAAGTTCTAAAATACTTCAGAGAAATTACAGATGACTTAGGTAACAGAACCATAATATATTCATGGATTAGAAGACTGACTAGTGTTAAGATGTCCATTCTGCCAAAATTAAAATTCAAGGAGGATTTTTAAAAATAGAAATTAACAGAGGATTCTAAATTTCTATGGACATGCAAGGAAGCTAATATTACCAAAATAAACTCGAAAAGGATAAAATTAGAGAACTTAACTTTATGTGACTTTGAAGCTGACTATAAACCTACAGTAATTAAGACAGAGGTATCAGTAAAAGGACAGACAAATAAATCAACCAGAATAGCGTCGAGAAATAGACCCACATTGTCAAGACAATCTAATGAAAAGGGTAAAATCTTTTCAATAAATGATGAACAAATAGATATACTTATTGAGAGAAAAACAAAAATACTACCCCTCATTTCAAACCATTCACAAAAACCATATATAGGTCTAAAGGTAAAAGCAAATTCTATAGCTTCTAGAAGAAAACAAAGGAGAATATTTTCATGATCTTTTTCAGAGAAGTCACAGAAAGCACTAACCATAAAACAAACATTTGATAAACTGTACTTCATCAAAACAAAAAACTCCTGCTCTTCTAAATATCTAATTAGGAAAATGAGCTGGCAAGTCACAGACTATAAAAAAATATATACCATATCAAGAATATATTTATATATTTTTAAAGACACTCCTCAAAAAAAGTATATAAATGCCTAAGAATCACATTAAAAAGTGCTTAACATCATTAGTCATCAGAGAAATACAAAAGGAAACCAGGAGATATCACTACAAACAGAGAATTGTGCTGTGGTTCTCAATAAGATAGAGAGGCTGGCAATTTTGACTCTCAGAAGACATTTTTAGTTGTTAATTGGCATTAAGAATGCTGCTAAACGTCCCATAATACACAGGACAGTCCCACATAAAAAAGAATTATCCTGCCCAAAATGTCAATGGTGGCAATTGACAAACTCCCAATAGCTGAAATGCAAGAGATAAATAGCATCAAATGTTGGTGAGATATAGAGCAACTAGAACTCTTTGATACACTGTTAACAGGTATTTAAAATGGTTCATTCACTCTGGTGTTTAATAGATGCTACCTTGTTAAGTGTAAATGGCTTCTCATTGCCAAATTAAAGGCCCGTATGGCCTACAAGGCCCTGCATGATCTAGACCTGGTCTACTCCAGCTTTATCTCCCAGTTAACTGAGGATCAAGGATGATTTAGTATTAACAAGTTTTTCAGTAAAGTCTACTTAATTATACACTCAGATATCTTAAAAATTCTGAGACCGAAAAAAAAAATCCCAAAAACAAACCACCTTAATATAATTTAGTCTAACTTATTCCCTAAAGCAGGGATAGCAATACATTCCTGACAGTGAAATATCTACTGTTTCTCACAATAAACACTAATAGTTACAACAAAATATCACAGATCTATTTGATAAAAACTAGAGAAATAACTGATGCTTTATAAGTAATGTTCTACTATCTTTTCTTTAAACAGAGTGAAACAGAGACCATTACAGGATTAGTCACACTGGCCTTAAGAAACAATTAGGTGTGAAAAAATTAATACAACAGTTCAGAAAGATACTATATATTTATAAATACAACTCATTTCACAAAAGAATGTAGTCAGGTGAAAAACAGTGCATAAATCGAAACTACACAAGACAAATATAATGCAAAGTATAAATGCAAGCCACATATGTAATGTTAAAAACGTAAAAAGAAGATAAAATCAATTTTGATAATATATTTCCCTACATAGACAAATATATTCACACATATTATATATAGAATACGCAAAAAAAGCCAGTATGTCCAAAATATTATCATTTCAATATGCAATCAACAAAAAATATTTTACATTATTTTGTATTTTTTTGTACTAAGTCTTTGAAATCCAATTTGTATTTTATATTTACAGCATGTCTGAATTGGACTAAACTATATTTTAAGTGCTCAATAGTTACATGTAGCTAGTGACTGACGGATGCTAAAACTGTTTATTACATGACACACTTCTAAGTATTTTACACGGATTATTTCATTAAATCACACAGAGGTACATATGGGGAAAGTAATGCTTCCAAGTTCTCAAAGTTAGTGGTAGAATCGGAATTCTAACTCACTCAATCAGCATGACTCAGATTTTCTGCTCCAAACTACCATGCTATGCCACTTCAAATCAACTTTTTTTTTTACACTACGATTGAAACTCAATTAACCAAATTAATACAGTGAATATCATATATTCATTTTATAGAAACAAATTTCTGGTCACATAAAAAAGAAACTTATTTTTCACACATGATCTAAAATCTAAAAGAACAGACTTACCATTAATATGAGTTTTTGATACTTTTGTTTTAGGTCTGACATACTTGCAGACGGGTTTGCCCCCAGGATGCTGTACCAATCCTTTTTGGGTATCTGCTCAAATGCCATCATCCATTGAATAAGAAGTGGGCCTTCTCAGATCAGCTATATAAACATAATTATGACCATTAATTAAATTCATTACAGTGTGCGCGTACTTAAGAAGTAAGCAAGTTCTGCTTTTCTAACTTCTCTATTATTTAGATATTTGGTTAAGTCATGATTATAATGCAAACCTGTTGAAGCATATAGTTTTGTTTAAAACGCCCCAAGAACTTCATGTATAAGAGTACAAACAAGTGTGGAAAACCTGTTAGATGTTTAATGCTATACGTTTAGAGCTTAAATTAATGAATATAAAACAACATTAAAGAAACAGAATTCAATAATGAAGCTCAGTGATGGATGCCCCTCTAATAAGGTGTTTCTACTTGTCTACGGTAAACGCGGCAAACAGTACGCACTCACTGAATACACTAAAGGAGCTTAAGAATCGTTTGCAAAGAGAATTATTTCTTTTAAAGCAAAGCAAAAAACCAAATAATTTAGATGAATTTGGGAAGCATTTCCTCTTAAGTTCTTCAGTTCACTTCTTTCCTTCCGAATTACACTGAAAGAATGGGAAACAGGCAGTCACACAGGAGATAGCGAGCGAGAGCCCCTGTTATTGCAGATCCCGCAAAAAGACCCCGAAACTACACACTCAACGACACTGTCTGTAGCCTCCGGGCTCGTAGAAGAGACCCCGCCAGGAGTCCCTGAAGCCGGGCAACCTCTGCCCACAGCTGTGAACTTAACGAGATAGCCAGAACTCCTCAAGACTGGGACTTGGGAACCCTCTGGATTCACAGGAAGCTCTATCGCTCAGCCATAGGCGAGTACCTCCCGCTGGCTTCACTCGAAATCAACTTACCAAACTTCCTAGAGGACTGGGTAAGGACAGCTTGCAAGCAGTGGGCCAAAACTCGGAACCTGCTTCTTCTTCCGCCGGAAGTATTGCTCTGACGTGACCACGCTTCCAGTTAAGTCGTAGTGGCCTTGACACCGGTCGGAAGCGCCGCTCCGCCCTACAGGACGCTGTCGCTATGGTAACCGGTCGCCGCTTCCAAGGAGTTTACTATCAGCAGTTAGTGCTCGAGCTGTGGAAAAACTGTCCTTCGCCTCGCTCTAAACTCCCTCTTGTCCCTGCTTCGTCAACGTCGTCTTTCTCTTCTGCCTCAGTAAGCACCCCCACCCCTCCGGGCTTCCTCCGCTTGCCCTACTCAGCGCGGCGCCCCCTTTTCTGGTTGATGAATGTACTGTGACCGGGGAAGGGGTGGTGAGAAGGGTGAGAACTGATTCCTCTCCAGTCTAGCCCCTGCACGTCTCTTAGAATGTTCTTATTTGAAAATTAAGAGAACTAAAGCTTATGCTGGGTAGGGTTTTTTTTTTTGGGGGGGGGGGCGGCGGGCAGAGGGGATGTTCAATCAAATTGTTTGTTTTAGACCTTAGCTACCGGCTTAAGAGAGAAAATATTTCCAAGTCATTTCACATTTACTATCTGGCTTCACTTTCACCTCAACCCAGTGAGGCAAGTAAGATAAGTGTTATTTTTCTCACTTTGTAGTTAAGGAAACAAACCAAAGATTAAGTCCAAATACATAATTAATTATATTAGCAGCAAAACAGGGCTCCTAGCAAGTCTACATATTACCAGGGCAACCGTGCTATATCTTTGAAGTTTACAGAAAAAGCAGAATAAACTGCTCCACTTTGAGGTAGTTGCAGGCAGTGTAACGGTCATGGTTAACTTTTTGGTTAGATTTTCCACTCTTCCCTCTCCTTTTTTTCCATTCTGTGTTTACCATTTATTATCTCTTCTCTGTGCTACTTACCTTACCTTGACCTCTCTTCCTTTCATTGTACCTGGACACAAAAACTACATGTTCTTTCTTGGTAGCCTGATTTAATTTCACTCGGAAATGTTAAGGTCATTTTGTTGTTTCTGCTTAGATTTGCTTTCCTTCTTTTTTGTCTTCTACCAGATCTCAGTTTGAGGGTTCATCAAGATAACCCCAAACACATTCAATAAGATATTTTAATATGGCCAACTATTTAATGATGGTATGTACTATAAAGAATGACTGAATGACACAGAAAAGTAAAAAAAAAATCTCAAGCGATATGTATAGATTAGGTTCTCCATAGAATTTTGTCATGTTTAAAAACAGACACAAAAAAGCATTATACCAAATCGAAGAATCTATTTTGATCCTGGTTCCAACATGCCTTCGGTGAAGCCCTAAGGAAATGCCTAAAGTGATGGAATGAAGTGTTGTTCTGAATACCTTCCTGTACAGTACTACCCCCTCAAACTTTTCTTTCCACTGCTTAGTCTTTCCTTATGTAGATAATTATGCTCAGGTCTTCCAATTTTTACAGAAGAGCTCTCTATCTTAATTTATGATTCCATTAGGATATTGTATTATCTCTTTTTTTCTTTTTTAACCAAATTCTGAAAAGTCTAATGACAGCACCTCAATTTCCCCATTTCACCTTTTTATATATTTATTTATTTGGGTTTGGAAAGAAAGATACACTTCTTTTTCCTGCAGCAAATCACAAGCGTTCCGTCGTTTCATCTTGACATACTTTACTTTGCATTGCTAAAGCATACTTTACTTTGCATTACTAAAGCATACTTTAGTTTGCAACTTTTTCTCTTATCTCTAAAATGTCATTTTCCGCCAAAATGGTCAATAATTCATTGTTGACATCTAATATCTAGTCCTTATTTACATTTATCTAGTTGTTCCAGGAATGTCTTTTTATGGTTGATTTGCTTGAATCAGAATGCAAACAAAGTCTACAAGTGGCATTTGGTGGTTCTGCCTCTTAAATATTTTTTAAGCTAGAGCAGTCGTACTTCACTCCTACCTTGTTTTTACTCCTTTTCTTTTCCTGCCATTGGCTTATTGAAAAACCGTATCAGCTGTCTTACAGTCTGAATTTGCATTTCTTTATACCAGAATGAATTTCTTAAAACACCTTTTGGCATGAGTGCCTGCTCCTTCATCTTCCCTCATTTTTTCTAGAGCAGCGCTGTCTAACAGAAACACAGGGGTTTGCAAAAGTCGGTTAATAATAATAACATAATACAATAATTAATTAATAATGTTAGAATAAACTCTGTTCTCTGTACCCACAACTATAAACCTACTTTGTCCCACACCTGTATGATGTATAATGCAAACCATGTTTGTGGCCATGTAGCCATGTTCGGAAAGTAAAATGAAACAAGTGAAATGAATTCTAATAATATACTTAATTTAATCCAATATATCCAAAGTATGATCATTTCAAAATGTAATCAATATAAAAATTATTGAGACATGGTATATTCCTTTTTCATACTAAATCTTCAAAGCTGGTCTGTATTTTAACTTTACATTATTACTCCTATAAAGCAGTTTAACTTTACAGTGCATCCCAATTTGGACTAGCCAAATTCAAAGGCTCAGTAGCGACATCTAACTAGTGACTACTTTATTGAACAGGTGGTCAAGAGGATAAAGTCCTGACTCCTTAACCTGACCTACAGTTACCTTCCCAATAGGATCCTTAGTTTTTCAGCCTCATCACTTATTCCCTACATTCAAGAAACATAAACAATTGGATCTTTTCTTGATTCTTTTCCCATAATTTTGTTCAGATGGTTCCCCTTGCTTAGAACACCCTAGGTCTTTACTTCCTCCTATGAGTTTTATCCCTTCTTTAGGACCTATGTCTTTTATCAAACCTTTTATGTTGACCCAGTCCTTAGAAATTACTTTCTTCCCCTCAACTCTCATAGCAAGTCCTGTGTGTGCTACTCATTTGCACTCCTCCTGTGCCATGGGGTACTTTTATATGTGTGTTCTTCATATGTGTGTTCTGACTCTCTAAGTGGATTGCGAGATCTCTGAGGGTAGGAACCCCTCTCGCAGAAACTAAGCACGTGCTGTTGCCACATTCTTTAGAGCTCTAATGATGGGTATCTGTCATAGGTTTGTTTCTTACTTTTTTAAGAAAGCAGTTTTTCCATTTTAGGTAAAAATAACATTGCAGAAATATAAACGATGTTAGCATAGTGATTAAGAGCATAGTCCATGGAATCAGGCTGCATAGGTTTGAATCCAGACCCAGCCTCTTACTGGTATGTGAACAGTTTAAATTAATCTCTATGCCTTGGTTCCTTCCTCTGTAAAATAGGAGTAATGAGAGTATCTCCCTCATAGCTTTGTTGTGAGGATTGAATGAAGTAATAGTGCCTGAAAGTAGTAAGTAGAAAGTAGTAAGTACTTAATAAAGATTAGCCATTGTTATTAATAGTGAAGTATTTGTTTTGATATTCATAGCAATATTTTAGAAATTTCCAAACAGAGCAAATGAAAGCCACCAACTGTTTAACTGGAAATATGAAACCAAACCCAAATCTTTGTTGAACTGTAGCTTGCAGGATAAGTTAAAAACACGGGCAAAAACTTCTTCATTCTTGTGTCACCAGCCTAAACATAGCTAAATAGACATACATTAAATGTTTTATTTCAAGATTATTGTTTAAGTACTATATCTAGAGGTAGACATACGTCAAGGTGATTGATCAAATTCTATAACTGAAAATAGCTATAGCTATAGGTATGTAGGTATACATATAGCAAGAGTTTAAGATCCTTGGTTGTAAAAAAAAAAAAGATTCTTAGTTGTAGTGTTAGTAAAAAATCACATTCAATTTGTTATTTTAGTACTTGTCTGTCCATAAAATAAGGAGTGATCACCACATATTAACAAATTCTTAATTTGAGATCATATTAGTAAATTGTGATCTTACTGGTGAATAATATTTGCAATACCCACAGTATACCTCTGCTAATTTTTTCTTATCCTAGGATTATATTTACTTGGCTCTTTTACTGGTTTCTTCACCAACTCTTCTTTAATTTCCTTGATTTTATTTATCTCTGAATTTTTAGGAATTTTATATTAGTGACCTAAGCTATACTTAAGTACTGCAGAGTATTATGGTCATGGTCTAAAATTAAACTATTGCCCCTAGAGCAATTTGAATCTACTGAGAAGATAGAAAAAACACCAAGAGCCCTGGCTGGGTGGCTCAGTTGGTAGGAGCATTATCCTGTACACCAGAAGGTTGCAGGTTCCATCCTGGACAGGGCACGTACCTAGGCTGCAGTTTCGATCCCTGGTGTACAGGAGGTAACTGAGTGATGTTTCTGTCTTGCATTCTCACATTGATGTTTCTCTCCCTCTCCCCCTCACCTTCTCTGTGTCTCTTTCCCACCCTTTCTCTCTCTCTCTCTGCCTTCCTCTTTAAAATCAATAAATATATCCTTGGGTGAGAATTTTTTTTAAAAACACCAATAATTAATCAGTGATGGGATAAAACACACACACACAATGGTTCAGTACACATACAACTTTCATTCACTTATTCATTCAATCAACAAATTTTTATTGAGTGTTTATTATGTGCCCCACACTCTCTTACAGGAGACATAAGACAGAGTTGTCTGTAGTGCTCTCAAAAGCTTAGAGTTTATCTGGGTAGACAAATAAGTAACTGAACTATCTGTGGGAAATAGTATGCTAAGGACATTACAGGTACTGTGATGGTAAATAATTTACGGGAATAGAATAAAGCAGATTACTTAAATGATTGAAATCCTTGAATCAAAGCTAGGCTAACCCAGGAAGATGTATGGCAGTGTCGAGTTTAAATAACGCTTTGACTGAGGTGAGAGATGAATGGCTAGCATTAGACAAACTTCTTTTTTTCTTGTTTTTGGCACATTATCATAAAGTTTTAGACAGCCTAATGAATAATCCTGCCTCATCTTTTTGAAATGGTTTTTCATTTTTGCCTTTTCCCCCTCTTGCTGGTTGTCTTCATTTGATCTATTCTCTTCTGTCCTTTCAGCAGTAATCATCAGTGAACATTCACTAAGGCACTGCACTAAGCACTAAGAGGTAAACAAAGAGATTTCGCTGTCACACCTGTTGCTGTGTCTTTGTTATTTGTTTAGCTTCAGTTGTGTCAGTGTTCTTTCAGGGTTGTTTTTGACCTCCTCAAGGTCTTTATCTTATCTGAGAATTTTGTTTCTGTCTTACTAACTTTTTCACATCTGATGTTTAATCTTTCCATGAACCTATTAAAAATACTGTATAAAATCCATTTTCTATTTCTCTTTAGTAATACCAACTTATTATTTAGAAACGCCAACTTATTATTTCCCCTATTCAGTTCTTTACCCTTTTTTTCTTTGTTCTTATGATCACTGTGGCTTTTCTGTGAGCTTTCCAGTTACCTTAAAATTTGAAACCTTGTGATGGCCTCTTAACCATGTAGTAACATGCATTTATATGCTATTTTTTTAAAGCATTCTCCCTTCTCCATTTTAAGTTTTTAAACCTCAATATTTCTTTAAAGTTTATTTTATTTTTGTCATGTAATTGACTCACAGAAGAAAGGTTAATCTGAATGATCAAAAGGTGTTAATTTGTGGGTTAAAATGTGTTAAACAGTTGATATGAAGTCTGTTTAAGTCAATTAGAGAGTATAATGAAGATGTTTCCAGAGTGTTATGGAACCTTTCGAAGTTTACTTGGAATTCACTAGTATAAATCATGGCACCTGGCTAAAAATGCCATTGCATTTCGGTTTATAAATTTGTGTGTATTCCAATAGATATGAATGGGTCTACATCTTTAAAAGAAGTTTGACTTTATTACTAAGTGTATGTTTTGTTATAGGAAATAAATACATGATTTAATTCACCCTTAGGAAAATGAAAAACAGTAACAATTTTCTTTGTTACTTTCATAATTTTCTAAAATAAAATGCAATTGGGCTATATAATTAACAAAACATTTCTGGATTGTTTGCTCATATGTGTATTTGTTTTTAAAACTAGATCAGTGTCATTATCATAGTTTTTTCTTAATGTGGAACTAAGTACTTCACGTAGAGTGGAGCATTGATAAGACATGTAAGATTTGGTATAGACATTTAAAGAAATGATTTGTCTTCCTCTTTAAAATGGTTTGAAGTAATATTATGAAGCATTTTAGTGTTGGTTGATACCTGCAAAATTTCAAAATAGTTAATGTTATTATGCAGAGTCTAATGTTATACTCAGTTTCAATAGTTGAATATAATATTTGTATAATGATAGAATTATTTAAGGTGAATGAAGCATATCTTAAGTTGCATATCTCTGTGCAACTTCAGTTGTGAAAATGCACAGAGATATGGAGGTAAACATCAAATTTTAAAATATGTTCTTCATTTAGCATCAAGGTTACTATAGTGCTAATTTTTATTACTTGAGACAGTTTACTAGTAACAAACACATTTAGCATTTCAGTTCTTCTTGCAACCTTTCAATTTAATTATTTAGAGACTGACGAAAAACAAGTCTTAAATGCTAAAGGGATTTCTGCAATGATGGATTAGATGCCAAAATAATGAAACCACACAGCTTAAAAAATATGCTGAAGAATAGATCTTTGCTGATGATTTTCCACAAAAATATCATTTTAAAAACGGTTTAAGCATTTCATAGTATTACTTTTTAATCTACTATAGAAGCACCATGAGTAGAGTCTTTTGTAGCTCATTAGCAATTTCTTTAATGAGTTTTTTTGTGTGATAGATAGTTAAAGTAACGGACAAATGACAGATTGTTTACCTTTAATGATTTCCCTGTTTCAAGCCCATTACAAAGCAATTAGAAATCTGACAGCATTTTCACTCTGCATTACTGATCATCTAAAGTGATGAGGAATGAGAGGTGATGAATATTAATTGTATATTTTCATATGATTATCATAAATTATTACCTTGTCTGATGTGCTGCAGGTGAAGTAGAAGTATTAGAGAAAGACAGTAAGACATATTAATTTGAAAAACTATGATTTTTTTATCTTTGTAGTATAAATCCTATTCTCCAATGCTAGTCTCTGTGAATAGTAAATTAATTTTATTTAGCTTCTAGCTATGTTGGGTGTAACAAATATGTTTTCTTATTTCAGTACAAGAAAATGAAAATTTATTATATAGTACAATATACATATAGATATTTAAGTTCAGAATTTTAAAAATATAATTTAGGAAATGAGATAGGGAATTTTGTTGATATATATATGTAATATTCAGATTTATCAATATAGAGAAAGATATACTTATAAATAGAGCTTACATCTTGGGTTAAAGTCAGGTAATCCTGCAAAAGAAGAAGTAAGACAAGAAAGCTAACCAGATATAAAAAGGACATTTTTCTAGGTCCTTTGTAACAGTTCTTTTGGTTTTATTCTGCAGTATACCTATTTCCTCAGTTTCTTGCTTTAGGTAGATGAGGCTGAACCTGTTGTTATCAGGACTCAAGTACCATTCTTACTTGGTTCCCAGTCTTGGACTTAGAGCAAAGGTTGGTCCAGAAATTTGATCATAGCTTTCAGTACAGGGAGAACTGGCAAACTTAAAGCATTTGAAAAGATTAGAAATATATTTGGAAAATTAACTTATATTTTGATATCTCTTAATCATAGGTATTGGTTGGGAATCAATACATATGTAATGAATTGAGTTGAATTTCCTTTCACTAGTGAGACTATGTCTTGTTCAGTCCTTCTTTTGAACCTTTTTCCTATGGTTTCCTTATTTCGCATTCTGCTATATATGTATCTGTTTTATACATATTAAAAGTAAAATTGGCAGGTCTTCATAAATGAACTGTTTGTGCCTGGATAGTTGTGGAGAACTATCTGAAATTCATTACATACTTCGGGAAAAATCAGATATCATAATGATAAAAGCAAATTATCAGTGAAAAAGGTAAAGACCCTAGCAGTTAGTAGTCTAATTTAATACTATTTTTTAATTGCTAAGGTATCTGAATATAGAGTTCTTTATGTCTCATGACCAACTAAGATTTGGTTTCACAAGGACCTCCATCTACTAGGGCAGTTTCAACTAGCACGCTTACAGAGCCAGAATGATGAGTCCCAGCGCTCCCAACTCCTTTTCCTTTTATTGTCTTTCCACTTTTAACATACCGTCAGCCAACGTAGCTACTTGACATTTGGCTGAAGTACCCACTTCTTCTTGGAGAGAGATTGGTTTAGAAATCTTACATAATTTTCCTATACCTGTGAGTTCATGGGAACCTTGGCTGTTGGACCACAGCACTGTTAAAGTAGCCCTTCTTTCTCTTGCAAAATTTCCACGTAAAATGGGTTTACATCTTGTTCCACCATAGCACCACTTAGTTGAAGCAACAAGTCGTTTAAGATTTGTAGGGGAAAGCTAGGTCAACAAGTTGGAAAGAAAACTAAGGAAATAAATATTTTAAATTCCAGAGATTTCAGGGATATGATGTGGCAGAACTAACACATAAAGGAGGCCAAGATTCCTGACTAATCATCAGTAAAGATATTAACTCAGTTCTGAACCAGGTCGTCAAGACAGAGATGTGTCGACAGCTATTGGTTTAGCAGTGAAGCCAGTTTTTAAATACTTTTCTTGCCAAACCAATTATTTTTTATTCCAGATTGGGGAATAGAATAA
This sequence comes from Mormoops blainvillei, assembly GCA_004026545.1. Lineage (NCBI taxonomy): Eukaryota > Metazoa > Chordata > Mammalia > Chiroptera > Mormoopidae > Mormoops > Mormoops blainvillei. The sequence continues at coordinate 88,557 of PVJD01000819.1, forward strand.
AAAGGCTTATAACACTGAAATAGATTATACTGTTCACTTTTTACTTGATAATATGACCTGTCATTCTGTCAGAAAAAATACTAAATTCATCTGGCATATTTGGTTTTTCAGATACTATGTGGGTTGTTTTCCAGTATTTTATGAGCTTCTAGGTGTTACTAATTGATTGTTTAATTTGTTATTGCATGTTCCCAGGTTAAACGAAGCTGTCTAATTACCAAAATCATTTTCCCCTTGTTGTAAAGATGGGTATGTATTTTTCCCTTTTGCAGTCTCCAGAGACATTTTTCCTTTGCTTTAAAATGGTGAAAGCAGAAGGAAATAGTTCAAAGGTTTGGGAGGGAGTAGGAATAAAGATGGTACGGTTTTTTCCTTTTAGAGGAGTCATGTCATTCGTGTAACCTACTCCATTTTGATAGTCATATTATTTGACTAATATTTTAATTCATTCTTTGGAGTTCTTATAATTTAAATTTACTGTCTCCCCTTGGGGTGGGGAAACCTGATTTGTCTTCAGTGAAAGTGTAGGATGTCTCTATTGCAGGCTAGGACTTTAAGTCCTTAGCCCTTACAGTGCATGGTTTTGTTATCAAGGCGTGAACACAAGGGGAACCCTAGAGCACTGTTTTGTCACTTCTTTTGGCACCCTGTCTAGACAGGGATCTTTTAAAAGTTTTAAGTTTTCATTCCAGGAGAATATTACCAAATTGTTGTTACTGAAACAAATTGGAACTCCAAATTTATGTAATGAGATTTGAGGGATTTGGTTCCCAATAATTCTTGAGCAACTTTTCTGTTCTGTTCTGGTGGGCTCACCAGTACCTTTCACTAGATTTCAAACTTCACATCACGGCTTATAGAACTGCTTCCCTCTCCAGCCTTAGAAAATATATGTTAAGCCTTTTTAAGTTGTAAGCATAAAATTCAGAACACTTGGTCAGTATACTTTCTGTGTCTTCTAGGATACCTGTAAACAACAACATCATATTTTAATAAAGGGAGAGGAGAGAGAAAAGAACTCTTTGAACTCCAGCACTTTGGTATAAAGATTTTTGGATCATTTACTCAAGTAGTAGCTGATGGGTTAGTGTTACACTTCCTGGGCTTCTTTGTGAACAAAAGGGCTTTCAGCTTTCCAGGGTCAAGTGCTACATTTAATACATGTGAATCATAAACTTATGCAAACTAAAAAGAAATGTAATGCTTGGGTGGAGAAAAGTTTATACATTTTTACTCTTACTAAAGAACTTACCATTAAAGTAATATAGAATGAAAACTTTTTTTCCCCCAGTCTTTATTTTGGAAAGTTGACATAAAAACCTTAAGATTTCTGATAGAGCATTTAAAAACTTTTTTGATCCTGCACCATTGCTATGTGGTAATCTTTTATTTCTAAAGAATTAGGTGTTTCTCTTGCTAACAGGTGGACTAAAGCAAGTGTTGAATAATCTTTTACCTATAAAATATACATATTTATGAAACAGTGTATGCATTTGAAAAATTACATGTATTTTTATGCTCCTATTTACTTGTTACTATGGCAACCACCACACTGCCTAGTATTTATGTTGTCTACGATTTCAGAGCACCTTTTGAAAAAAAATTAATATGCCAGAACCATGTATTATATATACTTTGATGTTTAGAAAAATATTTATTCTAATGCATGTTTTTGAAGAAAATAGCAATAAATAATGTAAACTTCAGCTTAGCTTAAATGGTACTTTTTCCTGTAGTATGTTTTTAAAATCAACATAATTACATTTTTTCTTCTTGTTATAAAATCTGAATAAAGATTAGGAATAATGAATTTTTAAAATCATAAGTCAATCTTGAAAGGTAGTCCCTTGATTTTCCTTATTTTAATGACAATATTTTGATTGCTTACAAATTTTTGAAAATATAAAACAAACAGGCAAAATACTTAATGCTAGCTATATAAATAAGAAAAATTTAAATAGTTTGCATTTCTGTTTACAGATAGTTCTGTAATGTCTATGAAGAAAAGATTTATATTTCATATTTGAAATGAAAGGCATGGTTGCTATTATTTTTCTTAGTTCAATTATTTAAATTGTTTCCTGATATGTGTGATACATAAATATAATTTCTTAATGTTAAACATTACAATGGAAATCCTGAAGCATGAAATCAGATATGTTTTGTGTCACATGTTACCTGTTAAGAAAAACTGAAATACAACATTTAAGCACAGCATATTGTAAGCATATTCTCTCTGATACTTGTAAACAAGACAGATCTGCAGTTTCACAGTTTATAGTGACAGTATCTTTGTAGGAAATGTAATGATCAAATAAATTATAACATGTCCTAGTATTAGGATTATTAATATTAATTTTAATTGCCTTTTTCAAGATAATTGGATATCTTCTCAAAAGTATACGGGAAAGGTGGCATTGGGCTAATTAGATATGTTACCTTTAAAATACCTAGAAGTTTAACATATATATTCTATATTTTAGAAATTTTTTCTTTTAATTAAATGATTTTATAAGTAAAATTAAAATTATTTATAGTCTATAAAATATCACTGATTATCCCTTGATATTCCTCCTTGAGTATTGATTTGATGAAAAAATTAAATAATGGTAATCTGAAAAATTAAATTTTTACTACCAGTTGGAAAATTATTATAAAATTAGTAAGGTTAAGACTAACATTTCATTTTAGTAATGGGTGCTATTAGATGAGCTTTCATATACTATTTCTGGTAGTTTCAGAAATTGGTACATTTCTAAATGGCTATTCAGTTTTTAAATATACATCATCAGCCTTAAAATCAAAATGTTCATAGACTTTGATATGGAAATTTAGCTTCTACAACTTTTTAAAGAATTATTCAATGGTTGGTAAAAGATTTGTACAAGAACCATGGCTTTATTTATATTTTGAAGCATTTGGAACAACTAGCTAGGAGATTAAAAGCAAGTAATTAAAAAATATGTTCTTAACAAATCTTTAATAACAGAAATATTATAATTAAGTGAACACAGCTGTATATTAACTGCATATTTAAGACGGTCACACTTTTATTTAAAGAAAAGATAATATTTATAAAATAATAGATGAAAATCTGAAACAAATATTCAGAAATTATAATGGTGACTAAGCCCAAGGATAGGCGATTATAAGGTTTTTTAATACATTTTTTTTTCCTAATCTTAATATGGGCATTTCTGTAGTAACTCCTGTTATTATCACTCAAATTGTTTTTAATAAGACAAGTTAATTAACTTGCTTTTACATTTATTATATTGAAAATTCAATTACTGGAGGAACCATATGGTCTTGTTCAATATTGAATCCATTGTCTTTTTTTGAGACTGGAAATAGTTGTTAATAAATATTTGCTGACTGAATGGATGATAGGATCAGGATTAGCAGAGTCGTTTTAGGGAAAACAAATTTGAAGGGCCACAAAAATGCCTTGTTGATATTTAAGTAAGTTTGATTTGTTTAACATAACAATGGGTGACAGAATAATAAAGTGGTAGGAGTATTCCAGAACTGCTCTGCTAACCATAGTTCTGGTAGCATAGAGTAAGACAAAAGGTAGAAGGCTGGGTTTCTCCTAATACATTTAGTTTGTATAATTGTATAATTATAGCTGTTAGAACAAAACAAGCAAAAATCTTTATCATTGAATTTTCAACAGGAAAAATAAAACATTAAAAGCATTAACAAGTTCTTCAATAGTTGGAAATTTTACTTTCTGTTTCTCTTTAAACTTTTATTTCCACTTCATTTCTTCCATTTAATTTTATCTTTTATGCTTGAAAGTTTTTTTTATAGAATATTCTATCATACAGTTAACTACAATTTTTTAAGTGTCCTGTGACCATAAGGTTGTAAGTATTGAAATATTTCCTCAGGATTGAATTTTTATTATAATTATTTTAGTACACAGTTATTCAAAGCAGCGTGAATGTATTTTCATTTTTGACATTTATTAAATATGTGCAAAGAAAAATTCATCGGAAATATATATATTAATGATATAGGTTGATGAGGACACTTATAATTTGTTAATTAAAGGAATGAATAGTGGAGTTGTCTCTTGGTTTGAGACTCTGGAATGGGCATAAAAGGAATGCCTCTCTGTTATAAAGTGACAGAACAGACTTCCTGAGGACAAACTCTCTTTGGGACAGGCAGCCTCTTGGACAGATGCGCTTTAGGAAAACATATATAGAAGGCAAACACCTGGAAATTGTCTTGTTTGGAACTGTCCACATTTACGTGCCCCTTGGAATGTCTCCAGGTGCGCTATTTGTTATTGGTACCTAGTGCCCCACCTTGAATACTATTGCGCCTCTTCTTTTCAATACTTGACACATGGTACCTGCTGTGTGCTTGCTTATTAGCACATTAACTTTATGACGTGGCTACAATTCTTAACCCCGTGAATACAGATGAAGAAACTAATGCACAAAGAGATTTTGTGGCTTGCCCAAGTGTCACAGCTAGTAAGTGGGCAGCGGGGATGTAAACCCAGACACTGTGGTTCCAGAGTCCAGTCTCATAACCACTGTGCACTTGAGTGCCTTTTTAAAAAAAGGGTGAAACAGCAGATATAGTCATGAGCATGAGAGGAGAGCTTATATTCAGGTAAAATGGTTAAGAGATGGGAAATAAAGAAAAAATAGTGCTTTTTCAGTGTGTCAGTGAATAGACTATGTGTGAGTTAATAAAATATAAGGCAGTGCTTTTTTTCCGTACTCTACTGGAGTATCATAACATTTAGTGTCAAATTAAAATTAACACTGTATTTCTTTAATTTCTATTTCACAATAGTTCTCCTTTAATTAGTAATGTGCAGGAATGTTATCTGAAAGCCTATTGTATTCTGCATATCCTGCTTAACCTGTTAATATGTTCTAGTTTCAATGAGGATCGCACTATTTTTATAGTAACACTATAGAAGAAATATTACATTTAATTATGTTAATGATTTCACACTTACGTAGCTTGTTTCACCTAAAAGCATTCTGAAACTATTTTACATGGAAAAAATATATATACTCATCACGAAAGTGATTAACTCCTTTGGTGAAGGTTAGGATTGTAATCATGCATGCGTAAGTAAAACATGAAACTATTACTGTATATCAAGAGAGATCCTTGAGTAGTTTGGTGCAAATTTTATTTTTGGATTTTAAATAATTGGATTATGTAATGAACACATCAGGACAAAATCAAGGGGTTTTGTTTTTCAAGGTGATTTACTCTCTAATCATATAATTTTGCCTTGCTATACGCAGCTGCATTTTTCACTTGTAAGCATTCCCTAATTAGGAAGGACTTGACCTCTGAAAGAATTGAACAAGGAGTGGTTGTTGTAAAAGCCTGAGAAGACAACTTCAGACACCCTGCTGTGAGAAGCTGGAGGCTGGGGAGGGTGGGGAAGTGTGAGGCCAACAGCCCTTTGGCCAAATAACTTTTTGTATTTTGATATAGATTCAGATTCATCTAACATTTTAAAAATATCTACCATGTACCAAACACTTTCATGTTCACCATTTTAGTTAAGCCTCATAACCATGTGGATAGCTCAGTTTTGCAAATGCAACAACTGAAGCTCAAAAAGGTTATAATACTCAATGTTAAATAACGAGAAAGTGGCAGAAAAAAGACCTGATTTTTTTCCTCATGTGTTACAGATATGTATTCCTCCATTATACTTTGAGTATAAATTATATTATAGCTCTTTAACAGCAAGTCTAGCATCATACTCTTTGAGCTTCCTATGTCTTGTAGATTACCTAAGAACCTTAGAAGTTAATCACATCTCAAAAGGGAAATCCTCTAGTTGCCCCCTCCCAAATGAGGAAGAGCCCTGGCGGTGGAAGTTTTTCTGTTGGCGTTAGTGTTGCTGTGGTTGCTGTAGCTTCTTGTTGACCCATATCACCGCTAATGATCCCATTGCATCCATCATCTGTATGGCTCTACTGGGCCATGTTTAAGGAAAGTCTTTTGGCTCCAGTTCTTAGCTCTGACATGATCTTGGAAAGAGATACATTAGAGTTCCACAGAACCAACAGTGTAACAGAAACAGACCAACAGAATACACGCACACATACCCTCCACCCCCAGGAAATTAACTGATTTACTTTAAGAGATTGGCTAAGCGATTTTGGGAGCTTGGTGAGTCCAAAAGGCCCAAAGCCCCCAATTACCAGACTCCCAATTAAATTTAGATTCCTAACAGTCCTACTACTGTTCATCCTATTTCCTTGCTGTAAACCAGTACCATGTAGGTTAGATTCTTGAAAGTTATGTAGTTCAAGGGATATCAGGTGTTTCTGGATTAGGTATGCACACAACAAAGATCCAAATTTTGATTTGAACAAGCTACAGGCTTATTTCTCATGTAAATCTGAAGACAGGTATTCCAGGGTTCATACGGTACTCAGCGTTTTCAGAGATTCAGACTCCTATCCTTCTTGAGGCTATATGTCATAACCCTATAAATGATATCCATATCTATGATTCTGTTCCTGTTCTGCTTGTTTGTATAGTTTGGTTTTTTTTAAAATTCAGTTGTTGATAGTTGTGCATTTGTTACCATTTTAATATTCATACTTTTGATCTTTTTCTTATATAGTTCCCTTTAAAACATTTCATATAATAATGGCTTCGCAATGATGAGGTTTAGTTTTACCTTGCCTGGAAGGCACTTTATCTGCTCTTCAATTCTAAATGGCAGCTTTGCTGTATAGAATAACCTAGGTTGTAGGTCCTTGCTTCTCATCACTTTGAATACTTCTTGCTAGTCCCTTCTAGCCTGCAAAGTTTCTTTTGAGAAGTCAGCTGACAGTCTTATGGGAACTCCTTTGTAGGTAACTCTGCCTTTCTCTTGCTGCTTTTAAGATTCTCCCTTTATCTTTTACATTTGGGATTTTAATTATGATGTGTCTTGGTGTGGTCCTCTTTGGATCCATCTCATTCGGGACTCTGTGCTTCCTGGGCTTGTATTCCTATTTCCTTTGCCAACTTAGGGAAGTTTTCTTTCATTATTTTTTCAAATAAGTTTTCAATTTCTTGCTGTTCTTCTCCTTCTGGCACCCCTATGACTTGGGTGTTGGTACATTTGGAGGTATCCCAGAGGCTCCTTATTCTATTCTGGGTTTGTTTTGTTTTTTAATTCTTTTTTCTTCTTGCTGTTCTGACTGAACGCTTTTTTTTCTGCCTTATGTTCCAGATCATTAATTTGAATCTTGGTTTCATCCCCTCCACTGTTGGTTCCCTGTAGATTTTTCTTTATTTCATTTAATGCAACCTTTATTTCTGCCTAGGTCTTTTTTATGCTGTTATAGTACCCAATGATTTCTTTGAGCATCCTGATAACGAGTGTTTTAAACTCTGCATCTGACAAGTTGCTTATCTCCATTTCATTTAGTTCCTTTCTTGGAGTTTTGTTTTTTTCTTTCATTTGGGCCATATTTCTTTGTCTCCTCAATTTGGTAGTCTCCCTGTGTTTGTTTCTGTGTATTAGGTAGAGCTGGTTTGACTCCCTGTCTTAGTAGCTTGGCCTATTGCAGAAAAGGCATCTGCAAATTGTGTAGGCTGGAGCGTTATGCAATCGCCAGGGTAGGGCAACCCATGGCACTGCATTGTGGTTCTGCGTGGGGAAGGGCTCATAGAGGTGACAATGCCACTGCCAGACCTCTGAGATTGCCCGAGAAGGAGCTCTCTCCCCAGCACTTACCCCCTTGCCAGTCACTTCACTTTCTCCCTATATGCCACTTGTGCCCTTCCAGCTGTTGCCCTGGTGCTGAATCCCAGAGAGGGTGGGTCTATGTGAGTCCTAAGTCCATTTTGGGCCCTTTAAGAGAAGTCTCTTGAGAATCCTGCAGTTTCTTCCACTGCCCCAACTCTCACTGGTTTTTGCAGCCAGAAGTTATGGGGACTTACCTTCCTGGTGCTGGAACCCTGGGCTTTGTGGTCTGGTCTGGGGCTAGGATCACTCACTCCCAAGGTATCCCTCCCAATTTTTATCTACCACATCTGGGTGTGGGACCACCTATTCCACCACCTCTGTGTGCCCCTGCATCTCTATCTTTCCTACCTGTCTGGATGAATGTGGCTTCTTTAAATTCTTGGTTGTCGAACTTCCATACAGCTCAATTTTCTGATGAATCTGGGTGAAATTTTGTAGTTCATTCAAAATTTTTGCTGTAGTTGTGTGTGGAGGCAAAGCATGTTTACATATGCCCCCATCTTGGCTGGAAGTGAAATGTGGTTTTATTTTATTTTATTTTATTTTATTTTATTTTATTTTATTTTATTTTATTTTATGTCTTCTGCAATTTTGCTTTAGTGATGATAAAAAATGTCCTTTTAAAAAAATATATATTTTAATATATATTTTAAATATATATATATTTTACTGCTGTTCAATTATAGTTGCCCCCGTTTTCTCCCCATTACTCTCCCCTGCCCTACCCACTCCCCACCTTTCACTTTCAACCCCCCACCCCCCACCCCGCCCATGTCTTTGTCCATGGGTCCTTTATATATGGAGATGTGGCTGTTTTTAATAGCTGGTTTTAGGAATTCAAATATTGTCACCAGGAATCTCTCACTTTTAAAATCTCTCATCATCTCTCTTTTGCCTTCATCTGTTTTGGCTTCTACATTGTTCTTACAGCTAGTGGTCCCAGAGAACAGACGACTACTTTGTTTTCTTCATGAGGGCTCTGATGTAGCAATTGCTGTGTCTGGGGAATGCAGTTCGATTGGCTAGCCTTGGACCCACTCACTTCCCTGCTTGGAAAGCAAGGCCACACAATTTACAGCCCATTAGAACCAGGAGAAGGGCAGCTTCCAGAAAGAAAGGGATGAAGGACAGACCAAAAGAAAGCATTGTGCTGCACTTTTCAATAACATATTCCTCGTGTTTCATTTGTTTGTATAATAAGTGATTTTCTAGCAAACAATTAAAAAATTGTTTAATTTAAAAAATTAAAATACTTTGCAACCAGTGGTCATTTTTTCCTTTCTTAAGGAGGATTATACCAATGACTTAAATCTGTAATTTTGTCTTCCTTTAGGCTCTCATCTCTGTTCATTTCTAATGAGATTCCACATTTAGCAACTGCTGCATAGTCTAGAACATGATGAGAAGTAGATTGCGATTAATGCACAGCCTCAATTTATAACCCAGGAGGATTTTACATTTTAAATTGAGTAACATTTTTCCTTATTCTTAGCTGAAAATGTCAAAAATAGAAACAGAAGATCACAGAGCAGCATTTTCTTGGTCTTCATTATTACCCTTGACTAAAGCCATGGATGTATCACAGCAAAGCAACTCTGAAGGCACCTTCAGTGGGGATACCTTTCACTCACTTTACAAATATATTTCAAATGATTTAGCAAGGTAACATTATTATTTCAGCAGCTTAAACTGAGTTCAGAAGGGTTTAAAGTGCTTCTAGAAAGTTGTGCTTGTAAATGCTCAAGATTTGGTGGAGATTATGATGTCAGTAATAACTTAGAGATGTGATGGGCTATGAAGGTTGTTGCCTGGGTTAGAGTACTTCCATTTTTTTCTATTTTATGGCAAGTAAAAGACAGATGTTGCAATTAACAAATTATCACTGGAATCTGACTTGTACAGGTAGCATAATGATGATAACAATAATGGCAGGGAAAATAAGATTTACTATATGCTAGTTAACCTGAATTATATCTACTTAGTTCTCAAAACAACCCTGGAGGACTATAAGACAGATAATATTTTAAACATCTCCATTTTACCTGTGCAGAAACAAATACCTAGAGAAGTTAATTAACGTAAACAAGATCACACAGCTAGTAAGTAGAGAAGGTATTATTTGAATCCACATAGATCTAAGTCCACAACTAGAAATATATTCTACCACACTTCTTTAAAATAGAAAGCGGAGGAGACAGTATTTTTCCTATTTTTTTCTCTATTAGAAAGTGAAGAGTGGCCCTGGCTGGTGTGGCTTAGTGGGTTGGGGTGTAATCCTGTAATGGGAAGGTTGTGGGTTTGATTCTTGGTCAGGGCCCATAACTGGCTTGCAGGTTTAATCCCTGGCCAGGGCATGTATGGGAGGCAACCAGTCAGTGCTTCTCCCTCACGCTAATGTTTCTCTTTCCCTTCCCTTCTCCCTTCCTCTCTTTCTAAAAGCAATGAAAAATATCCTAGGTAGAGGATTTAAAAAAAAAAAAAAGAATGTGAAAGAGCGAAAAAGTGTGTCAGGTATTGATACACTATTGGACTATTGGTTAGCTAAATGAAACTGTCATGATGTTAAACAGAAAACGTGAACTATAAGAGCACTGAAGAAAATATTCATAAATTAGGATTATGTTAACTCCTTATAAAAATACTACGTAATATTTATATTTTACAACAGTTAGATTCTTTACTCGTTTTCTGTTAACACATATATTCAGTTTTTTTTCAATTTTTTCCCTAATTTTCTTTCTTTTATTCTGAGCCTCTTTTACTGGTTTTTAAAATATTTTTTATATGTCAGTCTTTCATGTGACACTTTCCTGTCACCTGTTTTTTATAGTTTGTTTCAGTTATTTGTCTAAATCCAAACTTCTTTTCTGTCACTAATGCCTGTCGCCATCAACTTTGATGATAATATACTTAGAAAGTGAAGTAACCCGCTTCTTAGCAATCGAATGGAAAGTCAAAGGCAATGCCCATAGGTCTTTTACTTTCTTGAAAAAGAAAATGATGAATTTCAAACTTCAAATGATGAAGTTCATAAAAGCTAATGATAATCTAAGATTGGTTTAGACAAATATGATTATCAGAGAGAGGCAATTTTCTTTATGAGTAAAGACATTTCTCCCCTGACTGAGGTTAAAACTTCTCGTCCCATTCTTGTTTTCCTTGTGACCTTTCTTCTACTATCTTTTTGGTCTTTTTATGAGAAACAATTATTAAAATATAGTCAATTTGTTGTTCCTTTACTTATATCACAGAGATTGTGCTTTTCTTCACTAATGAACACATTGTACATTTTATAAAATATACCCACATATATTAAATCCATTATTGCAACCATACAGTGATCAGTCACTTTATTCTCACATTATCTGATGCTGGTAATCTTCTCTTTATTATATTTACATCATCCACTCTTCTCTTTTTCTGGTACTGTTTCATTGTTTTCCCACTATGACTCTGCTACATTTATTTGTATAGAGTGAAAACTGTGTGTCAGGGCCCTTCCCCCAAGAAAACTAATCACCAACAGTATAAAAGAGTTCAACATATTGTGCCAAAGGTCTGTATCTTCCCATTTCATGACTTACCACTAAGAGGTCAGATGACTGGAAAAGTCTAGCCTCATCCCTGTTGCAACTTCCAGAAAAGCAGCACAATAGTCAACTTTTCGTATCCAGCTGTAGTCTAATGCATTCCAGGTGACATATATGGAAAAATTGATTATTTATTGGTCACAGCTGTCTAGGGGCAGTTCTGTCATATGTATAGAAGGTGTTTCTGAATGAGTGAAAGACTTTCAAATAAAATTGCATTTTAAAATTAAGAGAATGTTGTAAAAAAAATCTCTGTCTCACATAGAAAATGTTTTGTTGTAATGACTTTTTGCAGTTGATCATCTCAGGATGTCATTTCATGATTTTTATCCATTACATTCTTTTAATCTGGCTGTCAAGGAGACGAACTGCGCCTAATCTGTTCAGTCACTTTTTTATGTCATTTTAGTTATCTTGGATAGTTTTAATTGGAATGAGTCTTAGAGTCTTCTTTGAAATGGAAACATTTGGTCACATAGACTAACTTCAGTATCCCAAAGACGAGCTCTCAGTTCCCACCATGGAACAGGTAGCAGAAGGGAGCGAGGGGGAGACAGCGATAGTGAATGAAGTAAGGCCACAGTTCCACCATTTCCAACCTCCATTAACCAACAAATTACACTTTCCCTAATTTATAATTTTTTTTTGAATTTTCCTTTAAGCTTTAAAAAAATCTCTACAGATATGAACATTCATATATTATTTCCCTTAAAAATGTCAAAAGATTGTTTCCTTTTGAAACTTTTAGTTTCCTCTAGAAAAGTTATATATAACATCTATAAAGCACCACAGTTCTATATTTCAGATATATCTTATTTTTATTCCTTTGTACTTTGGCACAAACAGTAGTATTATTTTTTCCCTGTAGGTAGGATGATTTATGCCCTGATATATCAATTGGGATATGCTTACCAACATTTCTAGGCCAGACTACAATTACAGTTCCTTCTGGTGTTGTAAACGAAATATGAGTGAAGTTTTCACTTTTATTATTGGCTTTCCATGATATTTAAAACACATTTTTTCTAACAATTGTAGAAAGTTATTTATATCTTTAAAGGTTACTCGTTTCGTGAAATTGGGGAAAGGGTAGGATGAAGTTTAATGAAATCTTTGTGCTTTGTGTACTCTAGAGATATTATACAAGTTTATATTCATCAAACATACATGGGGTTATTTCTCTTATTGGTTGTATGCCAGCATTTTAAGGTGATGATTTATTATTGAATGTACTAAGGGTCATTTTTCTTTATGTTTATATTTTCTTATTTGTATTTATTCCAATTAGAGAGTTTAATTACTATTAAAATGGTAATAGGATAAAGATAAGTTTTATAAATGACAATATAAAAAAACATAACTCTTCAGGAAGGTTTAAATGCCATAAGAATATAAAATGAGAAATATATGCTTGTCAAATATACAGTATAAATAAATAATTTAGATGAAAATGGTTGACTACATTTAACAAAGAGAGTACTAAATAATGATGAGCTAAAGACTGGTTGTTAGATTTAATGTACTTCATTGTATATTGTAAGTAATTGCTATCCATAAAAATTCTATGGCTTCTGTATAAGAAAAAGAGACATTTTGACAGGCAACACTGGTATGAAGCGACAGCAAGTACAAATCCTTGGCAACTGTCATTATCCTGCTGTTGCATTCACATCCAAACTGTGTGATAACTTAGACCTGCATGTTTGTTATTGAGCCATGATCTGTCAAAGTAGCCACACTTTCTGCTTATGAATAGAATTATTAGCCACGTGGAGATTTCTGTCATAGAAATCTAAGCTCACCAAAGATGCTTTGTGTTTCAAAACAGGAAGAAAAATTTTTTTAATTCTATGTCATTTTATGCTTATGGTGATATTTCTGGTGAAATATTTTTAATTAAGGAAGATAGAATTTTCATAAAATATATTAGTTTGTATTTTAACTCATTATAAAATTATTCAAAATTTGTAGATTTTGAATAAAAGTAAAGTAAACATGATTAAAAAGTTGTTTGTGTAAGTTAGGCTACAATTGGAAAGTAACAAAACTCAACTGAAAGTGACTTTAAACATGAGGACTGGTCATTATTTCAGCTAAGAACTTCAGAGGCAGGGCAGTTCTAAGGTTAAATTCCCTGGTTCAGCAGTGTTATTGGAGAGCATGGCTCTTTGTATCTTTCCCACTGCCATCTTCAGAATATTGGCTAGATTCTTGGGTTTGACTCTTCCTACTTGCAGGATGCCTTATTACGGGTTCACTCAACAATGTCCAATAAAGAAGATGAATGTTTGATTACTTACACCTTTTTTTTTAATATGGCAAAACAAACACAAACAAACAAACAAACGAACAAACCTTGAAGCCTTTTCCTCATGTCCCTTTGGCCAAAATGGAATCACAAGCTGATCACTTAACGTTCAAGGGGAAAGGGAAATGGAATTACCATCATTGGGGTTAGACCATTGAGGACTCCTTCCCTGGAGTTGATCAGGAGATACCTTCCAAGGGGATCTCAGGAGGCTGAATCCTCAAATGTAATTGAATGTTTTCATCTAAGGAAAAATCAAGGGAATGACTTAAATAAAATGAGAATTACCTGATATAACTCTTGGCTTGAGCTTTATTATATTTTATTTCTTAAATTGTGTTAGTTTCTTGTCAGCAATTTTGTAACATTTTTGCACAGTGTCATAATTATCACAAAATAATTCCTGCATACCAATCTGGTTGAGTTTCTGTGGCAGTGTAAAATACGTAAAACAAGGATCTAACCCTTGCAGAATGGGATATGAAATCATCTGAAATTACAAAGCAAACAAATCAACATGCAAAACAATGTATCAGTTCATGCACAAAACCTGGGGGAATGATTTAAAATAAGGATTGAATAGGATCTGGGGTTAACTCCTCTTATGTGTCTTGTCAGCTTTAAGTATTTTTTGAGGCCTTCTCTATACTGCTAACCTCTGAATTTCTCCCTTATAATAACCAGGACTTTTCCTTCATAGTACTAATCACAGTAATTATAAATTAATATGTGTGACTATTTGTTTAACAGCTTTTCTACTAGACAGTTATTGTTATCATGGAAGAGGTTTCTAGCAAACGTAAGCACCAAGTTCAGGTTAACATTTATAAAATATTTCCTTATTGAAAGATGTTCAATAATGGGTATAGATCTGTTGAGTGAACACCGTCGGTAAAAAGGCATACAGATAAGAACTATGGAAGGCAATGAGGTGCACTTATAGCTGGGGGATATTACAGGGAGCAATGAGTAGCATCAGCTGTTAGATGAACACGTATGACTTTATTAGGAGTTTTCCTCAGATTGCTATAAAAAAGCCACTAAGATTCACTAATGCTATTAAAGCAAAGGAAATGAGAAGAAAAATTGCTCTTGTCAAAATTAGAGTCATACCCTTAAATCTAACCATGGTCTATTTATCTGCTTTTTCTATAATCCTCCCTGAGCATATTTTCTTATACTTTAGACCTCACATCTTTACTTTGTTGTTGCTCTGAAGCAAAAATTGTAAATTAGATTAAGTGAAAATCAAAGAGAGTAAAGCATAATTAAGTACTAGCCTGGGTTATCAAGGGACTTGTAAATTCTACAGTGTGTAAGATCTGTTCCTGTCATCTGTTTGGTTGTAGTAGAAAGTCAACATATAGATGAGGTATAGTACTATTTGAGAAATGGATAAATGCTTAGTTAATTTCTTAATATGCCTTTGTAATTCTGTGATTTATCATATCTATTACGCCGTATGTAAAAGTTGTCTAAAAGATATATTTACCTAAAACTTGATAATTTTAAATTAACTAATAGTTTTTATTCATACTGCTTTAAGGTTAAGTTTCGACATGTTTTAACTCATCTTCTTCTAAGCACACATAAAATTTTTAAATATTCGTATAGTATAAATACATGTAAACATCATAACCATATTTTTTCTTTGATTTTTTATCTAATTTCTAATAATATTATTCAAATTTAAAAAGAAATAATCTTTTTTTCAATAACTGATGGTAAACTATATCAGCAGTAATGTAGCTAAATTTTTTAAAAAGAACCTTAACATTTATATCCAAGTGAATTCCTCCCCCAAAACTCCCCTTTAAAATACCCCCTTTAAGAAGTAATTTATTCTAATAATAATGCATTATAATCTCAAACGTTTTTAAAGTTCAACTATGGATTTTCCCAGTAGCATCTGTGGCACATTCTTTTAGATATCGTGAATGAAGTCCTGGCTAGATAGCTCAGTTGCTTAGAGCCTCATCATCGTGATACACCAAGGTTGCACCTTCGATCCCTGGTCAGGACACAATGAATGCATTAATAAGTGGAACAACAAATCAATGCTTTCCTTTCTCTCTCTCTCTCTCTCTCTCTCTCTCTCTCTCTCTCTCTCTCTGTCTCTCCCCCCACTACCCTCTGTGTGTGTGTGTAGTGTGTGTGTGTGTGTGTGTATGTATATATATACACATACATACATATCTTGGATGTAAAAATAAAATCCTAGGTAATTACATTAGAATTTTCTAGAAAATAAAATATCTGGATCTAAAGTTGGTATAAAAAATAGATAACAAAACCTAAGTAATTGTATAACTAGTATGGTAGGCAGACATTTAATATGGTTCCCAAGTTTCCTACCCCCTGGCATATATGCCTGGTGTAATTCCCTCTTCTTAAGTGGGGCAGGATTGTGATTATGATAGGATGTCACTCCCATGATTAGGTTACATAAAATGGCAAAGGAGATTTTTTCAGATGTAGTTAAAGTATGTAATCAGTTGTTTTTTAGTTAATAAAGTGGTGGATTATCCTGGCTGGACCTGACCTAATTAGATCAACTCTTAAATGAGAGTTTGGAGGTCAGAGTCAGAAAAGTCAGAGAGGGGAATGAGTTGCTGCTGGCTTCAAAGATTAAAGTCACTGTGAGTTCTGTAGCTATAAGGAGCTAATGCCCAGTAAATCTAAAAGAGCCTAGGAGAAGACCCAGGGCATCAGATGAGTCCATAGCCCCAGCTGGCAGCTTGATTTTGTTATTTTGAGAGTCTAAGCAGATTCTAGCTAATCATTGCCCAGACTTCTGATATATGAAAATTGTACAGTAATAAATAGGTGCTGTTTTAAGCCACTAAGTTTGTGGTAATGCATTCACAGCAATAGAAAACTAAGATCGATGTTTTGATGGATGGATGGATGGATGGATGGATGGATGGATAGATGGATAGATGATAGATAGATAGATAGATAGATAGATAGATAGATATTCTTTAAAAAGGTTTATTTTTAGCCCTGGCTGGTATGGCTCAGTGTATTGAGTGCTGGCCTGTAAACCAAAAGGTTGGTGGTTCAATAGCCAGTCAGGCCACATGCCTGGGTTGTGTGCCAGGTCCCCAGCTGGAGACATGCAAGAGGCAACCAATTGATGTTTCTCTCACACATAGATGTTTCTCTCTCCTTCTCACTCCCTTCCCCTATCTCTAAAAATAAACAAACAAACAAACAAACAAATAAATATCTTTTTTAAAACGATGTATTTTTCAGGAATAAAGGAGGCATACCTCAACATAATAAAGGCTATATATGAGAAACCTAAATCCAATATTATACTCAATGGGCAAAAACTAAAAGCTTTCTGACTAAGATCGGGAATAAGACAAGGATGTCTGCTTTCACCACTTCTGTTCAACATAGTATTAGAAGTCCTAGCCATAGCCATAAGGCAAGAAAAAGAAATAAAAGGCATCCAAATTGGAAAGGAGGAAGTAAAACTGTCATATTTTGCAAATGACATGATAGTGTTCATAGAAAACCCGATAGACTCCACCAAAAATCTACTCAACCTAATAAGTGAATTTGGTAAAACAGCAGGATGCTAAGTTAATATTCAGAACTTGAAGGCATTTTTGCACACCAACAATGAAGTATCAGAATCAGGGGGGAAATCCCATTTACTACAGCAACAAGAAAAATAAAAGTACCTAGGAATAAACCTAACCAAAGAGATTAAAGACCTGTATTCAGAAAACTACACAATCCTGAAGAAAGAAATTAAGGAAGACACAAATAAATGGAAGCTTATTCCATGTTCATGGATTAGAAGAATTAACGTCATCAAAATGTCCATACTACCCAAAGCAATTTAGAGATTCAATGCAATCCCTATTAAATTACCAATGTCATATTTCACAGACATAGAACAAACATTTCAAAAATTTATATGGAACCATAAATGACCCTGAATAGCTACAACAATTTTGAGAAAGAAGAACAAAGCAGGAGGGATCACAGTGCCTGACATCAAACTGTATTATAAGGCCACTGTAATCAAAACAGTCTGGTACTGGCATAAGAACAGACACATAGATCACTGGAACAGAATTGAGAGCCCAGAAATAAACCAATGTCTCTATGGTCAATTAATATTCAACAAAGGGGGCAGAAGCATAAAATGGAGTAAAAATAGCCTCTTCAACAAATGGTGTTGGGAGATTGGACAGCTACATGCAAAAAAATGAAATTTGACCACCAATTTACACCACATACAAAAATAAACTCATGATGGATAAAAGACTTAACTATAAGTCATGACACCATAAAAGTCCTAGAGGAGAACATATGCAGGAAATTCTCAGATATTCCAGGCAGCAGTATTTTCACCGGTATGCCCCCTAGAGCAAGGGACATAAAGGAAAGAATAAACAAATGGGACTTCATCAAAATAAGAAGCTTCTGCATGGCTAAAGAAAACATCAGCAAAATGAAAAGGAAGCCAGCTGTATGGCAAAATATATTTGCCAATGATACTTTGGACAGGGGTTTGATCTCCAAATTATATAAAGAACTCACATGACTCCACTCCAGGAAGACAATCCAAGTGAAAAATGGGAAAAGAACCTGAACAGACACTTCTCCAAGGAGGACGTACACAGGACTCCAAGGCACATGAAAGGATGCTCAGCGTCACTACCCGTCAGAGAGATACAAATTAAAACCACAATGAGATACCATTTCACACCAGTCAAAATAGCCATCATAAACAAATCAACAAAC
The DNA here is from genome assembly GCA_004026545.1 of Mormoops blainvillei. Classification (NCBI taxonomy): domain Eukaryota; kingdom Metazoa; phylum Chordata; class Mammalia; order Chiroptera; family Mormoopidae; genus Mormoops; species Mormoops blainvillei. The sequence continues at coordinate 106,960 of PVJD01000819.1, forward strand.
AAGAAGTGTTGGCAAGGATGTAGAGAAAAGGGAACCCTAGTGTACTGTTGGTGGGAATGCAGGCTGATGCAGCCACTGTGGAAAACAGTTTGGAATTTCCCCCCAAAACTAAAAATGGATCTGCCTTTTGACCCAGCAGTTTCACTGCTGGGATTATACCCTAAGAATCTGGAAACACCAATTCGAAAGAACCTATGCACCCCAGTGTTCATAGCAGCACGATTTACAAGAGCCAAGAATTGGAAGCAACCTCAGTGCCCAACAATAAATGAGTGGATCAAAAAACTGTGGTTCATATACACGATGGAATACTACACAGCAGAAAGGAAGAAGGAGCTACTGCCCTTCGCAACAGCGTGGATGGATCTGGAGAGCATTATGCTAAGTGAAATAAGCCAGGTGGTGAAAGACAGATACCATATGATCTCACCTATAAGTGGAACCTAATCAACAAAATAAACAAGCAAGCAAAATATAACCAGCAACATTGAGATGAAAAACAAACTGACAGTAACCAGAGGGGAGGAGAGTGGGAGATGACAGGGGAAAGGGAGGGAAAGGGGCATCAAGGAACATGCATAAAGGACCCATCAACGAAGCCAAATGGGGAAGGATGCAGGGTAGGAGGTGGGGAGGGGTGGGGCTGGGGAAAGTGGTGGCAGGAAAATGTTGACAAAAACAAACAAAAACCAAAGTGTTCGAGGGAGGCTGGGAGTAGTGTGGGAAATTAAGAAGCCAAAAAACTGGTGTGTGCAGCCCATGGACATGGACTAAGAGGTGTGGGGATAATGAAATGGGGTGCAGGGCTGAGGGGATATGGGGGGAAGATGGGACAACTGTAATAGCATACTCAATAAAATATACCAAGAAAGAAAAAAAAAAGAAACCATGATCAGGCATTCTGTGGGCTTCAGCTGTTTCCACACCCATTTTATCTTGACATGCAACAGCACCACAGGTGTGGTGATGCTCATCTGACAGGTGAAAACCATGAGGGACATGGAAGTTAATTCATTCGTTCAAGGTTTTGATGGAATTTTGAGCATTAGGAAATGGTGGATGCGTGTGCATATGTCAGAATTTCTCCTAAGGCATATGAAATGCAGTTGGAAAAATGGAAAAAAATTTTTAAAAAGGTGTATTTTTAAAGTAATATGATTGATGTTCTTGTGTCAACCTAATATAGTGACTTTTAGTTTTCAGGCTGAAAAATGATTTCATACCAGTGGTGAAAGTAATAACACAGTGATGAACTGAAATATTTGAAAGAAATTTAGGTCTAGCATTTTAGAGGGCAGAAAATAATTAATGAGATATAGTGATTCCAACTATCAAATCTACCAGGGCAGATGTCAGTGCACAGGAGAGAAATACATTCCTATAAACATGGATAGCATAGAAATCTTACTGAAGAAGGAACTTCTTGAAGTCTGTGTATATATGAATTATTTACAGATAATGAAAGATTTACAGTAGAGATATAGGAGACTTCCAGGACAAGACAGTAAAGCTGACATAGAAAGTTAAAAATAGAACTGTTTTATAATTTTAGCTTAAGTTCCAGGATGTGGTAGAAAACCTCATCAGTAAGTGAGGACAAAAGGAAGTTATACTTTTTTGGATAAAGGACCATTGCCTAAAACAATTGGTTTTAGGAATTCACATGGGACTTCTATACCCATCCATGGAGACTTCAGGTTAGCCAATAAATAAAAGTAACCATGACAATAAACTAAAATTTGTATCAGTTGGGAAAAAAACAAAGTTCAAGAAAACTATCATACAACTTATCAAATCCTATAAAATAACGGCTTTAACAAAATGTAGATCTTAAACTCTAATATAAAATTTATATAATTAACAATTCATAAGAAACACAGGAAAGACAGGATGCAAAACCTTAAGCCCGTGCAAGGCAGAATTTTGGAGCTGAGCCCCCTGCATAAAACCAGAAAGATAAGTACAATAAATGGATATGATATCTTCTAAAGTTCTTGCATTGCATTCATATTGTAATATCTAGTGTTTCCACTAAAAATAAGGTTAAAAATGTTGCATAACAACCTAATATAAGGGAAATGAAATAATATGAAAATTATTATTTAATCCTAGGGAAAAATAAAGGAACATAGAATAGATAGGAAAAACTGAAGACAAATCATCAGATTACAGGCTAAATTTTCAATTAAAAGACAAAGACTGTCTTGGTGAGATAAGTGTGTGAATATATATTCTATGTAAACAAGATGAATTCTCAATTAACAGACAAAGAGTCTTGGTGAAGGAGATTACTATGTGAATACATACTACATGTAAATAGGCTAAATTTTCAAAAGGCAAAATCTCTTTGGGAAGAAGATAACTATGAAGCTATATATAAATGTGGAGGTAGAGGAAGTTCACTTTAATAAATCTGAATGAAATAGGATTTCTAAGAGGTTTTTGCACAGAGGAGAAAGGATCTTTTAAAGAAAAAAACGTGGGGAGAAACAAGAGAAAAAGAAAAATGGGGAGACTACAATTATGGTTACTTAAATACTATCTAGGTATTATAGTTACAAGGTCTGTCTGGAAAAAGTCCGGCCATTGTTAATATAACAAGAATGATTTGCACAACCTCGATATAACCTGGCAGCCAAGAAGAGTGCACTGGAATGTGCAAGCATGAACAATGATGACTTCACTGTACCAGTCAGTAGGAGTGGTAGACACTGTTGAATGAGCATGTGTACTCTGTGGATGTTGCATTCAGAGTGACTGAGCAAGTAGAGTAACAAATCTGCATCAAGTTTTGCATGAAGCTTGAACATTCTTTTGTGGAAACTGTTTGGATGATTCAGAGGGCTGCAGCTATGGGCAACTGGTGATTGGCAGCTTCATCATGACAATACACCCACTCATGCATCACCTCTTGTGCAGAGTTTTTTGGTGAATGTCTAATCATCCAGGTGACTCAGCCCCCCTACAGCTCAGATTTGGTGCCCTGCAACTACTGGCTTTTCCCAAAACTAAAATCACCCTCAAAAGGGAAGAGATTTCAGACTATGAGATCCAGAAAAATACGACAGGGCAGCTGATGGTGACTGGGAGAACTGTGTTAGGTCCGGAGGGGACTGTGAAGGGGACTGAGAGTCATTGTCCTATGTATAATGTTTCTTATATCTTGTATTTTCTTCAGTAACTGTCTCTTTCTCATATTACATGGCTGGATACCTACTGGACAGACCTCATATATTAAGTAAAGAGCACTACTGGTTTGGTGCTACTAGCATAGATCTACCTCCTTTGCCTACCGCCCCTTTGCCCTACCGTGTTCTAAATTTCAGTTCCCCCTCTTGTAGCTCTCCTTTTTCCTGAACTCTTTTGAAAAGGAATGTCAATTTCATAACTAATGGGAAGTAAGGATGCATCAGTGTTAATGAGAATACTATTATAGGATTATGGTTAAGTGCAGGGATTGTAGAGCCAGACTACCTGGTTTTGAATCATGACTCTGACATCTGCCTGCTCTGGGACCTTTGGCAAGTTACTTAAGCCCTCAGTTTACTCATCTGTAAAAGGGGGGAAATAGTATAGGGCCATTTGAGGATTAAATGAAGCTATAAGTGCTTAAAACAGTGACTGTATCAATAAGTGCTTTATAAGTATTAGCTATTAATATTATTATTATTTTTATCTGTATGAGATACCATTTATTCTTTGCCTGGCCTCTGGACTGGGTTAGAGTACCTATAATTGAGCAAGTAAAGGCTAAAAGCTGATGGAACTGTTCAAGGAAGACTTTGGGACTCTGCTTACAACTTGAGTTGCTTTAGGGTCCCAGTGACAATACAGGGTAGGATTAGAGAAGTGTTTCTGCTCCCCACCCCTGCACTAAATGGCAATGGCATCCTGCGCACAGGAATGTTTGGGAACACTGCAAGGCAGCACCTTCCCGGGGACCTCATTATTCTTGGGATGGTTAGTGACAGCAGTGAAGAGATGAAACAGCTGTGACTCCTACCAACAGATTTCTGTAGAAACTTGGGGGACAGTTTTAGGACTTTATAATGTATTACTTTGGGGACTCAGAAAATAAATTGGAAGGATTTTGAGGGGGGATAAAGTCCTGTATTAAAACAATGAGATGATCATGCTGGGGGTTTATTTGTTCACCCTGAAGTTTGGCATTAAGGACAGTCCTTCCTTGCAACCTCCCTTTGGGCCAACACTGACGACAAACTGTTGGGCCAGATGGTTCAAGACTGGACTAACAATTGCAATGTTACATTCTTCTGTTTATGATTAGAAGTGAATGACTAGTATTAAAATAATTGGAAAAATCAGAATAGTCTTTGAGTAGTTGTTAAGTTTAAAAACATTTGGTAGTAAGTTAAATTGTGTGAAGTATTTTAGTGAGCATTTTTCAATTGGTCAATGTATAGCGTTTCTGCTTATCTCAGTGTACTAAACAGGCCATACAAGTCTCTGCCAATTATGTTTTCCTACTTTGGGAGGCATCTGAGAGTCTGACTTACTGTAACTCCTCTGTTCCATTTTGTTTTTTTTGGAGAGTGATGGTTAGTTTCCCCTCCAGTCTTACCAGTGGTTTTGAGGTCACCTAGCTTGAGAATTCTGTCCAATAGGAATGCCCTTTACTGGCTGTTGATGAAATCAGACTTTCAGTGGAATTGAATGAAAGTCATACCAGGAGCGTCTGCAGAAAATAATGTGGAATAGAAATGGGGAGACGCATGAGGAAGTTAGCGGAGCCCATGACGAGTGAGGAGTGAGGTGGGTTAGGCGATAACAATATAGGAAGAGGAGCACAGGAGAGATGAGGTTGCTGAGTCAAAAAATGTGGCAGTGTACCGGAGTTGTTCATGTCTGACTAGTGTGTCTTAGAGAACATTGAATGGTTTTCAAATTCCCTTTCTGCCTCTCTGGAGTGGCTTTACTTAACTTTCTGTGTATCCTACTAATAAGCTGTATCACCTCAAGTCCTCAGGATGTGTGACATTCTATTCCAAAGCCAGGGTAGTCCTGATCAAACCAGGATGAGTCAGTCACCCTAATCTCAGGTCTGCTGTGAAGCCTTTACCAACTTTATTCCAGCCTACATAAATTTGCCGTTAAGGAATTCTCTTTTACATTCAAAGTTAATTCACACCCATAGTCCTAAGCATTTATTTAACGTATATTCTCTCTTTATTAGGAGCTAGTTGCAAGTTTCTCCAGGGTAGGAGCCACGTCCCTTTAACTTTTGTATTTTCTAACACTTAGAGTGCTGGTGTTTAATAAATTACTCTGAGAATTTAAAATTTTTACTTAGGTTGTTTCAACGGTTACACAACTTTCTTCTTTAAGTAAGAAATTAAGTTTAATGTATGAATGTTGGTTTTATCTTAGGACAAGCTTGGGTTCAGTTTCCCCCATACCTGGGCAAGTTAATTAATCTCTCTGAACCACAATTTCTTAAATCCGGAAAATGGGGATAAAAATAGTACCTACTTTCCAGGGATATTGTAAGGGTTAAACAAAATAATGGCTAAAGGTATAGTATTGTTGTCTAGCACATAGCACAAAACTAGTTATTAGGTGGTCCTTGTAATAACTGATTACAAATCAATTCACTGCATTCTTCCATGGATTGTTTCTTCCAGGGAGTTAATGTCATCCCAGGCAAAAGCAGTTACTAAAACTATTGAAGATTATTTGCAGCCTCAGTTTGGCCCCAACAGACTTCTGCTTTCAGCAGCAATATCAGAAGGGTCAGGACTTCAGGATTGCTCCACACATCAAAAAGCATCAGATCATGGCCACGATGAAATATCAGACCCAGAGAGCTACAAATCACACAATAAAAACAATTCTTGTTTTATATCAGCATCCAAGAGAAACAGACCTGTCAGTGCTCCACTGGGTCAACTGAGGTAATCAAAGCTGTCCTCTGTTCTTTTTAACCAACTGTTGAAGATTTTTCCTTTGAGCAGAATTTATAATGATTCAATGGACTATTTCAGACATTAAAATGTAGCACATCTCTATCTCTAAGGTTTTGTTTTATTTTTTTCTTTGAAAGCATAGGAGTAGAATGTTGTTAATTACATTTGTGGAAAACATGAAGTACACTTCAATTCAGATAATATGAAACTCTTAAAAATTTTTTTTGAAGCAGAAATCAGTCTCGGACCATGAAATACCTTTGCTTACCAGATATTTATTTTAAAAGAGAAATGTGTACTCTTGATATTTAACCATTATTTTAAAATAAAATTAAATTGCGATGAACTTATTGTAAAGCTGTTTTGTGTATTTTTGCGTCAAGGTTATCATAGACTTTTTTGTCATAAACTTTTATCCTAAGAGTTTGTAGATAGAGTAAAATGTTCGTAACACACAAATCAAACCAAGAAACTGATACTCCCATCATTTTCATGTTTCCATAGGTGGATATATTATGATTTTAATTTCCCTAAAGTCTTTATATTCAAATGTTTACTTTGCCTTCCAGGGCATTGAGAATTAATAGGCTTAGTTTGAGAACTCTGAAGTAAAAAATTTGACATGTTAGTCATTTACAAGTACTTTTGCCGAGAAAATTATAAGGATCGACACTGGCTTTGACTAAAGACAAAAGTTAGAAATCTTCTCTTTCTGCATCCAAACAATTTGAAATGAAAGTAATTACAATTAACTTTAGAATAAAAAATTTAATTATAATCTGTTTGAATTTGAAATCTTTTTAAAAAATCAAAGAATTTTAATAAACATGAAAACTTGGGGGAACATTTTGCCATTTACTATTTTATAATGTTAAGACCATATTACTATTTTTTTGGCCTTCTATCAGAACATAATATATAAATAAAATTTTTAAAAATGAGTGTTATGATGTTTTATAAATAAGTGAAATGATAAAATTATTTATTCTGCAATATGTACTTTACATGAGGAGTTTTGACCAACTTATCCTATATTAAATGTTTTTAAATACTTAAGTAGTTATATACAATTATATCCTATAAAAAGTTTTTTTGAAGAATACTTACAAACAATCATTAGGGCTTATAGCTATAAAAAACATCCAGGATAATATGTTCTGGAATGTTTTTACTAATTAACACGCACTGATTTCTACTTTATTTTTCTCTTCAGCTTTGCAGAGTTCTCTCCTTCAAAATTTCAGCCAGCTCAGAATTGGAAGAGAACCTTTCAAAGACATAAACTTCAACCCAGAGTGATTAGAGTTACAGCTTACAAAAATGGATCTAGAACAGTCTTCGCCAAAGTTACTGCACCAACCATCACCTTGGTAACTAGTGTTCAAAAGTTTTCAGTGCTTCATTTCTTCCCTTCCTCTCTTTATAATACAAAAGATGAGAAAAATGACACTTATTGTGTTAAAATTTTTTCTAAGTAACATGAACCTCTAAGTTGCTTATGTATATGTAGAACTCACTGGCATTTCATTCCCTGTTCATCAATATATAAATAATATATTTAGTTAAACAAATGCAGTGGTTTTATATCTCGTAGAGTTATAAAAACATTTAACTGACAGAACATAAGGACTAAAATTGGACAATGATTAGATATTCTTAGTGCTACAGTTTACCTTTTATTTGTCTATTTTCAACTGCTAGAAAATAACTGTATTGGTGGAGTTACTGAAGTTAACTCTGGCAATTGACTCATTTCATATTTTATTGTTAGCACCTTTTGTTTAATGGAAGTGTGTTACTTTCCTTGTTGTTAGTCACTTTCTCTTACCTCTCGCTGCCTTCAAGTTGCTGGAGGAATGCACGGAAACGCTGCATCTGAGCAAGGCCGCGCGACGAGTGTTCCTGGCAGACAGCACTGAAGCCTTCAGACCTGAAGATATACCCCAGGAAGCCGATGTTTATGTTTCTATGGGAGAGCCCTTTGTAGATCCATTCAAAAAAATTAAAGGTAAAAAAGAAATAGAAATTCCCGCCCCCCCATACAGTAAATTGCTTGAGGGATGCAATTAAAAAATGATTTCCATCCTGTCTTTTTTGCATGGTTTAACAAAACTAATGTTTACGCATTTACAGCTCAGTAAGAGGATAATGTGGTTAATGAAAGAAAAATCCACTGACAGCCACGTTTATTGCCCTTCATTAGCATTGGTGCTTAATTTAATATAGATCTGAATAGACATTAGGGAGCCTGCAGGAGGTTAAATGGTGAAAATATAATAAATTAAATCAGATTATTGAATTTACTGTTTAGTTTCTGTGACACCCAACAGACATAATTCATTAGATTTATTCTCTGAGAAAACAGTTCAAAGTTTCAAGTATCATCTATTCATTTACTACATTCTTGGTCATTTTTCAAATGGCATTAACATAATTATGAAAATGTGGCCAGTAATGAACACATAATTCTGATATACATGTAATTTTCCTAATAAAATTTTTCATAAGGTAAATGCTTCAGCTTGACTTTTTTTTACCTTGAAATGTATATATATTTATATATGTAATAGAAGTTTTAATAATATGAATTATATAAGAAATATAAACATAAAATATATAGTTTCTAAACATTTTCAAGTAACGTTTTTTTAAAGTGCATTGTTTCAAACATTTTAGAAATGTGGAGATTTTCTAAAATAAAAAAACATTTTTCTTCCTTTAGTGGTAAAGAATATATTTTAAGAGATAAATGAAAGTACCGCTAAGAATATTCTTCCAAGCATGTCATATCCAGAGTCTGTTATCAAGTCTTGTACATGGTAATTACATTAAAGTTTCACAACTTTGCCATACAATTTTAGTGTATCTAAATACTGTATTCCCTTATGCTTTTTATACCTTTTTACAAGTAATTTTTTTCTTCAACTGCTACAAAGCTGGTGAACCAGAGGCAAGTCTAGGCAGTAATTGCATAAGTAGGAGAAAAGTAGTTCTGGAATTCATTACAGTTGAGGTGATGAAGATTCTTTATCTATTAATGTTGTTATATAAAATAACACTAAGATTTTTCTTTCATGATGTTTGATTATCAGGAAATAAATAGTTTATTGAATTCAATAGAAAGTTCAAGGTAATTTGGTCCTTGTAAAGGAACTTGTTGCTACAATACTCAGTAAAAATTACCTATACAATAGAAAGACCCATTAATTTTCAAATTTTGCTTTAACATTAGATATGGCTGCATTTTTTTTATTCATTAATCATCTGTTTTTAGATAAGCATGAATCTTTGTGGGTAAATATTTCTGAGTTTTTTTTATATTCAGATATTTATATAATACGTGCTTTCTTAAGATCCTTGATTATTCTTATTAATAAGAAATACTTGCCTTTCATATGATAATGGTATTGTGGACAAGATATAAAAAATTGTTCACAGCTAAGCTTCTTAGAAAATTTTCTGGATGAGTATGCCTAAAATAACAGTGTTACACACAGGACTAAGCTTGGTGGATGATTTTTAAATGTATAAACTAATTTCCTCCTATTTTTTGTTTTTCTCTTTTATCCTTTTTAAAGCCAAGTCCAGAACAAAAACTTCTCTGCTTTGTCTGCATATCTTTGGCTGTGTTTCACTGTGACATGCACTGCTGTTCTTTTAGCACCAAAATGTTGGCACACACTCCTGAAAATTTCACACCATCTCTTGCTGGATCAGCAAGCTTAACCCACCAAAATCTGGTGTTGTGCAATGGTTTTTGACTGATAATCAATCTTTATGCTGCTCGACAGTTGTTGCTGGGACACGGAGTAGAGCAGGTGGCAGATGTGCCTTGTCTTTTGAGAAAAGAAATTGTAGGTGAGCTTGGACACAGACTAGCATATCACATGTCCATTAAAAAGACTTAGGGATAAGTATAGTGGGGGAAAAGCCACTCATCTAAGTTAAGCTCATAGATAAACGTAAAGACTGGTATTTGGTTTCTTTCAGAACATTAAGAATATTAATGTGAATAAATATTATACATGTGCATATATGTATAGTAATGTATATGTATAACTTGATTTAGATAATTTGAGATGGATGTGGGGAGATTTCACATATATGTGTGTATGTTATACATATATATGAAAATATACATATTTCATGTATATGTCCCATACACTTTTTCAAATCAAGTTAAAATTACCTTTCTTGCATGTGTCTTATAGACAAATCAATAATTTGCCAACTTGTTGTCCTGAAGGTACCATAAAAATAAAACATGCATGAATAGCTTTGAAGCTGGTAGATTGATTTAAGGTAAGGAAGCATTCTCAGAAATTAGAAAGTTGAGCATTTTAAAGGTAAATAGGGGTAAAACAGTGGGCAGAATTGGATGTTACTGTTTTATCTTTCTAAATGAGCATGGATATTTTATACACAATTAATGAACAGGCATTTGTATTAGCAAGTGGTCATTATTTCAATATACTGATTTTCATTCATTTAGCAAACACTCATTAAGAGCATACTGTGTGCCAGGTACTAGGATAGATCAGATACAGGTGGAAAAAAAGGGGCTGTGTAGTCTGATTTCTTTATCATTATTCTTTTATCCCTCATTTTAAATTCAATTTAATGCAATTTGATCTAAATTTAGGCCAATAAATATTTATTAAGTAGTTACTATATGTGTAGTCCTGGCATAGGGATAGAAGCCCTGGTCTTTAAAGAACATAAACTGGGTAAATAAATTATAAATCTTTAAAATCGAGAACACTATTCAACAATGTGAATCAAATGCGTCCTCCAGAGGAACATTTACTTCATTTCTGGCACAGGAAGGCCAAGTAAGCCTATGTGTATTTTGGCAGTTATATGTCCATACTTCATTGTTTTCTTATTCTTTGGGAAAGCAGTGTAAATAATGAAAATTGCTTTACTTAAACTATTTCCAGATTTGCTAAGGTGGCATATATGTACAGAAAATCTCTGATTTTCTGTTTTGCCTAGATATATTATTTGATTAACTAATTTAGAGAATATCTCTAATTTTTTAACTTCTTTACTACCCCTTTTGAGCATCACTGTTGACAACCAGTGGCACTGGATTTAATAGAAAGCCAGAGAGCTATTCATCACATACCTCAAAACACAAAGCTTTTCTATAGAGGTCAGGCCAAGGTCAAAACTGACATGAAGCATTCCCTGTTAAAATGCAATATTAGAATAATTCTTGCATTTTGAAGTTGAATACTTAAGCAGAAAGATTAATAGTGTATGGGGAAAATAGAAATATTTTTATAAAGACTGTTGATGATAATCAACTGTCTTAATAGGTCTTATAATTTTGACATTTGGAGATTCTAAAATTTATTAATGATCCTGCTAGAATTGTGAAGATGTAGTTAATGAATTGTTTGAAAAGTCATCTAAAAGTTTTCAGATTTATGGGCATGCAATTTAGGTATTCAGTTTCTTAAATCTTCTGCTTAATGGTGGCACAGTGAAAATTCTTGCATTAGATTCATGGGGTTTATAAGAGTTCAGCTCCTTTGTAACTGCTAGGCGGTGCGAGCCTAGCGTAAGAAATGGTTCATGCCCTGCAATTGCTTAAATATCTTAAAGAAGATGAGGGGGAAAAACCTGTTTGGACCTAATTCATTAGGTCTAACTTTTAATGTATGGATCTCTGATTGTTTTGAAATTTTTTTAGTTTTATAGTTCTTTCCTATCTAACCTGTTCTACTCTTTGGCTTTTAGAGTTAATATTTACAGTGATTCATTTAAGTCCTGAGGTATGTTAAGCAGAAGTGTAACTGAGTACTATGAATCAGATTTTACATCTTTTATACACTGTATTGTGAAGACGTAGTCACTGAAAAAAAAATTCTTGAAAAGAGTTCTTGATATTACACCTAAGATCTAAATTTAAACCTAGAGATTTTCTGCTGTCATGTGATCTACAGAATGAAATAATTTGCTGTGACAGCTTGTGATTGACAAGAATATGTGTGAGCACATTTAAAATAGACCATCTTTTCATGTAGAAGTAAATGTCAGTGAAATGATGGATTCTCATCATTTTAATTATTGATGATTTGGAAATATTTCAATTCCATGACACACAAGACACATTATAAATAGCAGCATAACACTTTTTCTCATATCAGCGTCAATAATGAAATGTTCTGTCATATTTTGTTTTTTTAATGCATTAGTTTAATGAACCTGGCTTCATATATTATATACTCTTCTATTTTATGTCTCCTGAATTTGTTAATTTTTAAGTGGTTGTGTTAAAAGCACAAGTTGCAAGAGGTGCCCCCTACCCTCAGCACGTTGCACCCTGCTGTCCTTGCTGCTGGGCCTTGAGACGAGCTAGAGTGCTGCTCACGGCAATGGCTGCCTTGGTCCCGTTAGAGCCGATGCCGGTCTCCTGGATGCTCACCTCTAGCGTGACTGCGGCTTAATTCGGGCAGAGACAGCAGGGGTTGTAGAGGGCTTTCCCAAACTCTGCTGTCTTGTTGTTTGAATAGTATATGGACTACAGGAGATTATTTGTCAGTCCATTTTATCTCCCACTTAGCTGCATATATTCAAAAGCAAGAAAATGACAGTAGATAGAGAAAACACTTTCTTCTGAGATAGCACTTGTTTCTTTTATTTCTACAAATGAGGGTAAAGTGAGGCATATATTTTTGTATTTCCAGATCCCCAAAATTGTAAACCTATAAATAAGTGTATAGAGTACCCTTACTATAATAGATGTGGATGTACAGATAATTGCAAGCGGTAGGCCCCCCTCCAAAAAAATATCCTTAGCTAATAGGAAAGTCTGGAACATACACATGGCAACATCTTCTTATTTTGTCAAAATATCAAATCATTGAGAAACATATACATTTTTGACATGTTCATGTGTTTGATTATAAGCTGCAGCCTTGAACCTTGCTGGCCATATTACATAATATAGGATATATACACCATTAAGATATGGAGATTAGATATAGATATAAATATAGATATAGATGCCATATAAACTTTTTGAAATACAAAAATTTTTTATTCATAGAATCACACCTGACCTAAGAATTTTGGGTAAGGTCTTTCTGTCACAGCTGCAAAGAAACCTGATAAATTTTAATTCTCCCTAGGTTATTAACTTAGAAGAGTTATAAATATTGTCTTTATTACTTAAATTGTTTGCTGCATGGTTAAACGTGGACAGAGAGAATATCTCCCTGACTGAAAGAGTATGTGGGAGATTAAAAAATTATGTTTCCTTGTCCAAGGAGTCAGAGGAATAGTTAAAAAAAGATCATTTATATTCAATCATTTCCTTAACGAATATTTCTTGAGTCCCTACAATGTACCAGGCATTGCACCAAACCTTAAGGATTTGGCGTGAACAAGACAAAGGTCTTCTAGAGTTTAGCTTCTAGTGAGATGGGAGAAGCAACAGACAATAAGTGTATAAAGAACTAAATAAGGTATTTATTGACAGTAGTAGTTATTATAAGGGATAAATAGGATGCTATAATAAGAATATGTAATGTCGTGGAAACAAGGAAGCAATTTTAAATTAAATTTAAATGAAGCAGGTATTTGCAGTAACCTTTAAATCAAATCTTTTAGGCTGTTGTCTGTTTACCCTGCTTATTTCTTTACCTGAGAATCCATTTATATATTTTACAATAACTGTTTCAGAGGGTTTTTCCTTTCAAACCATTTGTTTTTGAAGTTTGCAGACATCTGTTAGGAGAGATGAGAAATGCATTATTATTTAGTGAAAAGAACACTAGACTTGAAGACAGCTATCTGTAAGATTCTGGTGTCTGTTATGTGACCTTGGACAGATTGATCTGTGCTTTAATGTCCATACCTGTAAAACAGAAGTAGCGAAAGAATTATTGGATAGTGTCTTGTTTTTCTAAATAATATAAATTATTTGAAAATTAAATGTCTATAACTCCCTAAAGAGAATACTGACAATAGTGTTTTATAAATATAACTAAGATTCTAAATGCTGTTAAGATCCCAGGGTTAATAGTGAGAATTTTGTATTCACCCTGCCTTCCTGGAATAGCTAGCGGCATGCAGGGAAACAGCAAACCACAGTGTGAAGATGGGCAATTCATAAAACCTTTCTAAGCCTCAGTTTCCTCATTCATAGATTGAGCCTAATGCTATACACTTCATTGCATAATTATAAGGAGTAAATAAGGTGTTGTATGTAAAAGCCTCCTGTATATATCATAGGTGTCTACAGCATTGTATTTCCACCATATTTTCATACAGGTTGTCACAAGTACCTGATTTTGCTACCAAAGGTATTTGGTTTGTCTGAGATCTTAAAAATACATATAACCCAATTAAAATACCTGCCAAGCACTTGTATATACAGCATGGTATGAAAATCTGAATTAGAGCCTTTGAACTCTCACTATCTTGTGCTTTTTGTCTTGAGAATTTTTTCTGGGGTGTAAGTCAAACTCAAGTCCTTTTATAAAAGGAGCCCCAAATGGTCTTGCTCCGTTCTACTCCAAGAGTTATATTTTAAAATATGTTTATGACCCAAGGCTAGCCTTAACTTTAAGCTGCCATAACTTATTTAAGAAAGTTCATAGAAAAGTTCAGGGGAAGGATGACACATTTTGATTGGCACAGTAGATGGGACGTTTGCAATTTTAATCAAATTTAAATTGAAGATACTTCAAATGATATGTCAGACTAGTGTTACTGAGTTAAAATCTAATGACAACCACTGTCATTATTAGTTAAATATAGCCATCACGCCTATAGCAATAAATGATGACACTTAAGAACATGCAGAAACAAAGAACACAAGTATTTAGAGAAAAAGGAGTGACTAGAAACTCATTTGAACTCAGGAATGTGACCTGGATTTAATCTATTTACCAAACATAGAAGCAATTGTATTTTAAGCAGATGATGTAATTGAATGTAGCAGTATGTTTTCTTACTGTCAGAGCATTTATATTTTATAAGTTCATCTTACAGCCATGAAATGATGTGCTTGTTCATTTTTAATGTCATTAACTATACCTACGTGACAGCGTTAATGTGTTTTCAAGTGTATTACCCAACTACAAGAGAATGCATTTTTAAAAATAAGATTGTTAATAAGCTCATAGGTTTGGAGTTGCAAGTTTGCTGTTTTTATTCTGGTGACAGAAGAAGGCAATATTCTTTTTTGCCTGATACGTGCAAAACAGAAAATTACCATGCAGGAAGCACCCAGTTTTATTTAATTTTATGAGAGGCATTGGCTTTTTTGTTTTTTTGTTTTGAAGCAGGTTAAGGAAATGTAATGGTATTTTGATAGACGACCTAACGCAGAGGCAAGTTAGAAAGTGCTTTCTCTTTTCCATGATTTGGTTATAAACAAATCCATGAAAATAAAATGGGATGTGGATTTTTCAAAATAAAATATAAACTATGGCTGGAGCATCACATTCTCTGAGTGCTGCAGGAGAGTGAGTGTATAAAGAGTCAGTCAAGGGGACTTGGCAATCTGAGCGGCTGGGATGTGACCCTTTGGGGAAATACTTCCCAGGCTTTTGTTAAGCCTTAGAAGGTCACTAGATTGTAGGCCCCAGTCTCATTCTCACCCAGTGGACTCTTAACTTTCTAGAGAAAAATGCCTGAGAAAGGAAAACCGGGGTAGATCTTGCCCTTATTGCTTTGGAACCCACTAGGTGTGACTAGCAAATTTAAGGAGGGGATGAGGTGATAAAGTGAGATTAGGACCCCTTCTTCGGCAGTTGGGTGCGTAAGGACAGAGATTGCTTAGAGTACTGTCAACAAGATAGAGACTTAAAAATTATCCAAAGGGAACAACGAGGCCCCTGTTGTTGAAATTCATGCACAGGTAGGCATTGTAATTGGTCCAACTCTGTGGAAGCTCCCACAAGCACACCTTGCATTCTCAGTGTCCCTTTTTGTAATCAGATTTGTAATTGCTGGTGAAAGAAATGTCTCTTGTTTCCTCTAGACCAAATTTGCGTAGGAAAGAAACCACAGCTGCCTTATTCATGATCATTTCCCAGTGCAGGGCCTGGCAGTTAATAGACACTCAGCAAATGTTCAATGGATGAATGAAGAACCAAGTGAAATAGGTGCCATGGTGAACCATCCACATTTCAAGGAGTTGGTAGTGAGAGGGGAGGGCATAGACCTCATTAGAGCAGCCTGCTTGCCTGCAAACAGTGAGTAGACGTTTAGAAGGAGTATATTAAAAATCCCCTATCCCAAATTCATATGTAGATTTGTGAATGTTTCCATTTGGCATGGGGCCAGAGTAAGCCAGCCCAAGAATAATTACATTGCAGAGAGGCTAATGGTTATGCTAATGATTGTCTGAGACCAGACAATGGTCAGAAGCAGAGTGCTGGTGCAAATGATTCTCCCAGGAACCTATAGATCTCAGATTTTCAGCCTTGCCACATCCTCTCAGGAAAGCTCTTTCTTGCCCATTCTCTCCTCTCAATCTTTGTATTTCTTATAGTGCTTTGCATGTAGTAGGTGCTTATTAACTCTTCCTGAAAAGAAGGAAGAGGGGGTCCTCTGACCTTTGGAAAGGCTTGGGGCACTGCTCACTGTTGTGCACAGCTGAGGGAATGTGGAGCTAGTTCCACACAGAGCGGGGCGGGGAGTAACGGGGGATGGCGTGGGCGGGGGGCTGTTTTCTAATTCTTACAAAGGTACCAGATAGTTTCAGCCCTGGGAGGGATGCCAGGGTTTCAAGATTTGAAAGTTAAGAACGGAAGTGTAGAAAGCATTTGTTAGCGATGGCTGGCATGTTTTCCTGGAAGTTCAAAGTAGCTTTAGATGACACTGAGATTTTGTTTTTTAATATTCCACCTACCTCCCCACATCTTTTGATTCCTCTGCATTCTACCCTCTCCCAGCCTCCGAGATTAATCCTCTTCCTCACCAGAGCTAAAACCCACTCAGGTCTTTGCTGAGCATCCTCAAGTTCTCTGTGCTGGCATGCAAGTATCATACTCTGTTTTTCTTCTCACCGCTGGATGTAAGAATGCTTACCCTTGTTGTCTACCCTCAACCACATTCCCTTATATGAAGGCGTATGTCCCTAGAGCTGTGACACACAGAAGAATCACCTTGTGTTGCTCAAGGCGGTTCCCTGGTTCTCGTGCAGGCTCTCATAGGAGGCCCATGACCCACACTTTGAGGCACATTTCTGTAGTAGGGAAATGGATTTTGCCAAAACAAGGAAGATGTTTTCCAAAAGTCTCACCTGTACAAGAGATGTAATGGCCTGCTTTGGGGGGTATGGGACTTCTCAGTGTTGTGTACAAGGCTCTGATTTGGCTATTTCCCATCTTTGTTGCTCCATCTCTGGCCACTGTGGGGAAGGGGGAAAATTTCCCTTTCCCTCCGCTGATTCTTTTTGGCTGGTTGAATAATTAAATCGAGGAGGCAGGTTGACAAGAGAAAACCAAATTGAATATCATGGGCACAGGAACCCCACACATATGAGAGACTCAGAGACCCCACATACATGAGAGGTTCCGAGATAGAAAGGGGGATTGAGGTATGTATATAAAACATCCTGAGCTAGGGATGAGGTAATGCATTTTGGGGACTTCAAAGGGTCATTTCAGGATGACAACAGACATTTAGTAAGTAAAAGTTTGCACTGCTTTATGGATAATTCAAAAGAAGTTGTCTCTGATAAGCTCTTATTATGAGCAAGGCCTTTTATTCAAATTCTTCTAGGTATTGGGTTGGTTTTTTTCCATAAAAGGCACATTTTTTATTTTCACCAATAACTTTATTGATTTAGATATTTTGAGTACATTAGCTATCTTCCACTATTGGCTGATAGTGTGCAGAGGCCAGGGATGCTGCTAAACATCTTCCAATGCATAAGACAGCCCCACAGCAAAGAATTACTTGGCCAGAATGTCAATAGTACCAAGAAACTTTGCAAACCACTTTTGATGCATTTGATCAGTCACAGCATCTTCTCCATACACTGAACAAATCTTTTTTTGCATTACAGTTGCATTTTTACCTTTCTTAAAATAATAAAGCATAATACACTGAAAATGTTGCATATCTTCTTTCTTCTTCAATATTAAAATGGCTGCACAAAAATTCACCAATTCTAATGTTTCTTTTGAAATGCATGCTAATATGACAGCTGTCACAATGCAGTCTAACAAAATTGTTTCAAATGAAGGTAAAGACAACTAAGCACTACTAGAACCAGCTATGGAAAAAACTAAACAGACTTTTAGGCCAATCCAATAGTTAATGGGAGTGGGAGAGCACAGAAGTTTCTCTTGAACCTGAAGCTAAAATTGCCTCTAGCTCAAAGTAGTCTGCATACCCCTGAGGCACATCTTTGAACGGTTCATTCTGGACTCCCAGCACCACTCTGTGCAGTGTCCTCTCAGCGTTCCACCATACTTCACCTACATTGTTTCCTCCACCTGGAGCATGGCCTCTCTCCTTTGCCCACTCCGCGTGTACTTCAAGTTCTATTTCATGTTTGTCCTCTGGGGAACCTTTCTTGACCACTCAAATTGTGCTCCATGCTCCCCGAATACTCTGTGCACACCTCCGACTTACACACGCCACGGTGTGTGTTGTTTTTCTTTCTTGTCTTCCCAGACAGACCAGGAATTCTTGGAGGTCCCCTGCGTGCAGCACGACTAACAGGGAGCATGTGGTAGGCACTCAGAGCCTCTCTGTTGGGTGAAGAAACTGAGTGAGTGAAATGGGTGGTTAGAGCCAATTATTTTTAAGGTGTTTTTTTCAGTTACAAGGTTCTACAAGCCTGAAGCCAATGTGTAGTAAGGCACCGAGCCTGTGATATTTTTGCTTCTCCATACTCTGAGCTGTCCTCCGTGATACCTGGTCTCTGCATAAGTTGAATGAGGGCCATGGTAATGAAAAAGCTAATTAATTATGAATATTAAAATGTAATCTTTTTTCAAATGACGGAGACACTGTAAATCGAGTTAATATCTACCTAATGAAAATATTACTTAATATTTACCTAAGGAAGTAATAGTGATGTTCTCATCTGACACGTTTGACAAACATTCTACAGATATTTATTGAGCATCTACTATTTAACAGATACTATTTCAGGTGCTGACTATATATCAAGTAACAGATACTTTTATTGAAGATGTATGATTAACATTTATTTTGTTAAATATCCAATAAGCACATCTGTTTACAATGTACCAGATACTGGAGACTCATAGATGACACATTCCATGCCCTTGAAATGCTAAGTCTAACAGGGTCATACATACAAAACAGGGAAGTTCAGTAAAATGAGGGGTACAAAGGTGAAGCTGTGAAGCTGAAAGAGGAATAGAGCAAAGAAAGCTTCCCAGAGGAGGTGGCATGGAGTTGTGAAAGAAGGGAGTTAGCCTAGCAAAGAGGGAGGGGAAAAGTCATGATCAAAGTTTGGCATTAGGAAAGAAAATATGGCGCGTGTCAATAGCTTATTTTAGCTCCCTGCACCCCAACAGAGGGGGATTGTCTCAAACCCCTTTACTGCAATGATTCTCAACTGGGGGTAATTTTTACTCTTGGGGAACATTTGACAATGTCTGGAGACATTCTTGGTTATCCCAACTGGGAAAGTGCTACTGGTATCTAGTGGGTAGAGGCCGGGGACACTGCTAAACGTTCCACAATGTACCAAACAGTCCCACAGCAAAGAACAAAGGGATGTCAATACTTGCCTAGGCTGAGAAACCTTGTTTTATTGCATCAGACTGTTCTGACTGTCACAGCAGTTTTCATAAAGACATTTTGACCAAAATGTAGGAGGTGAGGGTAGCTCCTTTTTAGGTGGTGCTAAAGTAGGACTATGGTGGAATGTGCAAAAGTATTAAAAAGCATAGGATATCTAGCCATTTTAAATTAGATGAATCCTTTTTTCACTTTTTAGGCACATGAGGGATTGTACAGTGTCATGGTTAAGAAAATTGGCTCTGGAATCATTCATCCTGGGTCTTATCTCTGTTGTATGATACAGATGCAGTTGCTTAATTTCTCCAGGTCTCATTTTCCTCATCAATAAAAGGAAGATGATGTGACAAAATTCCTGAGGTTGTGAGAATAAAATGTGTTAGTGTATGTAAAGGACTTAACACACTGCTTTCTATATGCTAAGTTCTTGATGAAAATCATGAGGATAATCATGCCACCAATATTTACTATGATCATACTTACACACAAGTGTTTTATTTGTGCAAATTCCTTTCTTTCATACAACAAATAAGAGAATTACAATTATTGTTCCCATTCCTAAGTCAGAAAACTGAGGCAAATGAAATTGACTTAATTTTCCAAGATGACAGAGCTATTAAAAGGCAAAGTAAAAACTCAGATCCAGAGAGTATGGCTTCAGAGCCCAAGCTCTTAACCACTAGGCTATGCTGCCTCTATAATATATTAATTAATATTTTTAGTCATCATTAGTATTATTTTACTAGGCCGCTCTACAGGTTGGTTTAAAATCTTTACTTATATAAAAAGTTTTATATATTTTCAGTGATCTTTTCATGTTCATAAATATCAATAAAGACCTGGGAAGCAGGAGTATCTTTGAAAAACTCTATATAATTTATGTAGTAAATATTTTCAAATTTGTTTTAAGATTTACTTTATTATGTGGTTTTACTAGATCCATTTAGAGTTCTTTTGGAAAACCTATTTGAGACTTGAGAAATTTATTTTTATTTTAGACTGCATATTTTTAAGTGAGCTAAGTATCTTTAGATGGAATTATGCATCTATTCCTTTTATTAAAGTTTTACTTGAATAAAGGTAGCATTATTCATGAATTCATTCACACTAACTGAGCACCCATGCTACACACCAGTTAAGCACTGCGTGCTTAGCCATGTATTCATGCAGCGGTAGTGGTGTGGGGTGAGTTCAGCGGTAGACATTTCCTCAAAGAGCAGAAAGGAGGGTGTCCAAGCTGGAAAAACCTCCCTAGGATGAATGACTTCCACACAAAGTCTTGAGGAATATATTAAAGTTTATCTTAACTATACTTTGAGTTTATTCTACTCTACTTCACTCCTTCTAGACCTCTTTTTGCCAAGAAGTTCTCCTTGGCAAGGCTGCTTCTTTTCTTGAAGAAATCCTGTGCCACTGTGGTCATCCATGAGCATCAAGGTGGTAGATCAATCATATTTAAGTTCATATTGGGGAGAGGTAGGGAATAAAGACGGTAGATAGATACACACAGGCAATCACATTTATTTTTCACAATTGGTATGTTATGAAAAATGAAATAAACTTAATTTGCTATCAACTGAACATTTAAATGCACAGGAAGAGTTAACATTTAATAACTATATTATATGTAGTGAACTTGTTTATACCCAGGAGCAAAGTAATAAGAAATACAGGCTTGATTCCTAGCTTCTAAAGGTTTAAGTATGGAAGCAGAAATAGGATATATACTTAATACAATATTTACATAAAAATTCCAGATAGTTTATGCTCTTTCCTTAGTACCTAGCAGTGTCAGGCTTGCAGTAGATCCTCAACCTTATTAAGTGAACGTGTTGTTGGGCGGTGCAGGCTCCAGGTGCTCTAAAGGATTCAGAGACATGGCAGGTCCTTGTGAGCTGAAACAGTACAGGATGATCTTGAACTGGATTTCGAGAAGGATTTGAGTCTGATTAGGTGAAGTTAAAAATGAACTCGGGATAATGGACAGATTGGCTTTAAGCAAGGGTAAGATAAAATCGGGAAGTTTGGATAGGGTCAGACTGGTGGGAAACTTCTGTTAGACATAAGTTTAAGGAAAGGGACTGTGTATTTTTCATATTCCATGCATATGGCCTGGCACATAGGATGGGCTCAAGTAAGCCTTTTTTGACTACCCGACAGACACAGACAGACAGGCTGACTGCCTAGTGGAAAGCTTCAAAAGCTGGCTCCAATAGCTTTCTTTTCTGGCCATGACAATTCAGCTGTAACTGGAGTGCAGAATAGCAGATGTTATGGAGGAGGGTCAAATACAAGTTCTAAGTTCTTACAGATGATAGGAGACCGAGAGAGGCCAGTGGGACCAGCTGGGAATGGAAAGGAATGACGACACTTTCAATAGTACCGCGAAGAATGAATAGCTGATGATTGGGTTTCCCTTCTTTAACTCTGCCGGGGTTCCCCAGAAGCAGAGCCTGAGATGGGGAGTTTTGTGCAGGGGACTTAGTGAGGACATACTCTTAGGTGAAACCTGGAAGTGAGTGAGGGAAGCAGCAAACAGTAGAGGAAGAAGCTTAGCCAAGCCCTGGTCCGAGCTGAGATCTAGCTCCAGCATGGAGTGGGAAATACCCTACAGGGTGAGGAACACACCACTAAGAGTTGCCCCTCCTTGAGGCAAGGAGACTGGCTGTCGTGTGCCCCATCCTGTCAGTCATTGGCTGCGGGCTGCATAGCTACGTAGGCAGGAAGAGCTCATCACCTCACAGGCATTTCCTGGCTTGGTGGCTGGCTACTTTCAACCAAGGGCATTTCTTAAGAGAAGGATGAAGCTGTGAGGTGTGGGTGGCTGGGACTCATCGCAGTTGCAGTTTGGGTATATTAGCCTAAGGTGGAAGGAATATGAGGAATGAAGGGTACCGCCAGTGTCGTTTACACTTCCTACAGTAACCTGCTGAGAAGCGTCTGATAGCTTCCCATCCCTTCAGGGATAAAATCCAAAACCTTTATCCTGGCCTTCACACTCTAGGCCCTTTCCACATACAGACTTACTTTCTTTTTTCTTTCTCAAACACTCCAAGCTCATTGTCACCTCAGAGACTTCGTGCTTGATTTTTCACTCTGTGTGGAATGATCTTCTCCCAGATTTTCATGACTAGTTTCTTTTATTTAAAAAATTTTATATATTTATTTTTAGAGAGAGGGGAAAGGAGGGAGAAAGAGAGAGAGAAAAACATCAGTTTATGAGGGAAACATTGATTGGTTGCTTCTCACATGTACCCCAAACAGGGGCTGAACCTGCAACCCAGGCATGTGCCCTGACTGGGAATCGACCTGGCGACCTTTCGCCTTGCAGGACGTTGCTCGACCAGATGAACCATACTAGCCAGGGCTCATGACTAACTTCTCATCATGGGGGCCTTTCTACTCAGATGTCAGCTCTTTAGGGAGGCCTTTCACAGTCTGCCTCATCCCAAGAGGCTGTGATCTGCATAAGCTACTCTGTCCTATTCACAGCTGTCACCCTGGTACATTGATGAGTGGACATCCAACAGATATCATTGAATGAATAAGCAGTTGGCTGAAGAGAAACGAATATGAAATAACGGTTCGAAATCTCTCTGAGACAGTGGCTAACAGTGATAGAAATAAGAAATGTGGTGTGCATTAATTTGTGTGGAAAGATGTGAAGTTTTGTTTTAGGTATATTGAATTTGCGATAATGGCAGAAAATATATGGTAGGGACAGAATAGGGTAGTGATTAGGGGTACAGTTTCCAGAAGTAAATTTACGGTCCAGTGCTGCCATGTACTAGCTGCAAGATCTTGGGCAAGTTATCCATGCCCCACTTTCCTCACCTGTAAATGAGAATAATGATATTATCTACCTCATAAAATTGTTGAGAGGACTACATGAGTCAATACCTATAAATCAAAGAAAACAGCATCTTGTTAATAGTAAGCATTATTTTTAATGGAATTTAAGGAGTTTTACATGTAACAACAGAGATAGTCAAAGCCATGGCCGGGATGAGGGTGAGAGAGTGAAGCACTGACGGGATGAAGTTTAAGGAGGCGCTCACTCTGAGGGTTGTCTGCTTGCACTGCCCTGAGTTTGGGCCCTTCCCTTGCCCCACCCTAATCCTGGCCCTGCTCTAAGTAATAAACGAGGGAAGTCCTTTTTTGGCAAGATTCTCTTAAATCCAGACACCTGTATCACCTCCTCCCTCTGGCCTTGGTTTACTGCTGTTGCCAACCTCGGACTGCCTCACTGACCATCGGCTGATTCTCGGTCTTTTCCATCACTTAATATAACCAGTTCTCTGTAGTCAGTCCTTCTGCACAAATGCTCCTGGTAGACTTTTCTGGTTGGACCCTGACTAATGCCATGATTAATATACACTGATGTTTCATAATAAGCATAGGATTTCAGGGATGTGGGGGAAGAAGCAAACATTTATGGAGTAACTTTGGTGTGTTAGGTACTTTAACATATGAAATATTTGTCTCGTCAGGTGGTGAAATGGTACTTACTAGATACTTTGTCAATGAGAAATCAGAGAGATATGGTGGGATAACTCATCTAGGGTCACTAAGTAACAGAGCTGAGATTCAAACATAGTTTTAAGGTTTATAACCGTTCCACTATTCAAAGCATTTGGGGGTCATTCAGATGATGAGTACACTCCTATCAAACTACAAGAATTTATGAACTTTTATTCCCAAGTGAGAGATTTTTAAATTTTATCTTCAGAGACTCTATTAGTTTCCCCCTCCTCCTTCTCCTGTTCCTCCTTTATAGATTGTTATGAAATATATATAAAAATTAATCATTTTAAAGCAAACAATTCAGTGGCATTTAGTACATTCACAGTGTTGTACAACCACCACCTCTACACCGGTCGAAAACATTTCCATCACTCCAACATAAAACCTCATAGCTATCAAATTTCTCCCCTCATTTTCCCAGCCCCTGGAGATCATCGGTCTGTATTCTATTCTGGATATTTTATATAAAAAGAATGAATATATTAGCTCTTATTTTTGGCTTTTTTGATTTAGCATGGTTTGAAATTCATCCACATTGTACCATGTATCAATTCTTTTACTGCTAAATAATATTTCATTGTGTGTGTGTGTGTGTACAAATTTTCATATTTTTAAATTCAGTTGGTTTATTCATTTGTTCATAGGTTAACATTTGGTTTCCATCTTTTGGCCATTGTGAATAGTGCTGCTTTGAACATCTGTGTACATGTTATTTATTGAAGTATCTGTTTTTAATTCTTTTGTGCATGTATAAACTCATTAACTTCTAGCTTATATTTCTGATTCTAATTCCTATCAATTTTAGATTCCAAAATGACAAGACAGAATAATTAATATCTGTAAAAATATCTTTTCTCTTTTTGAAGGCTTAAGCACATCTATAATTTAGTTTCATTTATTCTTCAAGTTTTGCCCATATTTCTGCCTACTGGGCACACATGTATACATGTACATGTGTGTGCATATGTGTGTGAGAGAAAGAGAGAAATCAAGAAAGAGGTATAGAGAGACAAGTGTTTTTGTTTTTTGGATATTTAATGTAGCCATTCTCAGACTTGAAGATTATTTACAATGACTTGCTCGTATTTCATATCAGTGCTAGTAGATTTTATGTAAAGTACTGCTTCTAGGTCAAAGAGGCCATGCTGCTTTCAAGGTAAGTGCTAATAGAGAAGTGTTATTTGGAAATTTTGGGCAAACAAATGCAGTTATTTTCAGTTACACGGAAATAGATTTTTTTTCTCTCATTAGGACATGTAAAAAACAGATGAGAGCATTTTTATATTTTTGTATTTATGTGAAAATAAAATATAATCTAAAATAAATTGAATGCACAAATAAATACCTAAGGTGCAAATTATTTATTTATGAAATGAAGCCTCTTGAAAAGAAAAGAATGCTGACAGCAACTTAGCATGCAACATACCACCCTTCTTTTCTTGCCCTTACATTTTCAAAGTCATACATAGTAATTTAGTTGCACTCCCATTAATATTAGTGGGAGTTTTGAAACTTAAATTCCTGCATACATCTTTGAAAACGTGTAAGTCAAAATAAACTGTTAATGTAAACCTGGTTTTCATTTTTAAAGAAATAGTTTGAATCTCTCACCAAAAATGGTCTAAAAGGCACCTTCATTCTAGTCACAAGAGAAGAATTATGTATAAGGTTACTATCTGGAGGTCATCATCTTTAAAGCAACATGGATAAAAAATTATATTAAAGAGAAAAATGCATTTCCCAACCCTAAAGAACACAAAAGTTCAGGACCCATGTTGTTGTATAGTAAGCAAAGGACCTTGGACCCTTCCATTGGACCCTTTCAGCCCAGTGCATCTGATCGGTGATAGAGGCATGCTAAGGTGAATTTTAATTAGGACTAAATTGTGGTATTACTCTTTCATACCCTGAACATCTGTTCCCTTCAGAAATGATGATTTATGCAGGCTATCAGAGCAGACAGCTTGCTACAGCTTATGTCACGGTTAGTGGGAAGCTGGTGGTAGCATTTCAGAAAACCAGCATCTAAATGGAGACTGGCCAGTGTATATGATATAGGTAACAGGGGGAGGGGAAGCATGATGTGTCCATTTTTAATTTTGAAGCCAAATATTGACTTGACTTAAAAAAAAATTCTCTTCTAGACCATCTGTTGTTAATGAAGAAAGTAACTTGGACAATGAATGGGCTGATGTTTCCTCCTGAAGTCAAAAAACGGAAAACCAAGCCTGTTCTTTCTAATAGAATGAAGAAACTTACTGGGAAGACCTCAGTCCGAATTCTGTTCTTTAAGAATGGCATAGGGCAAGATGGGCATGAGATTACAGTGGGAAAGGAAACAATGAAAAAGGTAATTCTGTATCAAATATTGAAGTATAAATTAAATTTCAAAGTTTTTATGGCTTTTGAAATGTGCTGTCTTTTTTCCTTCTAAATATCAATGTCAAGTAAAAAACTGAAATATTAAGAAGGCATTATATAGAATGCAAAAATTCAGCTTTTTAGAAGTATTCTCATTGTAATGACAATATAAATTACCTTATAAAGCAAAAATATTTCAGGAAATTATTTGGCTAACATAGTTGATTATTTACCTAGTAAAAGTTATGTTTACACTTGGTGAAACATTCTAGTTGGTTACAGTATTTCATAAAATATTTAGATCGAAGCCAATCTAACCTACCTTCAAAACTCAAATCTGCAAATAAGACCTAGAAGCACCCGTTCCTTGAAAGAATAAGTAAAGTCCTAAATAACTAAGATAACTAAGATTCAGTTAAAGTATACATATATATTTTAAGAGCAATTCTGATGGGCCCAACACAAATCATGTGATCATCAAGCAAACTTTAAAAAACAAATTTTGAAGCATTACTTGTTACATAAGTTCATGTTTTTTAGAAGGTGCTTTTACCTTTCAGATCATCTTTTATATTAAAAAAAGGAGGAACTAATGAGAATTTGAAAAAAACCTTTTGTTTACAGATAAAGATTTTAAACCAATCCTAAAGCAGCCTAATAATAATACTAATATTTATTAGAGATTAAAATATAACCAAACTGTTTAGGTTTTAATCCTGCCTTCATGATTCATTGTCTATGAGACCTTGGACAGCTTACCTTCTCTGAGCCTCAATTTCTTCATCTAAAAAATGGAAAAACAATAATGCCTATCTCAGAGAATTGATATGAAGATTCAATGTGATTATTATTTATAGACTACAATGCCTGGAACTCAGAGAGTTCCCAATAAATATTTATCATCCTTATATTTAGTACTCAAGTACATCTAATAGTTAGGAATTATTTTTCTTACTAATGGGAAATATTTATTATGAAATCAAGATAGGTACAAATCATTTCGTTATACCAGATTATTTTAAAAATAATTATTGCTTGGAACAGGTGAATAGTTGACTGGGTGTTGGAAATTTTTGTTATTAAATATCCTTTTTCCTCATTTACTTATTTTTGTGGTGTGTTATAACCATACCTGGGTAAGAGCATTTATTGAGAAGCTAGAAAGCCAGGTTTTATTTCCTTCTTATCTGCAGATTTGGGTTATAAGTAAAACAAGGGATGTTACACACCAGAGCAAATTGTAAGGCAAGTTTAACATCTTCCCTGGAGATTTTGAGAAATAGAGAAGATGGACACATCTCTTGGGTCGTTAAAATGCAGTCATTCTTGGAGATAGAAAGCTAGATTAGATAACCTCTTGAGTTCACTTCAGTTCACTCTCTGTAATTCTACGCCTTGGTGGTAAAATTGGGGTAATAGTCACAGATTACATGTTCTTAGATGAAAGGTTGAGTGTAAATAAAAATGTCACTGCTATTTTGCTTTTTGAGTATAGACAGCAATTTATTTAAAACTGGATGATCAAGAAATTCTTCAGCTTATTTTTTTCTTCTTACAATTTGTAGAATTTAAAGAAATTTTATAATTTATAAAACTCAGGGAATGAGTCAGTAATAACTGTATTTGTAAATAGTTGTCTAACTGTCACTTTCACTTTTAAGAATGAGGTAAAGGAGAGGAGGCAACAAAATGTTTGTCCTGGGTGTCATAGAAACTTTTGGAGGGAAAAAATAAGGGTAGCTAATTATTTGGCAAATACAAATTTAAATTTTGAAAGATTTGTTGATAATCACAGGATAATGCCATGTTTATAGATTTCATACCAAATTAGTAATAGGTACAAAAAAGTGGCATACTCATAGGAGAAATGCAAATCATTTTCTGTTTTATGATAACACATTAGGAATGTTGGGACAAATAGCTATTTTTAGATTACTAAAAATTTTGAATAGTAATTTAGGTTACTTAGAATTTTTATATAACTAAGTAATATAAAAAGGAAGTAGAATGCAAAGGACTATAATACAGTGAAGGTTATTACAATGGGATAAGAAAAGAATTATTGAAGATGGTTGTTAAAATAAGGTCGTTAAAACCTCCTCAGAGCTCAGAATGGAGTCAAGGGGAAGTGATTGTATTTCAGTCATAAATGCAAAATCAAAAAGAAATGCATTTTTTTAGGAGGTTCAGTAAGTAATAAGTTTGAAATGAGGGCCAAAGTGACATAGTTATTTACTAAACTTTGGAATATCGGAACTATGACCCATTCCTTTGAAACTTGAATCAGATGGTTTTAGAATTAGTTGATATGGTTTGAGTAATCATACATCTCCTGCCACTATGGGGTATATGCTACAGGTATTAAGAAAAATTTGTGGGCACAAGATTAAAGTAAATGGAAACTGAAAATATTAAACTAGATATATAACTTTTAAAGGTTAACATTGTGGTGGATTAGTTGTGTTTTTCCTCTATTATGTCTTAGAATAATTGTCAGAGAAGTGGTAGTAAGCTGTGTGGATTTTTTTATTATCCGGAATAGCATCTCTTTTATGAGAAATATTTATCAACAGTTAATAATAATATTATCCGGAATAGCATCTCTTTTATGAGAAATATTTATCAACAGTTAATAATAATATTTTTCTCAACAGTTAATAATTTTATATATATATATGTTTGTTGCATCATTTTCTATGTACTATCACTAATAGCATGTGATTTCAATGGTGAAGGAAAACAGTGAGAAAGAGAACGAAATGAATGAAAAGGTGAAAAAGACCCCTGTGCTCCTGCTCCAGTTTGAACTGTTTGTTCCGTTGACCTCTGTCCTGGGATTTTCCTTCCCTATCGGCCTGGGGGCTGATTCTCTTTCTCCCTCTCCTCTGTTGGATCCTTTTCTCTTAGTCTCCTAGTCTTCTTTGTTCATTTACTTTGTCATGCACTATTCCAGTGGCTTTTTGAGAAAGAGAACATGGGTGATAAATTTTTCGAGATTTGGGGAAACGATTCCTTCCTCTAAATATGAGAGAGATTGCTCCGTTGCTTCTTGCTGGTTTCCAGTGTTGCTGTTGAGAAGTCTGGTACCATACGGGTTCCTTATCTTCAGGAGATGACCTGCTTTTAATGTTTCCTCACTGAAAATATTTAAAATCATCTCTTTGTTCTCAGAATTCAGAGGTTTTCCCAAGATGTGCTAGATACTCAGACTAAAAGATCTCATACTTCTGAGTCATTTTGTTGAATTATTTTTTTTTGGCAATTTTTCACTTTCTCTACTTTTTCTGTTCTCATTTCATGGAAATCCTACTTTGATTTGTTGGATCTTCTGAACTGAACTCCTAATTTTCTTATCTGGGAGATTTCCTTATCTTTACCTTCCAGTCCAATGAATTTGTTTTTTTACTTCTGCTCCCTGGGCTATCTCTGTTTTCTCTAAGTACTTGCCTGTTTCATTTGAGAGTTTGTTTTTGGTCTTTCCTGTTACAGGCTTTTCTTACAGATGAGTTAATCCTCCATCAATATTTAAAGTGAAGAGCCAAAAGCTGATTGAAAAGCTTTCGGGCACAGGTGTGCCTATGGAAGGCTGGATTTCATTAGAGAGTGCTTTAAAGACCAGGCCTTTTCTTGGAGGCTGGGGAAGGTCCCTAATTGTCAGTGTCTGTAGATCTTTTCTCTAGGGCTGATTAGTTTCACCACATTGAATCTGCCAATTTAAGAGTTAGTAGCCACTGGAGAAGGAGGCTAGCTAACAGTTGCACTTTCAGTATGTAGATTTTCATTTAATTTCCCCCTTTTTAGCAAGATACACTCACACTGACCTGCCTGGTGCTTCTGATTCCAGAGTTCCTCTGGTGTAGCCTCTCTACAGAACAAATCTCTTGTCCTCTCTTCCGATGTTAGAAATCTAGGTGCCTTGAATACTTGCTGTTGGGGAAGGGTTTGGGTGTTTAACTGCTTTTTATAGAAACAGTCAACTTGTTTTCAGTCACACTTGTTAGGCTCAAATTTCTGAGCCTTTCTGGGGGTTCTGCAATACAAAGCAAATTTACTCTGCTATCTTAAGTTTTGATATTTCTGGTCTGCTAAATCATTTACCACTTAATTATCTTTCCTCTGACTTCCAGAATTGTTATCACTGGTGTCTATTTTCTGATTCTCATTCATTCTCTCTCTCTCCCCCGATCCCCCCTTCTCACATGGCAGGTGTCCATCTTTCATTTAACATTGATAAAGCGGGCTTTTTAAGATAAGAAGATAATTCTGATATCCTCTTCCTACCTCAATGGGTTGTTTTGCCCCGTCTCTTGGGGTTTGTACACTTCACTTTGGAAAAATGAATGAGAACAGAATACTCCCTTCTGTCACCTGAAGGCAACATATACTTATTGCAGGCAAAGGTTTGCAGTGTCTTTCAAAGTATGATCCACAGAACACCTACATCACAATCACCTGCGCTCTCTGTTAAACATTCTGGCTTCTGAGCCCCACTCCAAGCCTATTGAATTAAGAATCTTTTTAGTGTGGGGCCTGGGAATTTGAATTTTAACAAATGACTCCAGATGATTTCTAGACTGACTAAAGTTTGAGAACTCTTTTCCTGGTGTTCTAAAAACTTCAAATTTACTTATCTGTGGAAATCCTCATAGATTTCTTGATTGTTCTCCTATACTACTCATGTGGTTTAAGAGAAAGAAAATAAGTTGTGTGACAGAGAAAAGAGGTTATGGGAAATTAGATCACTGATTGCTAGATTAAAACTAGTGCAGGGAGTTCAGAAACCAGGAAGAGGAAAATGTCTACAGGTTAGCAGGAAGGGATTAGTCTATGTGTAGAAAGCCTGACTTAGAGAAGAAACAAATATTCCCTTAATATTTGTACATAAGCATATTTCATTATAATGACTTTTCTCTGTTATTACTGGGAAACAACATAAGTATTGAGGGAATTACTCATATATGACTGTCAAGATATAAATGCATAATAGACTTTTTCAGATGCTTTTAAACCAGAGAAAAATCTGAACATAGAAATTGATGATAAACACATAAAAAGATGCTCAACATCATTTATCATCAAAGAATGCAAGTTAAATCCACACTGAATTACTACGACACATACATTAGAATGGGTAAAATTTTAAAAGACTAATAGTACTAAATATTGTAAATCTGGATATTGTAAATATTGTAAATAGTGAAAATATGGAGCTACTGGGAGTCTCACATATAGCGAATGAGAATGCAAAATGATATAGCCATTTTGCAAACCAGTCTGGCAGTTTCTTATAAAGAAACATACACTTACCACACATTCTAGCATTCCTTTTTTAGCTACAGTAAGTCCTCATTAAATGTAGTTGATTGGTCCAGCAACTTTAGGCAAAACTACATACGATGAAATCGATTTACCATAGGCTAATTGATATGAACAAGAGTTGAGTTCTTAGCACATTCCACCAATGTTATAATGTTGAACAAAAGTATGTTATTTGAGAACCTGTTGTATTTACTCAAGAGAATTAATTCATGTCAACATGAAGACTTCTAGGTGAATGTTCAGAATAGCCTTAATCATAATAGCCCCAAACTAGAAACAACCTAAAAATGTCCATCAATAAAATGAATGGATAAACAAATTATAATATATTTGTACCAATGAATACTCTTCAGACATAAAAAGTAACAAACATTGTGATAAAAAGAAGCCAGATATAAAATATTGTGTGTTATCTGATTCCGTTTACATGAATCTGTAGGACAGAAAAAACAGTGGTCGCCTGGGGCCAGGGGTACTGAGGTGTGATTGGAAAAGAACCTGAGGAATTTTGGAGAGTAATGGAAATTTTCTGTATCTTGATTGTGGTGATAGTTACACAGATACCTTTTTCTACCTGCATTGAATGGTGTGCTTAAAATACAGTTTATTTCATGTAAATTATACATCAAAATAGTAGATGTAAAAAGTAAACAAAAATAACAAGATTAGAATTATAAAAATGTAAAAATAACCTGGGCTATTTAATTTTTTCTTTTAAAGAGTATTTTAAAAAGATTTTATTTATTTATTTTTAGAGGGAGGGGAAAGGAAGGAGAAAGAGACAGAAACATGAATGTGTGAGAGAAATATAGATCGGTTTTCTCTCGCGTGCACCCAGCTGGGGACCTGACCTGCAACCCAGGCATGTGCCCTGACCAGGAATCAAACCAGTGACCTTTCGGTTTCCAGGAGGATGCCCAACCCACTGAACCACACCAGTAGTGGCTATTTAATTATTCTTAAGAATGGATAAAATATCCACAGAGTATCTACTGACGGGTTATTTAGAAAGTCTCTGGTTATCTTCTCATTCACGTTTTAAAAAAAAAAGATTTTATTTATTTATTTATTTTTAGAGAGGGGGTAGGGAAGGATAAAGAGAGGGAGAGAAACAGGGATTTGCGAGAGAAACATCGATCAGCTGGTTGCCTCTCACACATGACCAACCACGGACCTGGCCTGCAACCCGGGCATGTACTCTGACTACAGGCTGGCACTCAATCCATGGAGCTACACCAGCCCGGGCTCATTCATATTTTAATAATACAATGCTAGAACACCTACATTTCAAATTCACAAGAAATAATTACTTTTACAAATCATAGTCATGTTCATTACTAGTAAGAGCAAGTAACTCAATTTGGTGTGCGTTTTATCTGCTACTTTTATGAGAATAAGATAAATAACAGGCTAGATTTATCTGCAGGATTTATTCAGAAAAGTACCTTTAAGCTATTTAATAAGATGGATATAAATTCAGCCCAGTCCCCTGGCATCTTCAGGTTAAAATGATGATCGTAATTCTTATTGTTAAATCATTTTAAAAATATTGGTCTTAGCCAAGAGTTATGCCAGGTACATTTTATTACATTTTAATTCTTTGAAAATTCATAATGTATTTGACAGCCTTTTAGTGAGGAAAAAAAAAGTCTATAAAAACAGATTCCCTTTCTCAAAATATTCATGATAAATTGTAGTTTGCCTTTACTGAGCAAATATAATTAATTGCCAATGTGAAATATTTTTAGTAATCCAATGAGTTAATTTCATAATTATCCACTTTCACAGCTTTTAGCTTGCTAAATTTCTTCAAAAACTCTTGTGTAGGTTCTTAATTAAATGGTTTGCTTCTTGGGTTTATATAGTGAATAGTTATATGTTCTGTACAAATACTTATTAAGTTAGCTAAAGCAATTTTTCTCATTTGAGGAACCTGGGCCAAAATTTTTTTTCTATCAGTTAAGATGACTTTATCTGCAAATAACAGAAAAATCCTTATTTAAACAGACTTAAGTAAA
The DNA here is from genome assembly GCA_004026545.1 of Mormoops blainvillei. Lineage (NCBI taxonomy): Eukaryota > Metazoa > Chordata > Mammalia > Chiroptera > Mormoopidae > Mormoops > Mormoops blainvillei. The sequence goes on from PVJD01000819.1 coordinate 140,855, forward strand.
AAGAAAGCAAGAAATCCAAAGATAGGGCAGTTCCACACGTAGTCTGACAGGTTTCTGGTTCTGTTCTCTATAATGTTTTGTATTTTGTGCTCTTTCATACATTGGTCACAGGACAGCTGCTCCATATCCAAGTACAACTTTGTCCAGAAGCAGAAAAGGATCATTTCTTCCATGTGACCGAGGAAGCCTTTTTCAGAAGCCCCTTCTCATGTCTCATTGGCTACACCTAGATTATGTGTTCACCCCCAAACCTGCAAAGGACATGGGGCCACCATAATTAACTTAGATCAGTCAAGAAAATTGTAGCCTTCCTTGAGTCAAGAGGGGCAAGGGCGAACCCCTGAACAGAGTCAGGAGGGCAAGGATGAGGTAGAGGACAAGTATTGGGACTGCAGCCAAGAAAACTGGTGTAAATGTGAAAAGGTTTTTAAATTTTACTTGCTAAGGACAGTCTAGGGTCAATGCTCCGGTACAAAAAAGGATTAGTTTTACTTGAAAAAATATTTTTTTTCCTAGAATTACAAATACTTCAGTTATAGCATAATTTTGTGAAATAGGTCTGAAATTTTATTTGCTACGTTGATCAGACTCTTAACAATATAAAATTTATGATGAAATGAATGTAAATTAGACATAATTTATTTTACCTTTTACTCATTCATTAATTCATAATATTTTTATGACTACTTATGTCTGCAAAGCACCTGGATAGAGTGGTGGGTGAAATCAGACACGGTCCTCTCTGTGTTCACGAGGAGCATTTGGTCCAGTGGTGGGAAAAGGCATTTGGAAAACAGTCACATCATTAGATGTGGAGTAGGTAGCACAAGAAAGTCTGCTGAGAAGTGATAAGCAGGATTTATCTGGGTACATATGAAAGATATTGAGGATGGTAACCTTTTCAAACAGAGAGCTCAGCATATAAAAATACTCCATGACCTGAGCGAGCCAGATAAATTCCATAATTGAAAGGTGAGTATATGAGGGAGAGAGTGGCCTTGTAGGACAGGTTAGAGATTTTTGCCTTTTTCCCCTGAGAAGAGCAATGAAAAGTGTAAGGGGTTTTAGTTAGGGGTAGATGGAGAGGGTAAACCGGATTTATGTTTTTGAATAGATCACTTTCTTGCTCCGTGCAGAACAGGTTGGTTGGGCCAGGTTGATGCAGGGAGACTCTTAGCTAACTGCTGCTGGAGTTCTGGCAACAGATGACGATAGCTTGGACTAGGGCGTGGTAGTAGAAATGGAGACAGTGGATGTATTTCTAAGGTTTTTTTTAGAAGATTAAATCAATAAGCCCCAGTAATAACTTGGATACAAGGGGTGAGGAACACTGAGGTGTTAAGAATATTAAGGATGACCTTTAAGTTTCTGGTTTGCTCTTCTGGATGGATGGAGGTACCTTTCCCTAAGATATAAGAGAAGACAACTGGGCTCGAAGGGGAAGGGCAAGGATTCAGGGATTTAGTCTTGACATGTTGATTTTGAGGGATCTTTGATCTGTTAAGTGGAGATACTGAAAAGGTATTATATAATCTGGGGCTCAGAGGAGAGCTGGAGGGTAGACATATTGATTTGAAAGTTGTAAGTATGCAGATGAAGATGAAACATTGGGGTCTTATTAGATTGCCTTAAGGAAGAATTTAGCATGAGGCAGGAAGGAAGAGGATTAGGACTGACCTGGAAGAACTCAAGTGAATGAGCCTCTGAGGAAGACAGAAAACCAGGAGAAAAATTAGTGGATTATTGTATTTCAGAATTTTAGGGGAAAGAGGGTAAAAAGAAAGAGGAAGTGGTGAAATGTTATTCAAAGATCAAAATAAATGAGAATTAAGACAATACCCTTTGGACTTGTCAACATGGTAGTCTTTGGTAATCTTTGTGAGAGTTATTTCAGTAAAATGATGCTGAAAACCAGACTGGAGTGGCCTGAGAATGAGTGGGAAGAAAGGAAGTGGAAATAAAGAGCATTCACAAACCTTTTAAGAGACTTAGTTGTGAAGGGGAGGAGTAGCCAGAAAGAGATGTGGGGTAGGGGAGGATTTAACATTTAACATAGGGAAGACTTGATCATGTTTACGTGCCAGAGGGGAAAAAATCCTAGTTGAGGAAGGTAGTTGAATATATAATATATATGAGGGGAAAAAAATGATGGATAATATATACTGCTTTAAGAGCAAAGAGCAAATGTAATTAAAAGCGTAGGTGGAATATTGGCCTCAGATAGGAGCAGGGACTCCTGCTATATAACTAGAAGGAAAAAGAAGAGAATGGGTATAGAAGTAGGGAGGTTTATAGCTTTGGTGGCTCGAAGATGAGGCTTCAGTTTTCTCTCTAATGTAGGAGGTCATACCACCTGCCAAATATAAAGACAGAAATAGGAGAGGGGAAGCTGGATCAGGAGACAGGCAGAGCAGAGATGGCTTGAAGTATTCATTATAGTGAGTGGAAGAGAGATTTGACAAAATAAATGAAATATAAGTGACTGGAATGTATTGCGGTAAGATGGAGGTTGATGTCAATGAAAAATAGCAGTGCTGATGTGTCCATTTGTGTGACTCTCTCCAGGACCACCAGGCTGCTTGGCATGTACACAGAGAGTAGATAGTAAGAGTCACCCCAAGTTAGGATTTTTGTGGCAAAAGTGACCCATGAATGAAAAAGAATGACTAGACTGAGGGAAAATGGTGCACTTGAACCTCAGGATCCCCAGGGAGACAGGGTTGGTTTGTTTGTTCTGTTTGTTCAGTAAGAGGGTTGAGGAAAAATTACCTTCAAATAGGTTGTAAATAATAGCACTTTCCAAACTTGAGATTGTATTCTATGAGAAAATGAAATCACACCACTTGTGAGGGCTCTGGGGGGAAATTAGTAGTAAACTCAGGAGAAAACCTGGTTTCTTTTGAAAGAGATTGAGTGTCTAGTCAGTTTTGTCACTCAGGGTGAGTATTTTCAGAGTACACAATGAAAAGGTTTTGGACATGGGCGAAGGAGTTGAGGGTGATGTACAAAAGACAAGAAAATACAGAACTTTATGTGAAGGATGATGCAGTAGACCAGAAGTAGGCAAACTTTCTGTGAAGGGCCAGAGACAGTAAATATTTTTGGTTTTATGGACCATTCAGTCTCTAGCAACTGCTCAGCTCTGTTGCTGTAGCACAAAGAGAGCCATAGAAAATATGTAAATATTTTCAGTGTGGCTGTTTTCCAAGAAAACTTCGTTTATGGGCTCTGAAATTTGAATTTCACATACTGTGACAGTGTGACAAAATATTATTTTTCTTTTTATTATTTCTTAACAATAAAGAAAAAGTACAAGCAAATTCTTAGCTCACAGGCCATACAAAAAAAGACTGTGGCTAGAATTAGCCCATGGTGCATAGTTTCCTGACCCGCTGCTGAAGAGAGCACGCAGGGAGGTATGAATCTGGGCTTACGCTTCTCGGCATTGATTCATAAGAACATGTTAAAAGATACCTAGGTTCTCTGTCTTTGGGGAGGACAACGTTTTTTAATCTGATGGCTTGCTGATGTGGCTCACTCGGCCTCCAGTGACGTTGAGCTAAGCATACTCTCTCACTTGGACTGGGAGTGACAAAGCAAACCCAGAGGTTGTAGACTGTGTAGCCACACCACCTCCATGGTGGCCATTCCAGGAACAGCAGACCGCACCAGATGTGCTCAGGGGCGGAGGTGACTCTCAGTACTGTAATCAAATAGATTAAACTAAAAAGAGTTTGTGAAATCTCTTCCCAGGTGCTTATCAAGAAAAGCCTTTCTTTAGAGCATGATAATTTTAAATTTCGGTATCAGAAGGTTTCTCTACAACCTAAACTGTAAGAAGTTAATGTAATGTGAATTTTTAAAAGTAGTATTTTAACAAGTTTAACAGTTACAGATTGGTGGAAATGGTTTTTAATTAACCTGAATATCGCAGCAAGATTGCACCATTAAATATTTTTCAATTGTGAAATATAAGAACGACCTTGCAAGTAGAGGCTCATTTCAGGGCCTTTGACAGAAACTCATATTGATACTAATTCATACCATTGATAGTTTACTCTGAGAAGATGACTAGTGAACTTTGGCATTGCTTAAATACTGCAAGGATCTTATGTTCCGAAAGTAGGAGAGGATCACGGCGTTGCTGATGCATTATTAATTTCTACTATCTGATTTTCTAATGCCCATTTTAAAACTCATTTAATTCTTTAAACTTGGCTTGCACAAACATTTTTACTCGTGTTAGCACAATGCAAAGAGAAGTCTTTGAGTTAGAAAACCATGTGGTTTTACTCGACTGATATAAGACTCAAAAGTAGCAATATTTGAAATAAAATTTAAAATCATTGAGATTTTAATGGAAGTAAATGGGTCAACTTTAAATAGCTCATACTTTCTTTAGTTTAATTAGTAAATTATAACTTTAGAGAATATTTAGATATTTGAACCTTCACTAGTAACTGCGTATTAGGAATTGTACAAAGGGGCTTTGTTGCACTTTTAAATAATAGATTTGTTAAATTAAGAGATTGAAAACTAAACACAAGGAATGGAAAGATCAAGAATGTGGGGAACCTAAGGAAGAGGCTGCATCTGTTTAGGGTCTGTGGGAGCAACTGTAGATCCTTAATAGTTTTCAGAGATGATTGGCTAAGGAAGAATGTGTACAGAATTATCTCCCTAAGGTTTTCTATGAAGTGGGTAATGGTGGTGGTGAAGAAGGGATAAGCTTTGGCGCAAAGTCACATGGAAGAAAGTGACCAACAGGAGAATTTTACTAGTTAGAAACCAACTGTGTTATTCAGTAATTACTTAAAGTATTAAAAGAAAACAATAAGGGTGGATACTATACCAATGTCAGTCATTATGTTCCATTCTCCTTTCTGCCTTAAGTTACAGACAAGACTCCAGTTTATTCTCCGGATACCTTCTCTTGTATATTTTGCATATTACTTTTCAGGCATCTTTAGTGAATGCATTAGTCCATGGGAAAGGAGTCCTATGTGAACTCACATGCAGCAGTAACTAAAGAAATTGGCCCAAGAGAGTGGGAGGGAAGGCAGGAAGACTAACGCTCAACCTCTAGAGAGTCCTCAGGGTTATTTCCTTCACTGGGTAGCAAAGGCTGTCCCAAGCAAGGGGATTAGAGAGTGGTGGGGACAGTGATACCACGGGAGCTGTTCCAAGTTAGGGACACATGGCATTGGTCAGCAGGTGAACTCCTAAACTAACACACTCCAAGTAGGCCGACTTGAGGTCAGTTGATTTGCTCCACATGACAGCCCACACAGTCACATGTGAAGTACATTGCAAGTATGTTATTATTTAACTAGGTAGGGCATTGATATTAGGAACATTTCCCTCATGAATTAAAGGGTGCAAAATTATTCCTAAAACTTCATTCTTAATCACAGATAGATACGCCTTCTTGATTTTGAGAGAAACAGCAGCAGTACATAGTTTCCGAAGGATTGCCCAAGGCTCTGGATTGCAGCAACTGTGCAAGAAACACACAATCCGGTGAATGCCCGTGGCAGTATGTGGCATGTGGGAACATTATTGGTCCTGTGTAGGGTTACAATAAAGGCTGAGAACATCTGACATTGTCCAGTAAAGGCAAATTTGTTAAATTAAATCCGTCAGTTAAATATTTGCCTTTTAACTGCAACACAGCCCTCAATGCAAGAACTAGACAAACCAGATCAGTCACAATGTTTGAAAGTAGTTCTCCAAACTGAAAAGAAAGTACAACTTTGCCTCAACATACGCATTAAATTGTTTAAATATGTCCATTGTCATAGAAATAAAATGAATTGGTTACACAAGGACTATGGTTACAGGCTTCAATTTTATTTTATTTATTTATTTATATATTTTTAGGGGGGCAAGGGAGGGAGAGAGAGAGGGAGAGAAGCATTATTGTGTCTTTCCCTCTCGCGCACCCCCCACCGGGTACCTGGCCTGCAACCAAGGCATATGCCCTGACTGGGAATCGAACTGGTGACCCTTTGGTTCACAGGCCAGTACTCAGTCCACTGAGCCACACCAGCCAGAGTCAAAGATTTCATTTATTTATTTTTAGACAGAGGGGAAGGGAGGGAAAAAGAGTGGAAGAGAAACATCAATGTGTGGTTGCCTCTCATGCACCCCCTACTGGGGACCTGGCCCGCAACCCAGGCATGTACCCTGACTGGGAATTGAACCGGCTGGCAACCCTTTGGTTCACAGGCCGGCACTCAATCCACTGAGCCACACCAGCTGGGTGGCTTCAATTTTAAAGTAGGGATTGATTAAAGTGGACAGAAACAGAACAAGTTGTATGTATCAGCAGTGGGAAGATGTTCTTTTTACCATATAATCATATAATGAACATTGTCTTTCAGTAGTTCTTGGTTATGCAAAAACAATTGTATATTATAGCAATGGATAGTAAAATTGGAAGACAAAAAAGTACTTTGAATTTGGATTTGGAATATATTATGTTATTTTAAATGAATAGGGTGAGTTCATGTTTTGGGAGTCACTTCAAAAACCCTAATAAAACCTGCCCTAGGTTACCTAATACTTTCCACCCTCTCTGCTACTTTAATTTTTCTCACCTTGTGAGTAAAGCTTTCTCTCCAGCTGATGCTTAAGTCTTCCCTAATGTTGGAAAGGTGGTGGTTACACCTTTACAAGGACTACATGAAGAACAGGTGGGAATGTTAAAATATTAAGAAAAGAGCTTTAGCATATACTAGAAACTATTAAAAGTAAGGTTCTTGAGGCTGAGACTCATGGAAAACCTTGAAATGTGGTTTATTAATTCCATTTTTTAGTACCTGAACAACATATATTGTCAAGGTGAACTGTGATCAGACTACATTTATAATTTATTAGAACATTTGATAAGAATTTAAGTTAAGGAGAGTACCTTAAAACCTGACTTAAAAAGTAATATTCTCTTATTATAAAATAAGTGAGGAAAATAGCAAGAATAATATAAAAATCTCCAAGATTTCTACCATTTATTAAATAGTGTGTACCCATTTTTTAATACTTACTCCATCTTCTTTCTCTTTTGTATTAATATTTGTGTGTTTTTAAAATGCAATTGGCATCTAACAATTTTAACTGCCTTGTTACTTCATATATTAGAAACATTTTATAAATCATTAAATTTCATTTTATAATATAATTGTTAATATCCCTGTAGTGTAGAAAGAACTCTAAATGTATATTTAATTTAGCCAGAGCTTACTGTGATAAGCTATTTACAGGTTTTTTTCCTTTCCTCTGTAGGTTTTAGATACTTGCACTATGAGAATGAGCCTAAATTCACCAGCCAGATATCTTTTTGATTTGCATGGCAGAAAAATTAAAGATATTTCAAAAGGTAAGTGGCAAAGATTTTGTAAACTAGATGATAATATTATGAAAAGCATTTATATAATTTTGTTTTTACTTTATGCATTTAAAAGGAAAGCAGACATAGTAAAACAGCTTCGTTTAACATGAATAATATATCTTTCTTATACAAAAGGAAATCATGGAAGGGCATTAAAATTTTGGGAATCTTTTATTTCATCATGTTTTAGTCCATTTGGGCTACTATAGTAAACATGCCATAGACTGAACGGCTTAAACAACAAGTATTTATTTCTCACAGTTATGGAAACTGGTACCAAGATCAAGGTACCAGTAGATGCTATGTCTGTTGAGGGCCTATTTCCTGCTTCTTCTCACCGTGTCTTTATGTGGGGAATGGGCAAGGGTGATTTCTGGGGTTGCTCATGTAGGGACAGTAATTCCAATCAGGGAGGGCTCCACCCTAATGACCCGATCACCTCCAAATACCATCTCATTGGAGATTAGGTTTTAACATATGAATTGTGGGGCAGGGGAAAACAAACATTCACTCTATAGCACAGAGCTAGCTTAAATTAAAAAAAAAAAAATCAATGGTATTTTAACTTTAGTAAACCATGAGTTAAAAAACAAAAGTAATTGATAAATTTTCATCATTTAATAATTTCTTTGGTTTAAGCCTTCAAAAGAAGAATGAGAAATTGCGCTATTCTATGCTCAGCGATTTTTTTAATATTTGGGTTAACTTTTAGAGGTTTTTCAGAAGTTTTGATATGTGCTTTACAACAATTTTATTGTATATTTTTGTCAAAATATGAGACATCCATTTTTATTTCTTAAAACCACTGATTTATTAGCCTCTGAGAGCAAAAATACCATGAATTCCACATTTGTGCTACTATTAAATTACTGTTAATAATATTTACTACTACTTTACTTTTAAAAAACCTACTTTTTATTACTTTCGTACTAATTACTATCATTTTAATAGTGCTACTAATAGCACTATTAAATGTACTATTGTTATGGGTCTATCATATCACTGAAACCTTAGTCCCTTGTGCCAGAAGAGGGCCAAAATATAAAGTGGCACACTCTAACTGCAAGACAACTGAAAGTGACTTTAGGATATGGCTATACTGGATACTCCCCTTTCTTGAGTACCCTTTCTTGTACTCTGTAAAAGCAAACATTCCTGGCTTTATCATCCTTAATTAATACTATTGAGTGATCACTGTGATATTTTGATACTTACTGTTCATTGTTAAATTTATTTTCTAAGGATTATATATGTTTGTGCATTTAGAAAATAAATCTATTTTTCTTAGTCATTATCAATAATTGTATTAGATTTGATCATTCTTTTTAATTGGGCGTTTTCATCTGAAGATTTCAGAGCACTTATAGACACTTATCCATTATCTAGAAGTATTAGATAGTTATTTACATGTAAGACATGTAACTCAGGGAATCCTTCCTTACTTTTTTTCTTTTGAGGGGTGGGGAGAGTATTATTATTAAAGTTAATTTCTTGTTTTTTGCATTTTTATCCTCTCCCCTATCATACTGGCTAACCTTTTCTTTATGATCAACAATATTTTATAATCTCTCTTAAACTTGCATTCTTTAAATAAGTAATTTCTTTTGTTAAGATCCTACCTAGCTTTGAATTATTACCAGTTCACCTAAAATTTTAGATTTGAGTTAATTGTTGGAATTGAAACTATAAGGAGTTCTGGTTAAGATTAAAGATTTCTATGTAGAAATTTGATTTCCCTCCTTCCCAAATGTGGTATAACAAAATTACTTAACAAAATAGAATATCTCTGGCTCTGAGCTGTGCTACTTCATGGATGCCAGAGTCATTCGGATTCATGCCTCACGCTTCACATGCCCCAGAAGTGTGCTATTATCACATTTTGATGCATGCCTCGCCCTGTGTTTTTGCATACTTATAATAGCGTATGCCAGCTGAAATTTGCCTATGCAACTACTAACATGTGGAAGCATAACTAATTCGCTGGACTTAAAATACAAAGAAGCTAATCCTGTTGGAGGAACTTCCAGTCTATAGCACTCTACTCACTTAGCTTTAGGATTTTGCATGTCTTTTTTCTCTGTTAGTGTGATTTTGCACATCAAATGATTGAGTTCCCTAAACTTTTATGTTTGATGGTCTTATGAACTTCAACTTGGGAAAGATCAAGTGTTATGTGAAAGTTATCTCTTAATTTAAATAAATAATTGTTAATACTCTGATTTGATATATAAGGGGTTTTTTGTTTGTTTTTTTGCTTGCTTGTGTGTTCTGTTTTGGATCAGAAAAAGTCATTTAATAAAGTTTAAGTTAAGATCATAGCAATTACTTTTTATTTTTAAGCATAGATTAGAAGCGTTATTGTACCAAGGACTAAAAGTAACGGTTACGTACAAAAGATATATCTTCTATCCGTTGTTCCTTTTTTGGAATTAGATATACTTCCTTTTTTGTTTCTTTCTTTTTTATTTTTAAAAATATATAATATTTATTTTTTTCCATTACCATTTTGTCCCTTTATGCCCCCCGTGCCCCCCCAGCAATCACCACTCTGTTGGCCATGTCCATGAGGCCTCTCTCCTTTTTGCTCAATCCCCCTCCCACTTAACCCCTGCACCCCGCCCCCAATAGCTGTCATCTGTTCTCCATCTATGAGTCTGTCTCTGGAATTAGATATACTTTCAAGTTTTCCTCATATGCTTTGAGAAATGAGCACATTTGATATGACATTAAACTACTTTTACTTTATCAAGTATAGTAACACCTTTATAAACCCATAGGGCTTGAAATTGCTTATGGTTTTAGATTTCTAAATAGAAGATTTTAATAAAGGAATGTATTTTGTTACATGTGGAAAAGTTCTTTGGTTGTGGCTCCTGTGTAGATCTATTCTTTCTATAGAAGAAGACAACTACCCATTATGTAAAGATGCTATATCCCTATACATGGTCAACATGCTAGTGCAACATTTCTGCTGGGACATAATATATGCATGTCACAGACGGATTTAACGGTGGGCACAATGGGCACGCGCCTGGGCCCCAACTTCTGAAGGGCCCCACAAAACCCAAACTTTACACTTGTTTCAAATGACACCAAGTTTGGTTTCATATGTGCAATTTTAATTATGTACAAATTTACAATCGGTGGTAAAACCTGATAGTATGTTTAAATATTTTCTTCTGTACCCAGAGCCTCAACTGACCTTAATCTGCCTCTACATGAAATATGCATTCTGCAAAATCACTCCCACCAAAATAATAGGGTTATGGATAAATGGAGTTGAGGAAGACCATTCGGAATCTGTGCACCTTTAAAACCAGCATACTAACTACAAATAGTAATTACTAACTTAGGAGATAATATAAACAGCCTGAGTAGATATCTCAGAGTGTTGCTTCAGAGGGTATTAAAGCTGCACAAAAACAGTGCCTGAGTGTGAGACAATGCAGATGGAAATCTACTTGGAGGTTTGAGCCAGTGAGGCATTATTTTATTTTATTTTTTTAAAAACCTTTTAAAAAAGATTTTATTTATATTTTAGAGAAAGGGGAAGGGAGGGAGAAAGAGAAACATTGATCTATTGCCTCCAGCCCTGGGACCTGGCTGGCAACACAGGCATGTGTCCTGACCGGGAACTGAACCAGCAACCTTTTGGTTTGTAGATTGTGCTCAGCCCACTGAGCCACACCTGCCAGGTCCAGTGGCACTTTCTTTAAGGAAGTCACAGAGAAGTGAGACTCCCACAGAGACATGTAAAGTGAGGAGTGCGTCTTTCTGGGAAGGGAACCACAGAATAGCAGGCATACTAAGGTCTTTTTTTCTTTCCTGCTAAAGGATAGAATTCTGCTCCTACTCTCTTGGCCTCCTTGCCAAAAAAAAAGCACAAATTCACCAACCAAACTTCCATATCGTATTAATATCATTCCCCTATTTACCGATCATGCAGGAGCTATTTGGGTTATTGAATGAAGCACATCAACAACGGCAGAACACACATAGTTAGTGTCAGGTTTCAATGGTGTTGTATAGTAACACTCTCATTACCCCTGACATGGCCCCACTTTTTGTTAACTCCTTCGGCTTAATCATTACATGTGGTGAACCAGAGGAGTCATTCCCCCACTTGAGGAAGGAGATCTTAAGTCTCTTACGGGCTTTATGAGGCTGCTATGCTAATAACCATACTCTGCTCCTTTGTGGATCCTTCCAGGTCATGGTGGGTAATACAAAATTTACCCTAGAAGATACTAAGTTAGAATAGTACATTAATTAAATTGGTTCCAAGGTCATGCTATTGAACACTGAATATTCATTTCCTATTCCATTTGCCACACCAAATTATGCCCAGCAACAGTACCCAAAAGAACTATATATTCTCTGACAACTTCTTCAGAAATTCTGCAATGAGATCAAGTACAGAATTAACATGTTTCAATCACAAAAATTTAAATAACATAGAGATACCCTGAATTTGAATGGTAACTCTTGCCCATTATCCATTTTTGCATGAAGAAATTAAATTCAAAGTGTAAAAATACCCCAAAAATTAGAATATAAAAATTCAAAGTCTACATGGAAGTAAATTCTAAAATCAAATAATCTTACCTTTGTAAGTGGAAATCCAGTAAAAGTTCAAACTCCTCAAGTTAAAATTCAAAGAAATTAAGGTCCTGTCTAATTTTTATTCTTCCCCGTGTCAGCCAGATGGCTTCTGGATGCCTGGTTTGAGCTGGAATTTCTCCAGGAGCTACCGTCTGGGCTCCTGCAGTGGGTGTCGTCCCTCAGGACCATAGAATTTGAGTTGGGTCTACACCAACTTTATCATGTGCCCTACTTCCAGCGGAACCAAAAGATAATCACAACATCAGCCCCCGGACCCAGCAATTTCAGAACAGGAGCCAATCCTCAGTTTCTAATGTTGCCATTCCTAGCAAAATGATGTTAGGATCCTATGTTTGGCACAACCCGGGCCCGTGGGACTGTCTACAAAGACCATAGCAGAGAGTAAGAGAAGGGAGGCAAAGAAGAGAAAATGTTATGTCAGTCTTTTCAAGATGCTAGTTGATTTATGCTGTTGAGCAGGGCCTATGACCTGTGACATAACTCATTGGGAGGCAATCTCCCATCAAGGCATTAATTATAGTATTATGTACTTATAATATCTTGAGAGAAAGATTGACCAGTGCACACTGTCTCCTCTCTCTAAGAGGCTGAATAAAGTGTTGGTTAAGTGCTCTGATTTTGGAGCCAGAGTTCAAATTTCAGTTATGCCATTTATTGTCTGACCTTGGATAGATTATTTCGTTTCTCTGAGAGTCAGCTTTCTAAACTGTAAACTAGAGATTATAGTACTTATCTTAATAGGTTGTTGTAAGGATTAAGTGAATTATATGTGAAATCCTTAAAATAAGTGCCTGACACTTGGTAAGCATTATATGGCATTGTGATTATTGCTGCAAATATTATTTTTATTTTTCTCAAAGGAGGCACTGAGAGTGTTGCATTCTTGCAACTTTGGAAATTTACTTTGGTAGCAGACCCAGTCATAAAGACTTGTTTGAGGTACTGGTTTTTCCCCTTTATAAAGTATTGTCGGCAATTTAATGTCCTTTGCCCTCTGAGTTCCATGTGTTTGGACCCCGTGCTGAACTGAGGGTGGGCCCTTTCTTGTGGCATAGCATCCACCTTGTCTTGGGAGCACCGCCTTCAATCCTGGGTCACAGTGGCTGCTATAACAACTGCCTGTGGTTATAGAATTATTTAATCTTAAGAAACATTCTTCACGGGCTCAGCTTTTCCCCTCGTCTCCATGGGCTAAGCTTTCCCCTCGTTTCCACATCGGCTTCAACTGGAGAATAGCTTTTGGTGAATTTCTGAATTAGCTTTTCATGTTATTGGGGCTCATTTTCTTAGGTACCCAATGAGGACTACTGCCATTTCCTCCTGAAGACATGGTTGAGTTAATGCTTCTGTCCTCGTTTCCTGCCTTATTTAAAATTTGCCTCTACTGTACTCCTCTTCCTTTTGGAAAAGTCTTTGCCAACAGGCTTGGGCTGCATTGTTTGCTGTTGTGAAGTTCTTTTCTTTTTTCTTTCACTTTCTATTTGCTTTCTGCTCCCACTTGTGCTTTTCTAACATATTTCTGTAGGTATTTTTCTTGCAGTCTCTCTCATAGTGAGAGATACAAAGTCAATAAGTTCCAACTTTGTCAATAGCATCCTTTGTTCAAACCAGTCTTATCCATTTTCACCTCCCTGAGTTAAATAATCGTACCCAGAATGTATTTTCCCACCATCTAACATCTAATTTAGGTCTGGACTCTTTGATCTATTATTGTTCTGCCTGGATCTCTGTAATATAATTCATCTTGTCGTTGCCTTTTTTAAAGTCTTAGGCCCATAAATTTTTGGAATACACCAAGGACCTTTATTTAGCATTTAATGCAAAACTTCCTAGTAGCCTTTCTCCAATTTGTTCAGATTTTATGTGTACTCTGTATAATTGTCCCATCCTCAAAAGAGACTTTTTAATTTCTCTTGCTTAATTTATCTATAACATCAATGCCACCTCTTTACAGTGTGCGTGATTCTGACTTTTCTGGGGGATAGTTCTGAATTTGTTCTCAAAGATCTTATTTTTATTCCTGTTAGGTTTCACTGGGCCCTAGTTACAGTTTCTGATTTTGTAAGAATTAAAATATTTTCCCTTTTTGTAATAACCTCTTTCAGAGTCGTGAGATTTAGGTGTAGTATCTTCTGCACCCTCATGCCAGGTCTTCAGGATCTCAGTTTATCTTTTTCATATCTCTCAAGTGTGTGTGCTAAGATCAGATGTTGTCTTTATTCTAAGGCAGTCTCTTTCCTCCTCCTGCCAAATAAGCCTGCCTATTATTTGTTTTCCTGCATACATTGCTGTATTGTCATCAGAAGATTGAAGAATAGTTTATTTTATTTTAAACACTGAAAAAATTATCGTTGACATACATCATGTGAGTTTTATGTACAGGACAGCTATTCAGCGCTTACGCACCTGACGAAGCGGTCACCGCAGGGAGCCTGGCAAGCACCGCCACCACACTAAGTTCTTACAGTGCTGCTGAGTCTGTTCCCCGTGCTGTACAGGATCCCCGTGGATTATGAACTTTATAACCGGACGTTTGTACCTCTTATTCCCCTTCACCATTTTCACCCCCATCTCCTCTGGCAGCCATCAGTTTGTTCTCTCATATCTATGTGTCTGTAAGATTGAAGTTATTTTAAAAACACTTTACTTTCTTCTTGATTCTTTTTGCAAATCTCGTTCCTAGATTTGTAATTCTTTAATCAAGCTGTTTCACCTTAACAGAAGAAGATAGAGTGTTCTTTTTATAACCTACCACGTTTTGTGTGGTTGAAGCTGAAATTTGGGTTTCTTAAATTTAGAACCATGAGCAACATGGTTCTAATTATATGACAAAAATTGAGAGCCGACTTGGGCTGGGAGAGGTTACTTTAAAAGCTTGTGGACAGGCTATATGAATCTAAGGCTAGCTCATCCACAAATCCTTTTTGGACCAGAATGCAGCTTGAAATAACATAAGGAAGACTAGAATTTCAGGCAGGGCCTTCAGTGCTGTCTGCCTGGCCTGGCACTGACAGTTTAAAGCCAGGACCTCACTGCAGCACATGCAGAACTCAGCTGCCATTACAGGAGCTCTGTCAGGGAAAAGTCCAGCCATTGTTATTATAATGAGAACAGTTTGCGGACATCGATGTAACCCGGCAGCCAAGGAGAGTGGACAGGAATGCACCTGTGTAAACAATGACGACTTCACTATACTAATCAGTGGGGATGGTAGACCCCGCCCAGTGAGCGTGGGTACTGTGTGGCCATCGCATTCAAAATGACTGATCGAGTAGAGTAATGAATCTGCGTCAGATTTTGCATTAAGCTTGACCATTCCTTCACAGAAACTATTTGGGTCATTCAGAAGGCTTTCAGGGATGATGCAGTGAGTACAGCACAAATGAAAGTGTGGCACAAACGCTTCAAAGATAGTCAAGAATCTGTTGAAAGTGAGCCACATTCTGGAAGGCCTGTGCAACAAGCAGAACACCTGAGAATGTTGAACATATACAGGATGCAGTCAACAAAGATCAGCGACTGACAGTGCGAGAACTAGAAGCTGAGCTGGAGATTCCAAAAACTACTGTGTCTGAGATTTTGACGCAGGATCTTGGCATGAAATGTGGCAAAATTTGTTCCATGGCTTCTGCTACCAGAACAGAAGGAACATCGTGCTGCAGTTGCTAATGACTTGGTTCAGATTACTACTAATGAACCAGATTTCCTGAAGAAGGTCATAATTTTGAAGGGGACTGAGGCATCATTGTCCTATGTACAATGTGTCTTGTATCCTCTTCAATAAATAGCTCCATTTTTCACAGTACACGGCTGGATACTTCCTGGACAGACCTCATACTTTAAAGTCCTGGCCTACAGATTTGGCTGTAAAACATGGAAAAGCAGCAGATGTTGTTCCACCTTCCAATGCCTAAAATGATCTAATCTCAATTTCATACTTACCTTCAGTAATAGGTGAAGTTCACTGAATGATTTAAGAGTAAGCTGTAGCTGCCTTCACAGAAAAGTAAGCATGGCCAGCTAGGGGTGCTAGGGCGTTTACCATCCTCCTCAACGTAGCAAAGCCATCACCCACTCCTCCCCGGCTGGCATTTTCTGAAGGCCAAGGCTATTGGAAAACAATCCCAGCTGCATTTAGGTGCTATGACCCATAATGCTTAAAATTCTATGCAGCCTTTGCCTACTATAAAATTTCTGGCTAACCTCCCTATTTTACATTTTAAGCCCTTCAATAAAAATACAACTAGAAAACTGTAAATTTACCTACTTGACCAAATATCAACTGCTTGACACCACCAAGGTTAAAAAGCAAACGAACAGAAAACTAACAAAGTCCTGCCATGTTAAAGCACCACCAAAGCGTGAAGCCACCTAGTCAAAGCTACTCCTTAAGTCTCAATCTTTTTGTATTACTTGCTTTCTAAAATTACTTGTATATTGCTTGTGGATATGCAAAATGGTTCAGCCACTTTGGAAAACAATTTGGTGGATCTTCCAAAAGATAAACACGGATAAACATTGATAGATAAACACATGGCCCTGTAATTCCACTCCTAGGAATATACCCCAAAAGAACTGAAAACAGATAAGCAAGCAAGCACATGTACATACATATTTATAGCAGCATTATAGATAATAGCCAACAGATAGAAACCAAGTATCTGTGAAAGGATGAATATAGAAACTCTTGTGGTATATACATGCAATGGGATATTATTCAGCCATGAAAAGGAATGAAGTACTGATAATGCTTTAATAGACCTTGAAAATGAGTCTTGAAAACATTAGGTTAAGTGGAGGAAGCTAGAAATATAGGGTGATGTATGATTATGTGAAATATCTAAAATAGATTCATACAGACACAGTGTAGATTGGTGTTTGCCAGGGCCTGGGTGGAAAGGGGCAGGGGGAGAAATTGCCTGCTGTGAAAGGGATTTTACCTTGGAATGATGGAAGTCTTTTTGGAACTGGGTAGAGGTGGTGGTTGTTCATTTTGAATGCCACTGAGTTGTTCACTTTAAAATGGTTGGTTTTGTGTTATATGAACTTCACCTCCGTAATTTTTTTTTTTAAGAAGTGGAGCAGAACCAATTTACCCCAGTTATTCCAGCCAAGATAATTCTCAATCAGCTGAAAGGCAGCTGATGCTAAAACCTGCGAGCAAGCTCCGCCAGGTCCAGCAGAACCCCCCAGCTGATTTGCAGACTCGTGAACTAAATAAGCGCTTATTGTTTTATGCCACTGGGTTTTGAGGTTGTTTGTTATGCAGCATTATTGTAGCAATAGATATCAAATAAGGTTAGCTGTTTATATTAATAGATATTATTAGATCATATTTATTCACTCGACAGCTAAATGCTATTCCTACATCTTAATCCTTTATGTTGCTAAAGGGCTATCTTCCTGATCTATGCTGTATTATTATTATTATTGTTGTTGTTATTGTTATTTTGCTTAAATCTTTACACATCAAGACAATCTACACATTCTGTATCCTGACATTCAGGCACCTGCATTATGTGGCTTTGCCCTACCCATTCAACTTAACCGTACCCATCTCACAGCTTCCCAATGTACACCTTCTGCTTTAGCTAGATCAGCCCCTTCAGTGTCTCAGAGAGTACATGACTCGTGCAGTGTCTGGCTTCCTGACCTTTGCTTATGCCATTTTATACCCACTCAATAATAATTCTTCCCTATCTAGTCAAAGTTCAGCAACCTACATCAGTTGGGATATATATTACGTTATGGTAACAAATGGTGCTAAAACTTTCAGTGGCTCATACAGAGGTCTCTTTTCACTCATTGTACATGTCCCTGTGGGTTGATTGTACCTGCTCTGGTTTATATTGAGGCAAGTCATATACCATCTCCTTATAAGGGATGAATAATCCTACCACAGAGAAGGCCACTGCAAGTCACATACATGGCTAAGCCTGACATGAATAAGAGGGGAAGCATGTATAATTTTCCTTCAGGGAAAGGCAGCAAGTATTTTGAATGATAATGGAATATACTATACCACCTACTATCCAAAATTTGTGTTTGTTATAAATTTCTGTGCAACAAATTACCCCCAAACTTAGCAATTTAAGGCAACAAATGTATTATTTCACAATTTTTGCGGGTCAGGCATCCAGGTTGGCTTAGCTGGGCCCTCTGACTCTGACTCTCTCACAAAACTGCACACAGGTGTCAGCATGTGAGTTCTAAATAGTACTGAATCCCACTTTATTTTTTGTTACTAACACTTCCTTTTCATAACTTTTTTGATACCACATATCTTACCTCATGTCATATATTTGTTTTCATAGTATCTCTGTTTTGTTATAAGGCTTATCTCTTTAACTGAAAGAAGATTTTGTTCTTATTCTTAAAAAAAAAAACACTCCAAAAACCTAGAATCTGCCACGGCAGTGGGCATATAATGGACCCACAAAAAATTAATATTCAAATAAGCAGTTGTTAAGCATAATCTTTGTTAAGTATCTGAAACATAGTAAGTGATGAGAAATAGTTTTTAAATGAATACATGGATTAAAACTGAAAATATTCTTTGTTGAATTAAATTTGCAGTGAATTACCCACTATTAATTTTTGTTGGCATTCATACTGATTCGCTGATGTCAGTTAATGATTCTCCAACCACTTAGAAGGAGTGTTTTGCCATATTCCATAAAACTTTAAAAGCTTAAAAATTCTCCTTTATTAGATGCATAGGGCAGTATAGAAACAAATGACAGTGACTCTCTTTTTGATATCTGCATCAGAATAGTGTTGTTTATTGATTTATTTTGGATCTCAGCATCAGAAGGATCTTTGGTCGTCACCAAAATCACCCCAGCAAGTGTTCGTCTAGTCACTGCTTGTTTCATTTCTGACAACTCTAATTTCTTTTTATCTTAAAGTATCTTACAGCTATCTGAAATCTGTTCTTTTAAATGTTTACCATTTTGCTCCACTTTGCCTTCAGGAGTTACAGAATACAAATTAATTCTGAGTCTATTAAGTGTCTTTCAAATATTTAAACATGCGTGGTGTCTTTTTCAGGGTAAATAGCTCTGGTCTGTCCAGCTGTTTCTCTGGACCCTCATCAACCTGTCCCCTCCGTTCTGTTCTATCCAGTTTTCTTGGTACTCCTCTTCACGAGACCTCGCATTGTCCATAATTCTCTAAGTCAATTGGTGACGGGGAAAGCAGCCCACCTCCTCTTTCTTTTTTCAGGTCACCATGTAATCTACAATTGCATTATTACCCCTTTTAGTCACTCGATATTGTTGACCTATATTGATCTTAAAGTTAACCAGAGTTTCCCCATTTTTGCTCATAATTTGCTTTTAAGCTGCTAGGACTTCCTTATATTGTACTTGTACTGCTGATTTTTTAGATGTGAGAATAGAACTTTATATATCACTTCCTACTAAATTTCTAATTATAAGGTTTTTATTTAGTAGTTTAGCCTGCCAAGATCTTTCAGATACTTAATCTCTCATCAAGATATTGAAAGTATCTAAATAAATAGAGTAGATATTATAAAATAGTATAAAAGTTAGGGATGCTGCCCTTCTCTGGGAAACATTGTACTTAGAATCCTTTTGATGTTAAGTAGGAAATTCAGAACACTGAGAAAGAGCTTAATCAAAATGCTTCCCTCTCCTTTTATGCCCTAAACATGCCTAGTACTCTTCTCGTATTTCTAGCACTGCTCCCGCTCTGCTACATGTAGGATTCTGTAATGGTCCCAATAGTTGGGGCCCTGGAAATGGCATTGATTGCTTAGCTAAGGATAGGTAACTCAGAAGGGTGTATAGCCCAAGACCCACAGTTTAGCCCTATAAGGGACAACTCTGTGTGTGTGTATTCATTAGGATTCCTTTTATTGCTTTCTTCTGGGCAGCATCCAGTCATAAACTTTCTTTTGCCTTGTTTTGGTTATGAAGTGACATATGTCTCTGTCATTTCTGAACTGGAACATTTAAAAGCAAACAATCATACTTCAGGAATTTAATTCTCTGGGACTGAACCAGGAGGTTTGCAGACCCTCGATATTCTCCTGCCTTCCTGCAGATGCACCCATTTATCTGGGAAGAGGCATACAGATTCAGTAGTACCTTGCTTGAGGACAATAGATGTTAGCCACAGTCTATTGGGACCTGCTTCCCACTGGAAGAAATAATAGTTATATGCTGGTACTGGAGATCTCAAGACCCATGTAGGGAATTTTCCCAAGAGTCTCCCTCCATGCTCATTAAATGTTCCTTTAATATGTAAATTACCCCATGTTGGGTCCCAGTGATTACTATTTATTTTTCTAAGAGTTCACAAACCATTCATTTTATAATCTGTTCTAGAACTTTTCAGGGAATAGTATCAAAGTTATGGATAAATGTCTTCTTTAAGTATATCTGCCTCCCTACAATTCTTGGGTCTCTTTCCCATATACCTTTATTTCCCAGATTGTATGAAATGTAAAAGCTTATCCTGAAGAAGGATGCCAAGGGCTCGTGGTTATTAATCAGCCCTTAAATCTCTCCAGGACGAATTGGTATATACAAAGGCAGCCAGTTAAGAGCACTTTTGTGTAGGAAAGATGCTGTTCAGAAGTCTTCAGACCCTCCCTGGGAGTGTGCTCCCTGTGACCTTGACTTGGTTTCAGGCTTCCTTGGACATGGACCTCAGTGTCCCTTAGTGATTTCCAGGCATCATACTTGAGGTACCCTGTTGCTTGGACAGAAACAGAAAATGCTACTTAATCACTGGTTTATATTTCTACTCTTTGGTCTGTAGATAATATTAAGACATTTGTTAAGGCTTGATTAAAAAGAGTTGGATTTTTGTTTTTTGTTTTTTCTTTTTTTAGTGGCAGTTAGAGACTCCATTAAAATTGGATAACTGTCATCTTTTATTAAATGTGAGAATGCAGATTTGTGTGATATGAACATTCACAAAAGAGTCTAATCTACTCACAGACTTTTTAACATGTTAGAAAGTCCCTTTTGAAGTCTTTAAAATATACACTTTTTTTATATGCATGAAGATATGATCATCACTTCTAGGTTTTGTTGGGCTGAACTTTCTTCAGGATTTATGTAACTGTTTTTTTAGATCAAGTCCTTGCTCTTTTCCTCTTCTCCTTGAGTTTGTCTTTCTAGCTTCCAGTTTTTATTTATATCTCTTATTTCTCAGTCTTTGGACTCTAGTATCAAAAATTTTACTCTGACTTTAATGACTTCTCTATGACCCTAGAAGTTCATTATAAAAAACATTAAAATAAGCATAATTGCAAATGAAAACAAATAACCTACTTGTTATTACCTGTTAAAAAACAATTTTTTTACAAAGCTCTCCTTGTAAAATAACGTGATTTAGCAGAAATTGCTTTTCTTCCTCCTACGAGTTTTTAGAAGAAAGATGAAATCATAGACAAAAATGTACAAAATGCTTATTAAAGAAGATTTTACTTTTGTGAAACAAACATGGAGAAATAAATGTCAAAGAGGAACCCTCTATTGGAATTGCTGAAATTAAGACTTTTTAGTTTATTACATTTAATATATAAATTTTTATGAAACATATATTTTATATCCTAAATAAAATGTTTAAATGTAAGAAATCTGTTTACTTAATAATTGCACCCAAGGAGACCAAAATAGCTTTACCCACATTATCTGACTGCTGGGCCTCTCTGAATTAGGTATGTGTGTGTCAGGTGTTATCATGATTCTTGCTTTTGAGGAAAAAAAAAGAAAGAAAGAAAGACAAAGGGATCTAGCTATATTTTTTAGATTTGTATTAATTGTGACTTTATAATATAGTAGTAGAATTTTGAGATATTTTATAACTAGCTTGCTTCTGACTGTAACTTACATATGTAAATGCTGTATATATTTGCTTTTGTTCTTCTTTTACAAAGTTCTTTATTACATCATTTCCTACTGGGTCAAAAGTTAATTTGTTCATCAGTTAACACAGTTTGGGTTAAGATTTTCTGAATAGTAATAAAAATAAAAAATAATACTGTAAAATGTCATTTATTATAGCAAGCAATTATATAATGACATTTCTAAAGGCCTTTACTTCTAATCTTTGTTGGTTATATTTGTTAAGTTTCATACATTGTACTTTCCAAAACTAACTCTAAGATAATACTCTGAATTTTAAAGAGCTTTAAAGTCCAAAATCCAGTCATATCTATTCAATTGTTGTGCATTGGTGTAGGCTGTAGACACATAAAAATAGATTAGGTATAGTTAATTCCGAACATTCTTTTAAGCAACCGTAAGGCCCAACATATAGCAATTCAATTAAGTTATTTTACATTATTCCTACATATCAAATATTTTAAATGCCCCCAAAATTGAGTTCACAAAATACTAGTATTTTCAAAGGCACACACTCTATTTTTCTTGAGGGGAAAGGCAAGACTTAGACAATAGAATCCTAGCTCATTTCTACTTGTATAAATCAAATTATTTAAATACATGAATTGTGTATGCTGACCTGTTCCACCAATGTGCTACTGGGGGGATGAAAAAAGATGTGCCTGGTGGTGGAAGTAGAAAGAGGCATAAAGCGTATTGGAAAACTACCAAATGTCCCCTGCAAATGGGCCCTATTCAGAATCAGTAAGCGTATGATGAGTGAAGTGGTTTTGAATATCGCCTTTAGATTCCATGCTGTTACAAGGCCAGCCCTGAACATGGCAACTCTTATTTCCACACACAGTACCTCTTCACTCTCAATTTAACCCCAAAATCTGATGAACCCATTACTCCATACTTGATTTCATGGAACAAGGAGTAGATATAGTTACAAATGATCAATCACAAGCCGTGAACCAAAGCAGCAAGGCATTAACAATTCACACCATTTCGGTCCACTTGCTCAAGCAGAAGATGTGCCAGCATATTTAATGCACAGCTACTTCGTTCAGTTTAAGAAAAGACATGACTCAGGCTGCATTTTCAAAACAGAGAATTCCTGAGATTTCATACTTCCTAAGCCCCGATGTCAATGTTCACCCACATATCAGCAATTAAAATAACCAGGTGTTCTGTAAAGGTCACACCGTATAAATTATATTTTACTCAGGTAAAAACAAGGTGACCTATGAAATTCTCCCCAATGCATCCCTGTTCTGTTTGATCCCATCATACAAATCAATGTCTGTTACAAAAGTATTATAACACTGTAGACCCCACAGGCAATATGCCGTCAGTTTAATAGGATCACTGCAAAACTAAAGCAGCTGTGAAAGATTGCTCTAAGTATAGCAATCGTGTACTTGTCATTTTGTTCAGTGGAGGAAAAATCCAAATTTGGGTAGGCACTGGTATTTAAGAAAACGACTGCTAAATCTTTTCTTGTAAGTACCTTAGGGACAATAAGATTTGACATATAGCATGTAAACAAAAGTACACAGCAGCTGTTAGTTTAGTTTTGTTTGAATGAAAATATACTGATATAAATCAAGCAACATACGAGACAGTATGCTCTCCATCTTTCAATCTTCCCAGCAGACCATGCTTTTGAGTGGTGTCTGTTGGTTGCTCTGGGACCTGGGGTTTCCCAGCTATTACCTAAAGCTGAGTAAGGAGCATTAAAACATGCATATACCTCGACTCTAGCTCAAATTCCCTCTAGGCATACTTTCTGGATAGGAAGCACTCAAGTCTGAGTATCTTTTAAAAACTCACTTTGTTTTATTCAAAAAAGACTTTTTGGATAAACTTCCTTAAAAAAATAAATTCCAATCAAATTGGTAGGAAATTTCCCAATGACATCCTGCTGCTAACAATAGCTGTGTATTGTTGAGACTGAGATCTAAAACCTGCTGTCAAAGAGCATTTAGAAATTTCTTTATAGATAATTATGCTCCGGGCAGTGCTGTTTTATTTTTTTCCCCCCATAGTCTCATATATCTGAAATGTGAAAATTATGGTATTATATAAATTATGATCTGGATATTTAATTGACATGAATTTTAATTTATAATCGGAAGCAGGTTATTAAAACCTTTGATGACAGCTAATGCTTTTTGAAACTATATTTTAGCTTTCCATAGTACATTCAAACGCAGTATATGAAGTGTCTCTTTTAAAGTAAGATGTTGGAGAGAAGGATAAATTCCCTAGGTATAGAACTTGACAGGTCATTCCTGTCTGCATCTATTTGGTAAGTTCCATTAGCTTTGTGGTTTCCCTTTAGAGAGATTTTTGGCTCCTTGTCAAAAATCTTTGCTCTGTTCCATTATAAATCCAAATAAATTCAAGCTTCTTATCAATGATGAAGTGGTTTTAATATAAGGCCTGCTTGAAGGCTGAACAGTTTATTCTTATGAATAGCATTTCAACTCATTGTGTTTGGAGTTCTTAGAGGGAATTACCTTTATTATTTAAAATAGCCATGTTGACCTTAATCTAATATTAATTCTATGTTATTTAAGTGTCATTGTATGTCTTTTCCCATAGTGGCATGATTTATGACAGGGTAGAATAACGCACATAAGGGTTTCCCAAGGACTTTTTAAATACCCACCTCTGGCCTTCTCCTGTCGAGCTAACGCTTCATTACCAAATCATATTGTTTTTCTTCTTATGGTTTTCCTCCTACTCTTCAAAATAATTTTATGTGGAAATTTAAAATAAAACAATCATACATACCTTAAATGTATTTCAAAATTCTGGTATATTTACATTTATTTGTCAAATTTTGATCAAATTTTCATTAGTTTATACAAAGTTACAACTTTGAAGTGATCATGTGTAGCTGGATTCATGGTCCTAAAACTCACCTGAGAGACTATCCACATTGTATCTAGACTATATTTATTCATCCAATAATCAATTATTGGGCATTGCGTTTACCAAACTGAAAAATAGCATCATCTGTCTAGTGAAGTTACTCTTTTTAAGTCACATGACTTATTTACCCAGCTTCCTCAGTCTTAACTCCAAATCCATTAGAACTATTGGGTTAATTTCAAATTTCCCCATACTTATAACAAGAATAAACAAAATGGATAAAAATGATCATCCATGTAACTTTAAACCTTTCCAGTGGTGGAAATGATCTTAGTGGAATGACTCCATTTGACTGATCTATGCATGTTGATACCTCTAAGGAATGATTAATTTCCAAGCCATTTCTCTAATAAAAATGTTGAGGACTTGCTTATTGAAAATATTGAAATTACAGAAAAGCAAAGTTCACATAAATAGGAGAAAACACGTAGGACACCTATAAGAAAGGCCTGAAACATAAGGGGAAATGCTGTGTAGCCATGCACACAAATATTGAAGGAACATAGGATAATAGGAGCCAGCTAACCTTCTTGAGTGAAACATTATTTCTGAGTAGCAGTTTGAAGGAGACACTCATGGTTTGGAGAGACACACAAATAATATCCTGGAGTTCATTCTCTGGGAAATTATCTATCTGTCTGTCTGTCTGTCTATCTATCTATCTATCTACTGATATCTATATCTATCTATAGATATCTATCTCTATAGAAATATATATATATTGTGGGTTTTGCTAGCTCATAAAACATGTAGGTTTACGTTTTTTCCAAGGTTGAAAACTCTATTATCCTTTCTAAATCATTGTCCTTATTTATTATAAATCTTTATGCAATAGTCTTCTTTAACAGAATGAAGTTTTGCTCTAGAAACAGAGAAAAGGAGAACTTTACATGAAAGAGAGAAAACCATTGGTTAAGAACACTTACCGTGTCTTCTTTGGTATAGAATATTAAAAATATCCACTAAAATGCTTAAAAAAATCCATACTTTAAAATCTATAGTTGGGGTTGAAAAGTCAAGTGATTTTTTAAAATCAATTTTTTTATTATATAGTATAACTATCATGTTAGGCTAATGCTTCTTTGTTTTATGGTGAATTCTGTAACTGGTTAATAAATTTTATTTTTTCAATTTTTTCAGTTTATTAAGATAATTTATACTTCCTTTCTAAGTACTTAGGCGTATCATTTTCTTATGTTTTCTATACCTTCCTAGTTAGTGGAAACATTGTTCTTGGAGTGTGCTTTGTCTTCCTTTTCAAGAAGATCATCAAAGTTACTAGTTTGCAGCTTCTAAAAAGAAAGAGCCTTCTAATCCCTAGTTCAGAGGCTAACCTTTATTAGCACTCTTGTGGTTATAATGAGGACCCTGCTTCCAGCAGGGAGATTCTGGAATACTGAACAGATTATTCAACAAGTTCAGAGCAGATTCTGAAGTCCCTTATAAAACCTGCTTGTGAATACTGCTTTCTTTGCTTTGCTGTTTCTGGTTTCCATAGTATTCCTAATTACATAAATCATGTGGAGCATGGGAGCTATTTTCCATCCAATATCAATTCTGACGCAGCCTGCATTTTGATATAATTTGTGGGTTTTTTTTCCTAAAGCCGTATTTTTTTCTTAAATTCTCATGGAGGGCACAAACTCTGAAAAAAGTAGTTTTGTGTTAGATCTATGAAATTTTTCTTTGGAATCCCTTGGACTGACAAAGAATTTGAAAGTTATTTTGTGACAAGCATAGATGAATAAGGCTGTAAATCCAGAGAATCTGATGAAATTTTCTCACGTTTAAATTTAAGATTAAATCTAGGATGTAAACTATTTAAGTTTATTATCTATTTCTTAATTTTTAAACTTAATTTCAATTTAGCAGCTATTTATATATGCCTTTCCATGTTCAAAACTGTACTATAGTCAATGTACCAATTAAAAGTGTACAAATTAAAATCTAATAATATAGGAATGTTGTAGCAGTTAACTAAAAGCACTGATGATTCTGAAGCTAGGTTTCCTTGGAAAAATTATAATCAAGATTGATTTATATTATACATTTTTTGAAAGATTAAAGAGTTGTAATTCTGAAAATAAGTTTCTCTTTTGCTCTTTAATTTATTTTATAATATATATGATCTTAAATTTTTAAAAAATTTGAGGCATTTGTTAATAAAATTTATAGAGAAGAGCAGTTGCTCTAAGAGTATAAAAGCAGTTTTAATATGTGAATTTTAGGAATTTAGTTTTAGGCTGGGTGAGTGAATTTCATGCTCATATCTGAAGATGTCTAAATAGTCATTGGACTATGATTTCTTTTTAACTTTATTTATAGTAGTTTTAGAAAATCTTAAACTCTGTTTCCAATATTCTCCTTAGTGTTGAATATATTAGAGAGAATTTAAGTTGTGCTTTGATAGAGAGTTGTAGAACTTAGTGCCAGAAAATGTAGAACTTTTTTTACTAACAACAAAATTCAGCAGAATACCCAGTAGCAAAGGTCATTTGCATAACTCAGTTGCTCAGCAGCTCTGCTGAACCTAATTGTAATTCAATTTCCAGATTGCTACGCTAGGCCTCTCTGCATAAAATATGCAACATATAACATAACCAATGGCATGGACCTGTCTTCTTTGCTGATGATCTGTTTAATTTCTCTCTTAGTAAAAACATGTATCAGAATAATGTAACCAAACCATATAGTTAGTTATATCATATGTTTACATTGTGTCACATGTATACACTTCGGTGAAGACCAAGTTAAAAAAAATTATATCCGTTCATTTCTCCAGGTTCTCAACTGTGCCTAAAATTTTTTTTTTTAAATCTTTATTTCTGGTTTTCCGGAAGGAAATTAAATCTTGAAAAAAGTTAGCTAACTGCCATGTTATTTGGCTGTTTTACACTATAAAGACTTCATAAGCTAATCATGTGAAAAAATGTATAAACATGTCTGTCAAGTACATATGGATGTTGCAATACAGGCCCACAAGTAAACACCTTCTGTTTACAAAGCTCAGCTGGAATAACATTCCTAAAATCATTGACCAGCTTATATCCTACAAACTTAAAAACAAAAGCTATGATAAAATGCTTGCTTAAGATTCTCGCCTTTATTTTTAACAACCTTACCACCTTGTTTTATGAGTTATTTAAGCAATAGCAATGAAGAGTCGAGTAGGATGGCTTCTAAAGGTGTGTATTATATTTTATACACACATAATGAATAATTTCCAGATGTGATGCTTTAGGTATAAAGACTCCTCTACGGGAAGCAGTACACAGAAACAACATGGATCTTACAATTTTATCAGGACAATGCAAGTAGATTTCAGCAAGGTTGGTTCCAACTCATCTGTGATAAATGAGAAGATAAGGCAATCAGTGCACACCATGACACTCTGCGCAGCTAGTTAGGCACACTTCAGAACTATTCAGGTGTGCTCACAAAGCTTATGAGTCTTGCATGGGGGTGTCTCAATATAAATACACCCTTCATGGTGGCCACTAGTAATGCAGGAATTGCCTCTCTAAGACGTAACCTAGGTCAGATATAAATAATAGATGTTAAGAGTTATCTCTGGTACTGGGGCTGTGCTCCAGGCAGTGCATTTCCGTAGGGTCAAAAGAATTTATTTTCCCTTTTTTCTCGCCTAGTGCCTCTGCTTGAAAAATACCTGCAAAATTCCATCACACCTTTGCGAGGACCAGTTTGGGTCTCTAAGGGAGAAGGTTTCAGCCCCTCAGGAGCTAAGATGTACATCCAAGGAGTTCTTTTGGCCTTGTACCAACGTTTAAAGTCTGCAAAAAAATATTACAAACAGGTGAGTCGTCCCTCTTTGAAAACTGTTTTATTATGTGTTTTTAAATGTACTTGATTGTATAGAACAGTGATTGGCATCGTGTCATAAAAGAACTGTGACATGTATTTTGTGAGCTCAGTGCTCGTTAGGGAGCCAAAATGCTTCTTCTGTAATCTCAAAGCCAACAATAATGGGGCTAATTGTATCTGTCTTTTGGTATGGGATGTCATATGTCTCATCCTTTCTTGTTACATACTGTGCAAAGCAAAGGCAACTTCTTATGTGGAAATTCTATAGACAGTTACTTTAAATAAGAAAATGAATAGCTCCTAAGTCATTTGAAGGTTTAAATGTTCAGCACCCCGCCCCCCCTCCCAGTATGAAATCAGAATTGCTGTTGTAGAAGTTGGGCTAAAATATAACTAATTGTATTCTGGGAAATGAAATTGCAGATTAACTTCATATCAAGAGTAACTTAGTTCATTTATGTTTATTTAATTTGTATGTTTCCAAACCTGAAAGTATAGAAATAGAATTAATGTACTTGAATTAGGTTAAAGTAAATTTTGTCCTTTAAATTCTAAGTATTTATTCTATAATTGTGTGTATGTAAAGACTTTGATATTTTTATAACGAGTTACAGGGACTTTGGCTTATTTTAAAGTAGAATTTATGTGGCAAAGCAGAATGATTGATACCATTCAAAAATAAAAATGGAGTTTCCACCTTTTTAGAATCCTCTTTGAATTTAGTCTTAAGGATACATTTTACCATGTTAAATAAGAGCTAGGTTTTACATTTCTAACTGGGAGGTTTCAGTTTGGAACTAGACTCATTATCTCAGGTCACAGACTGCTGAAAAATGAATATTTTGAAAGCATCATGCTATTAGTCTCTGTATGCAGGGGGAGGGGTGGTGGGAGTGGGATTCAGTCTCAGTGTTCACACAGCACCTCCTGCTGTCTGGCTTGGAAAAGAACAACTTGTATCGATAAGGAAATTCTTGAACTAAGGTGTCCAGATCTAGCAAGAAACAGCTTCCCGTGAGAAACTTTAATTCTCAAAATGCAATTGGTTTGCCTAGTTAATAAATTTCAGTGAATCCATAAATGAGATTAATAATTATCATAGATAAGGCTATTTAAAATAATAAATATAAAATGAAAAATCCAATCTTTTTTTTTTGAGCACATGTCAAAGTTTTATTTTATTTTTAGACCTTGTCTGACAAGTGCTTTATCTTATTTTAAACACTTTGTTAAGCTGATATATCTAAAAACTAGTGTGAAATATATTTTATTGAATTTATATTAAATTACTTTAAAATATTACTTAACCTTTATGATTAAATGATATAAAATGGATTGTGACCAATTT
Source organism: Mormoops blainvillei (assembly GCA_004026545.1). Classification (NCBI taxonomy): domain Eukaryota; kingdom Metazoa; phylum Chordata; class Mammalia; order Chiroptera; family Mormoopidae; genus Mormoops; species Mormoops blainvillei. The sequence goes on from PVJD01000819.1 coordinate 170,838, forward strand.
AATTACAATCACTTATTTGATATTGAATGGTTTGATTCCACTAATTGGTCAGTTTAAAATTATTTAATGTTAAAGAAAACATGAGATCATTCTCCAGTGCAAGAAAAGCACTGTTTACATCAAATCTAAAAAAAACTTAAAACATTTTTGAAATTTTATTAAAAGCGAGAGTGTTAGATAAAAAAGAGCTTAGAAATTAGTTATGACATTTTTTTCTTCCATTGTCCTAAACATTTAAAATTTAAATAGAGATAAACAGTTTTATGAGATTGAAAAGTGTTCTGGGTATTGTGAGAAAGGAAAATGCTTTAAGAATTGCTATTTTGAACATAAAGTTCTCTTTAATGACTCAAAGTTGATGAAAACTATATTTTGTTTAAAAATATGTAAATATGAACAAAATTAACATTTTAACATCTCTGAAATTGACTATATCATCATTATGCCAAATTTAGAAATATATAAGAACCTAGGTTCTTGCTATTCCTAAATAAACCTTTTTCCTTTTATTAAATTGTTCCACTTAAAGCTTTGTTCCCAGTAGTTTTAATGTACTACTTGTTTTAGTTTTATTTTAAAGTATAAAACTGGAGAAAGAGATATTTGCATAGTATCACTTCATGCAAATTTCTGTCTTTTAGATATTCTCAATTACATGTATTCTTGAGTCTCTTTTCTTTTGTATTGTTATATTATGGCTTAATTTAAAATTTTTGCAATGTTTAGAAAAGTCACTTGTTGTGGTACCGTTATCAGGTCATCGGTGGTTAAGTGTTAAGCCAGGCAATAGCTTTATTCGTCAGTAGGACTTCTTAGCAAATATTTCTCTGAGCATTAATGAACTTTATTTGAACTGCATTTACTTCATTTGACCTTAGGGACAGCCTTTTCCATTTAGCTTTATAAAAGATCGGGTTAAGGACTCATTAGATAGGTAAAATAGAGATGGATGATGGTTTCTATTTCCTTAATGAATTGAAGCTTATAAATTATAGGATTATACAAACTCTTAATATCATTTCCATGCATCCCACTTCTGAGATCATATATAAAAACAACAATATTGTTTCACTGGGATTCTGTCAAGATTGTAGACTTTGAATTGCTGTTTTGGAATCTCCACAGGAAATTTTTGTTGAGTAAACTGTGATGACAGAGCTTCCAAAGAAAAATCAGAACTACTGGTTTTATATTTATGAACTTATTCATTTTTAAATTTTTAACCTTAACTTGGCTATTACAGCATGCAACTGAATTAAATTAAGCCCAGTACATTAGTGTGGTCTTAAATATATACTGATTCTTGTGTATAAAACACGATTATTTTTAGTACAGCATAAAGTCACTTACTCTTACATTTTCACATTTATTTTCTTAAAAGTGGAAACATCTGAGAAATTGCTCAGAGCTAAGCAGAATCTATTTAATTGGTAATTTTTGAAGTAGCATAAATGAGTTCATATAAAATGCAGTTAACACTTTCAGAGACAGGGCCTGTTCCATCTCATTAGCATTCTTGTTCTGTAGCAGTGCTGTTGGTGGGGGTGTTGAAGTAGGAATGCCATTGTGTCGAGTTCCAGTGTTTGGGGACAAACACTGCTGTGGAAGGAACGTGTGAAAAGGCCACAGTCCTGTCAGTGAATGAGGAAGGCTGTGCTTTCTGTGTGCTTCAAGCAGGGAAGCTGTCATTCATAGGCCTAACACAGCCAAACAGAGGCCAAAACACAAGCCTGCACTACCTTTTAAAATGATATTAGTGATTTTTAAACATGATCTTCTTTATTTATGATCCTAGATAGAGCTTTTAGTTGCTGTCAGTAAACAAAATATATGTCAGTCTGTTCAGAAACACTGTAGAGATGCATAAAAGTCCATGGAACTGTGCCAGGAGGCTATATAAATAATGATTCGGGGTGGCTGATCTTTAGAACAAACGAGATTTGAAGGAAACATTCATTTCTGGAAATGTCTTCCCAATTTTGATACGGCTTTGATTTTTTTCCCCCAACCAGCAAAATTCTTGGAGACGTTTTATGTAATGAATGCATAGCACTCTTCTTTTAAAAATACCAGTTTTTACAAGAGCTCATAAACGTATAGTTTTAATAATTTAAAGTGTTTATAGGATAACCTAACAACTGTAATAGATTGCATAGTGATTTCTGAAATTCAGAGAGAAACAAAGAATATCTAACTATAATATCTTAACGACCATCATCTTAATTATGAAAAAAAATCATAGTCCCTGTGGTAGTTCAGACATAAACAGCCTTGAGGAATTTTTAATCCTACTCCTGATGTTCAGCTCTTTGGAAAGAAATGATGAACTTTGAAATTAAATTTTAGATTGTTTGATTACTTAAAAAAATCTCAAATATTTCTTACAATCTTGGTATATTTTCAAAAGTTTGACGTTATATAGAAAAAAAGTCAATTTCCATTTATATCTGAAGCTTCAGTTTTATTTTTATAATTTTAATTTGGAAATACATAACTGGGCTGTTTCTAATAGATCATTAGTTATGAAGTTTGTTAAAAAGTATAATTTTCTGCCTAAGTGATTTAAGTTATTATGGTCCATGGTCCTTTTTGTTTAATTAAAGTAAGGTACTTTTTTGAATGCTATTTCTAAATTATCCATATTTGGAGTTTTGAGTTTAAAAATCTCAGACGCGAAATCTGTTTCAAAATTAGATTTCACTTTTTAAACTGCAACTGTACTAAAACTTTAAAATTAGATGGAGAACTTCAACATATATTGATTTTTCAGTTTCAAACTGAAATGTACTTTATTACTACATGAAACTAACCTCTATCAAAGCCCTTAGCTTTTGTTAAAAAAATTTTATGTTAGTGTTGGTTCACTTTATGTATACTTTCAATAAATTTGATACTTAGATATCAACTCAATAATAAAATATAATTCTATTCAGAATAGAATTACTATTCAGAATATACTTGGATTACATCTAGTGCTAACAGAATTTGTTTATTGCAAAATGTATTTTTAAAAGAATCTTACTATTTTAACTTTCTATAAGAAAGTGTTGAAAGTTTGTCTTTTCAGATTGTCGTGTCTTAGGTTATTCAAAATCATTTATTGGTCTTTATTTACATGACTGAAATAATAACTATTTCTATTTCATTTTTATATATACTCTTTTTAATATGCCATCTACCTTTTTCAGATTTACTGAGAAATAATTGACATATAACAGTGTGTAACAGCGTGTAAGTTCAAGGATACGATGTAATAATTTGGTACACATATATTGCAAAATGATTACCAGAGTAGGGTTAGTTAGCACCACCATCACCTCACAGAATTACTATTTCTTTTTTTGTGGTGAGAACATTTGACATATACTCTTTTTTTTTCTTTTGAGATATGCTCTTTTAGCAACTTCTGGGTAGATAATGCAGCATGGTTAACTATAGTCACTTGCTCTGCATTAGATCCCCATCTATATGTATATTAAAAACTGGGCTTTTTTCCTGATTTACCCTTCTTGGATCAATACCAAAAAATACTTCAATTTTGAACTTCTTGATGTCCTCTGAAACCTTGGAACAAAATTATAATATATAAGTATAACTTACTAGTAAAAACATTGAAGTAGTATTGCAAATGTTTCAAAATGAAATCTACTTCTGCAGGTTCTAATAGGTAATTTTTTAGATTGCTAGGTTGTTTGTAGATTTGAGTGATAGTTGCATTTTTTCCCCCTGAAACCAAGCTGCATTCTAGTTACTTGAAGTATTTTAAGAACCTTAAACTTGTGTCTTTTTCTAAGTGTCATGCTTTGAGCAGGCCTAACATCAGTTAAATGAAGTGAAAATTGCATTCTTGTCTTGATAGAGATGAAAATGGATTTCTGGTCATGAAATAGATGTAGTTGTCACTTTTTAAAAAAGGTGTCAGCAGTTTGCTTCAGCGAGTAAGGTGCCAATTCAGTATGGCAGTAAACTTGTGATCTGAGCAATCAATAAAATGCTTCAATAACTTCTGCTTCATTACACTTATAATAAGAGGCTATAGATCCGTGGCACATAAAATGTTGATAAAGAGGCTATGTGGGGACCGACTGTGACAATTTTCTTGTAAGTACAGTAAGTGCAATATTGCCATCTAGAGTTTATGCATAGGTAATTATTACAAAGGGGAAAAACTGACAATGAGATAAAACAAGAAATGATATTGAAATACTGTTTATTTTCCATTATTAATCCATGACACATTTATCTTCATGGAACATTTCATTTGTTTTAAAAATGTTTAAGTCATGAGAAAAATTTTCAAATCTGTGTTTTTCTCTAATTCTTTTGTGATTATACTACCAAATGTCAATATGTATCTCTAGCTCAAAATTGAACTTTTTACCATAAAAATTATTTATTAAATAAGTTACTTTGTAAAAAGATTGGACTTAAAGAGTTTTCTTTATGTTGTAGTTTGGTTATATAAAACAGGGAGCTTTATTTACATTTCAGTTCAGGGTAGTATCTCTCAATTCAAAATATTATATTTATTAATATTAAACACTCCTAAAAAAAGAGCCAAGTTATCTTAAAAATGGTATTTATAAAATAATTATATAAGAGGGTAGACTTTCATGATGTGATTATGATCATTTTAATAAGTTACATTTGAGGATTATCAAAGAATATGTCTTCATCTTTAAATCAACACTTCTAATTGAAAAATTATTTAATTTTATAATATTTTGAATGTACTAGTATGGAAAATACATTTTCAAACTAAGCATTATTAGATTTCTTTCTCTCTCTGAACTTGTGACTGAAAATACCAATAGTATAATAGGAAAAAAATTTAAATCTACATTTAAGTGTTTTGATACTTAATATAAAGTTAATATGAATATAGATAACAATAAGGAAAGTTAACTAATCTGGAAAGGTTAATACTTTTGTTCTTCTAAATTTTTCAATTTGAATAGATAATTTTTATAAGTTTATAGACCTCAGCTTTCAGATTTCACTGAGAACAATGATTTTGCATTAATATATTAGTAATGCATTTTCCCTAATATTATTCTTTTTAGGTATTTTCTGTTCTCATATGTGTATATGTGAATGACTTTTATAAATGTAAAAAATGAGAATGATTCTAATGTTAATTTTTCTTTTTTGATCAAAGTTTTGTCCTCAAACATCCTAGTAGCATATTATCTCTACTTATACTTAAGACAACTCTTTAACTAGATGAAGCGCTCTTATTTTGAAATTTTTAATCATACCAAGTAGAAAACGTTGCATTTTAAAGCCTCCAGTAAGTATAGAATTGTTCTGGTATGGAAGTAAAAGTATATCTGACAAATATTCTTTAAATTACTCAACCACTTACAGGTATTATTGCCTATGACTCTTTTGAAATGAGAATAAATTTTATAGAGTTACAGCAACAAAGTGAAAGAGTGTTTTTGATAGATTCTCTGAACAGTTTCAACACCCACAGGTATTATTTGTAAGAAAACAATCATGCCGAGTCTTCAGCTGGTTAGAGAGGGCATAGCATTCTATCTTCACCTGACATCCTATCTGTTCCATCAACATCATGGACACCCTGCCTGCCACCTCCTCCTCCCAAAACAATAAGGCTTACTGAGAGGTTTGTGTGAATGGACAAGAATATGAATTTTTCCCTTTTCGTTGAAGAGCTAAAACAATATTGAAGACATATTTTTAGGAGGAGGAAAACCAACTGTCTTGAGGACTGACTTGTATTTTCTAATTTTCTATTCAAATTGATCAATGTTGTCAGTGATTGTTAGTTAAAATCTTTTTCTGAATCCTCACCCAAGGACATGCTCATTGATTTTAGAGAGAGAGAGAATGGAGAGAGAAAGGGAGAGAAACATCGATGAGGGAAACATTGGTTACCTCCTGAATGTGCCCTGACCGCGGATGAACCCAAAACCCAGGTATATGCCCTGACTGCAAATCGAACCTGTGACCCTTTGGTCCATGGGACCATGCTCCAACCAACTGAGCCACACTGGTCAGGGCTGTTACTTAAAAATCTTTGATTGTTAAAGTGGACTACTGGTTGATAAAAGGGAGACCTTTAAGTGTAAACATTTTGGAAATTGTTGCTTTGCTTTATTTTATTAAGAGACATATAGTGGTTTCCTCTCACCTGTTGTTAATAGCACTAGTTTGAATATATCAATCATAACAACAAATTCCTGATTTTTAAATAATGTAATTCATTATTTGCTTATATTTTATATATGTAACAAAAGATGAAAATGACATTAATTTATTACTCTCTTTGGTTACATTTTCTCAAGTTAACACTATCAGAAAATCAATTCTATATGATTTCTTAAAAAATAATAAACATCCTATTATATTTTAAAAGGATTTCAAGATCCTAAACAAAGCCAATTATGCACAGAGAAAGGATATGGCAGGAGTCTGTTTATCAATACTTAATATATGTAACTGGGAAGTAAATGTTCGAAGTTTCAGGGAAGAGTGGAGTAGCAGAAATAAAAAGTGCTGGAAAGATCCTAGTCTTCAGCTTTGGTATGTCACAGTTGAGTTATTTCTAGAGTTATACTGCCTAATACTCTATTCCCATGTGGATGTGGGTTTACAATTTAAATTAATTATAATTAAATAAAATTAAAAAGTTAAGTTTCTCTGTTCCACTATCCACATTTCAAATACTCAATAGCTACATCACCACTGAACATTCTATTGGACTGTGCTGTTCTAGAAGCAAGAAGGAATTCAGTTTACATACCGTAATTAAACTTTTGGCATGGGATTCCACATTCTATGGCTAACAAAATAACAAAGGCTCTTTTAACATGATCCAGATTTAATTTAGTGTTGGGTAGATAAGATACTCTAATCTTTACAAAACAAAAAAATAGTGGGGAAAAACCCATACTCACATAGGTCACAATCTATTTGCCATCTATACCAGGTTAATGGAATTAACCTTATTTTGTCTGGTGAGAAAATATCTACCTCCCAGGGAAAAAAAATGAGAGAACTGAAGAAACCAACTCAAATGATGAAGTATTGATTACTCCTTAAGTGCCCAGTCCGTGTGTTAACCAGGATTGAGGATACAGAAGAATGTTCCAAGACCTTGACCTTAGGAAGCTTACATTCTTTTATTGGAGATAAAACATACACACATGAAACTATTAGGAAATATACTTTGCAGATACACTTTGCAGTATATAATTAAGTACTAAAAACATATGGTACAGAGTCTGTGTTGTGTGGGGACTTAAATAAAAGAAAGATTAAAAATAGAATGAAAAACAGAATGAAAGCATTTTAAGGTTGAAATGAACTTTAGAAGCCATCTAATCCACTCCTCTCATTTTCTAGGTAATAAGTGTAACAATAATAATAATAATACTTATCTCATTGGGTTGTTGTGAGGATTAAATAGTTAATGTATATAAAACTACTAACAACACTACCTGGGACATAGTAAGTGGTCAGTAGGTATTAGTTATCATCATCATCATCATCATCATCATCACCTTTATAATTATTTTTTAGAGTTATTGAGGTGTAATTGATAAATAAAATTGTAAGATATATAAAGTATATATTGTGGTGATTTGATATATGAATACATTGTGAAAGGATTTGCACCATGTTGTTTGTCAACATATGTCATATATTTTTGAGAATGTTTAAGTTCTACTTTTAGCAAATTTTAACTACAGTTAGCAACTATAGTCATCGTGTTTTATATTAGAGTCTCAGGCCTTATTCATCTTATAGCTGAAAGCTTATACCGTATTACAAACCTGTCCCTTTTTACCCGACTCTGTTCCTATGAATTTGACATTTTTAAAGATTCCACATATAAGTGATACCTTTTAAAATTAATATTATAGATAAGACAATTGAGATACTTATCCAGAATGAGACAGCAAGATAGAGTTCTAATGGGACCAGAGTGCTGTGTTTGCTGTGAGAGCAGGATAGGTGTGTTTCATTAAATGAAATAGGGGGAGGGTTTGAAAAGGACACTAATATAGGCAATGGCATAAATTTGGGACTACCATATTTTTTTTCGATCAGGTTATATTGGGTTGGCCAAAAAGTTCATTTAGTTTTTTCTGTACAATGGCTCTGGTAGCGCTTAGTTGTCTTTAACTTCATTCAAAACAACTTCGTTACATTGTATTTTGACAACTGTGATATCAGCATGCATTTTTAGAAAACTTATCAAAATTGGTGTATATTTATGTAGCCATTTTAATATTGAAAATGGAAGCAAATAAGCAACATTTTCGGCATATTATGCCTTATTGTTTCAAGAAAAGTAAAAATGCAACTGAAATGCAAAAAAAAATATTTCTGCAGTGTATGAAGGTGCTGTGACTGATCAAACATGTCAAAAGTGGTTTGTGAAGTTTTGTGCTGAAGATTTCCCACTGGACAAGGTTCCATGGTCAGGCAGACTAGTTAAAATTGATAGCGATCAAATCCAGACATTGACAACAATCAATGTTATACCATGCAGGAGATAGCCGACATACTCAAAATATCCAAATGAAGCATTGAAAATCATTTGCACCACCTTGGTTATGTTAATCGCTTTGATGTTTGGGTTCCACATAAGTTAAGCGAAAACAAAGCCTTCTTTATTTCTGCGTGCAATTCTCTACTTAAACATAATGAAAATGTTACATTTTTAAAACAAATTGTGATGAGCAATGAAAAGTGGATACTTTCCAATAATGTGTCTTGGAAGAGATTTTTGTGGCAAGTGAAATGAACCACCACCAACCACACCAAAGGCCAGCCTTCATCCAGAGAAGGTGATGTGTGTATGGTGGGATTGGAAGGGTGTCCTCTCCTATGAGCTCCTCCCGGAAAACCAAAAGATTAATTCCAACAAATACTGCTCCCGACTAGACTGACTAAAAGCAGCACTCCACGAAAGCACCTAGATTAGTCAACAGAAAAGTATAATCTTCCCTCAGGAAAACACAAGACTTGATGTTTGCTCTGATGATCAGGCAAAAACTGTTACAGCTTGGCTGGGAAGTTCTGATTCATCTGCCATTGCACCTTTGGATTTCATTTATTCTGGTCTTTACAAAATTCCCTTAATGGAAAAACATTTCAGTTCCCCGGAAGACTGCAAAAGATACCTGGAATAGTTCTTTACTCGAGAAGATAAAAAGTTTTGAGAAGATGAAATTATGAAGTTGGTTGAGAGATGGCAGAAGGTGGTGGAACAAAACAGTGAATGCATTCAATAAAGTTATTGGTGAAACTGAAAAATGCGCCTTTTATGTTTACTTTAAAACAGAACAAACTTTTTGACCAGCCCAATATTTGATACAAAAAAGGTTATTGGTGACCTTGGAAGGATAATGAAACTGTCAGGTGAATAGGGTTAAAGTGTTGAGGGAGGAAGGACTGTGGGTACAGACAAGACCTCTCAGCAGTTGAGCGTGGTCCATATTTTTTGAGGTTCACAGTATATTAAATAATGAAGAAATGAAAAAAGAAAATTTTGACACCATTGGGTATATCTTATAGGAGTATACTTGAAATTAACTCTATCAGTAACCCTTCATAATATGACAGAATTGTTCTATTTCTGTGATAATTACAAATTTATAAAAATCTTAATTCGCAAACCATGTAGGTAGCATGGTCTAGGGATGGAACAAGAGTTTTCTAACACTTGTCTTCTTTGGTTGGCTCTGTCACTGCATCTCTTTGATTGTATGTCTAACTTTATTTGGAGGTAAGGAAAAAGGCTAAATTTATGGCCCATTTTGAATGAGGCCAAAATTCCTCCCAGAAACCTCAGGATTGAAACCCCTGAGACCCTGGAGTGGTTGAGGACTGTGAATGGGGAATGAAAGTCACTGAGTTTGGAAAGCATGTGCCAGAGTAAAGAAGGGGACCCATGTTTTAAGAAAGCAGATTCACACAGACACTGCACAAGACATGCAAAGAAGTATTTTTTTTACCTGTTGCCTAAATCTGATTTGGCTTTTCATGCAAGATAATCATTCATGCTAGTGAGGGAAAAGTAAAAACTAAATTTCATTAAGGCCAAATAATTTAACCAATTCTTTTAGGTGACATTTAGCTTTGTGGATAAAGAGGCTTAGATGCTCACATTTCTACTCTTCTTCTGTGTTCCCTCCAAGCAGCCATCTGGGTTTATAGGGTGCAGAGGGGGTTGAATCAGAGCTGGGTGTGTTCCTCTACAGGCACACAAAGAGCAAGAGGGGGCAGTTTTAAGGAATGAATGACTAGATTCTTCTCAACTTCCATGTGTACTTTTTACTAAAATTACTCGACCTGAGAATGACACTGCAGTGCAGCGGTATGCCACGAGTTCTTTCCCATCCTTCATTTCTCTGAGGCAAAGCACGCCTCTCATTCACCTGAATCTACTCTGATGCTTCACCCTGCAGTGTAAAAATGTCCAGGGACATCAAACAAAGGGACGTTTTGTAAAATTGGTGCCATAACCTCTTGTAGGGCTCTGAACCTTTCCTTGTTATTATATGTTTCTGTTAAGGAAGAAATGAGATAGAACCATGAATTGGAGAAGAAAAAAACAATATATAACCTTTCTGATTTTTAAAGAAGAGCTTTTCCATATATTTAAAAAATGGATAATGGTTGATATAAAATTGTGGTATTCAATCTCGCTGGGTATATTTAAAAGAAAAAAATTATTTAGTAATGTCGGTATTTATAATATGCCAGGAAAGACATCCATTGCCACTATTTTTAAGCTAATGATGTAAAATTTTAAGTGTCAGCCTAAAATGTTAGTGCATAGTTTCTAAATTCTTTTAGATAGTGTGTGAATAAAATATTTGGAGTTTTCATGGTGTCATGAAAGGAAAGAGAAGGAAAGTGGTCCTCTGAACCACATGGTCTCCAAATTCTTGCATGGCCCCCAACTGAAAACAACTAAAGAAAGCTAGATTATGGCCTTATTTCTGCCCCCCGCACACTGTTCCACTCATATACTCTGTGCCTCCACCCCCCTCACTTCTGCTCAAGGTTGGTGAAGGGGGCCGGCTCAATACAGTCACCTTCCAGGATATCAGATAGGAATCCGGATGGAAACCTTTTGTCCTTAGTCTTCTCCTCAACTTATCTGACACATCTGACACTCCCTGGGGTAAAGGTGGGAGACAGCAGTCCAAGCCTGTGTACCTCAGCTCTCCCTCCTCTCCCCTCCATTCAGCGCTTCCTATCCTACCTCTTTCTCACCTCTTTCCTTTATAATCCCTTGAGACCAACAATGGTGAATTTTGAGCTTTATGCCTTTCCTGCGTTGGTGGTTTTCACACTTCTTTGACTGCAATCCACAGTAAGAAATACCATAATCATAATTTTACATTGCATTTTATACATGCCTTTTCACATATGTATATAAAACAAGAGATTTCCAAAACAAGACTTAACCTTACGACAGGCGAGGCACTGTTAAATGCTGATGTGAACCTCCTAAATTGATTTTATAGCTAACTGACATTTAGTATTAGGGCCATATCACCCTGTGCAACTTAGTACGCCTTTTTAAATTCAGATATTTCTCCAATACTCTGTTATTAAATCTTCAAACATACAGAAATGTCAAAAGAAGTTTACAGTGAGCACCCATATTACTACCACCTAGAATTTAGTATTAACATTTTACTGTACTTAATTTATCAAATGGTGATTAATCTAATATCTCTGTATTTATCAAGCCATTTTTCTTGCATTGCAAAGTTTCAGGCATCATGTGCTTTTTCCTCTTTCTCACTTTTCCATTCCTCCTGTCCTCCCTCCCTCTCCCCTTTTCCTTCTCCCTCCCCTCCCATCTGTTCTCCTCCCCTTTCTTTCCCTTCTCTCCCCTTCCCTCCCCTTCCCTTCTTCCCGCCCTTCTTTCCTTCCTTCCTTCTTCTCTCCCTCCCTCCATTCTAAACCGGCATATGCTGTGATTGTTTTGTGTCTGCCATGTACTAGGTTGTTAAATATCTTGAATACTATTATAAACCAGAGGTAGAATAGAAACACAAAGCTGTGAGCAGAACTAAAACCACAGGCCTGCTGGGAATCCATTGTGTCTACTGAAGCATAGCAGGGACTTAAAAGGCTCTATGTGAGGTGGGGTTCTGGGACCCGGTTCACTGTGCGAAGGTAGTGACAGGGTTTGCAATCTTCTCAACCCCAAGCTTAGTCTAGCTCAGGAAAACCAGCTGAAGAAATTTGCAGATAGGAACAGTGGATTTATAGAGACCTCAGGGCTTATTGAGTGAAAAGGGAACACAAAGATATAGTCTGATTTCTCAGAACAGAGCCAGCCACCTACTGCTTCTGTGATTGGATGTACTCTCCATAATAGCACCAGAGAGTAGGAGAAACAAACATTTTTGGAACTTGTTTTTGCACTGGAATCAGTGAGCCGGGTGGAAATGATAGAAGCATCCCTGAATAGGCAGGGAGCACTCAGTACTCAAGAAGGGCACTCAACAAGGGTTAAGCTTCAGGAAGAATGAAAGTGAACTCGGAAGGCAACACATTCGAGAAGTAATAGTGACCTTATAAATTGATAAAGCAGAAGTTTATCACTCGTACTGATATTTTCTAAGAAACAACTTTTGATTTAATTGATTTTCTATTTTTTGGTCTGCTTTTCACTTCATTGATTTTGTTTCTTTTAATTTTTTTCTTTGGCTTATGTAGGGTTTTATTGATTCACCTTTTTCAAGTTTCTTAAATCAAAAGTTTAGATTGTTGTTTTTAGACCTTTCTACTTTTCTAATAAAAGTATTTGATGCCAAATTTCCCTCAAAGCACTGCTTTAGCTCTATCAAATTTCAATTTTGTCTTTTGATTTCAAAAGATTAAAAAATTTCCTTGTGATTTCCTCATCTGTTATTTAGAAGAGTGTTTTAAAATTTCTGGTTATTTGGGGATTTCTATGTAACTTTCTGTTATTGATTTCAAGTTTCCTTCCTTTGTGTCCAGAGGTTATACCGTATTTTGCCATGTATAATGCGCACCCATGCTTTTGTGCGATTATACACAAGATTATTGCACCCATTATTATAACCATGGTATATAATCATTATACCCATGTATAATGCACATCGTTATTTTTCCCTCAAAAATTTGGGCAAAAATGTGCGCATTATATGCAGCAAAATACTACTTGGTATAATTTTCTTTGGAAAATCTCGAGATGGGTTTTATTGCGCAGCACATGGTCCAAACGAATGTGCCGTGTATGTTCGGCTTTGTTAGTTGGGAGTGTTCTGTAAATGTCAAATTGCTCAGGCTGCTTAATGTAATTGTTGCTTGAATTTTTTATGATCCTTGCTGTAATTGTGGACTTGTTTCTTTCTCCTTGAAGTCCTGTTAGTGGAGTCATACACATTTAGGATTGTTACATTTTCTTGATGAATTGACTTTTTAAAAATCATTATAAAATGTTCCTTTTTATTCCTGGTTATATTCTTTGTACTGAAGTCTACTTTGTTTTATATTAATATAACTACTCCACTCTTTCTTTCACTAGTGTTACCATGACACATTGTTTTCTATCCTCTTATTTTTAAACTGTTTTTTTACATTTACAGTGTTTCTCGTGGAAATAATATATTTGGGTTTTGCTTTTTTTCTTCCAATATGACAGTCTCTTTTAATTGAAGGTTTAGACCATTTATGTTTAATATAATTATTCATATGATTGGATTTAATCTTGTCATTTGAGTTCTGTTTGTCTCATTTGTTCTTTTTTCCTGACCTTTTTAAAATTAAATGTTTTTTAATGATTTCATTTTACATCTGTCACGAGCTTATTAAATATATATTTTCATTTTGATTTATGTGTATGAGTATATGTGTAGGATTTACAACATATATATTTAATTTTTTATACTTTATGATTCAATAATATTTATTACTTCTTTATAATCTAAGAAATTCATACCAATATATTTCCACTCATCTCTCCTTTCTTTGTGCTGCCACTGTTATATATGTATGTCTTAAATATATCATTGTTTTAAAATAAGGAGAAATAAAAGAGACATTTTCATTCCATATAGGAGAATGGGAAGCTAGAAGAGAGTGTGGTATGATTATTAGAAAGTGATGAGCTGATTTAAAATAAATAAATTTGAAATATTTAGAGAAATTTTAAGTATTTGGATACATAAATTTGAACTGTTAAGAGAGTCTTGATGATGGAAGAATGTATGTGGAAAGATAGTGTTTATATAATTTTCTCTTATGCTTGAAATTCTGGACCTAAACGAGGCAAACAGTTGTAGCTGCAGCTTTCTTCTCTAACAGCTTCTATTGGAATTGAAGGTGATTTGTTCCCTGGTTTGGCCTAATGGTTACTGCAGCAGTAGTTCTAAATGAATAAAACATTGAAAAAGAACTGGAAACATAAACCTGCAGACTAAAATACGTGTAATGAGTCCAGGAACAAAGGAGAGAGAATTAGAAACAGAAAAGTGTTTTTTAAGAAACAAAGGCCAAAAATTTAATAAATATTAGAACCCAACACATACAAGCTCAACAAATGCCAAGCAGATAAATCCTTCCCACCCCAATAAAAACACAAAAGACATATCATAATCAAATTGTAAAAAAAGAAGTGATATATAAAACATCTTAAAAGCAGTAGAAAGAAACCTCATAACATCAAGAGAAACTGAGGTAAGAATGATGTCCAATGTCACATCAGAAACTGATATAGCCAAAAGACAATAGGACAGTGCTTTAAAGTTTGAAAGATGTAGAGATAACGGAACCCTTGTGCATTGTTGATAGGAATGTAGATTGATACAGCCACTATGGAAAACGGTATGAGGGTTCTTCAAAAATTAAAAATAGAACTGCAATATGATCCAACAATTCCACTTCTGGGTATTTATCCCAAGTAAATGGAAACATTAACTTGAAAAGATATATGAACCACCAGCTTTATTACAGCATTTACAGTAGCCAAGACATGGAACTAACCTAAGTGTCTATAGACAGATGAATGGATAAGACATTGTGTTATGTATGTATACATATCCTAATCCTTGAGCGCCATCTCAGGCATGGGGGCTGGCTGTCCATATGTGCACTGTGGCTCCAGGTTACAGCTTGTTTAGACTTGTCCTTATTATGGTCACTCCTTCCCTGCTTCTTCAAGTGCATATATAAAGAAATATATATATATATATATATAAAAATATACACACAATGGAATACTACTTAGCTGTAAAAACGGATGAAATCTTGCCATTTTTAACAACGTGGGTGGACCTTGAGGTGATAATGTTAAGTGAAATAAGTCAGACAAAGACAAATACTGTATAATCTCCTCTGTGGGATCTAAGAAAACAAAACGAGCTCATGGATGTAAGAATAGGTTGGTGATTGCAAGAGGTGGGGGGTGGAGGATGGGAGAAATGGGTGAACTGGTTTTCTTTTTTGGTTTAAATACATTGAATAAAAATAATTTTATTTACAATATAAGAAGTAATTTTTTTTCAAATTTGGGAAGAAATAGTGTTAATATCAAAAAGATTTCATCAAGAGAAACTATGAGGCTAATAATTTTTATTAGAAATTAATTTCTAGATTAATACTACTCGTTATGTGTTTCAGAGAATCTTCCAAATGTTTCAGCAATTATTCATAAGAATCTTTATTGAGTGTTTTATCTGTGGTGTGAATTTTGTATGAACAGTGTCATTTATGTCAAGGAAATAAAATCACTTTCACGTTTGGTTTTGATGTGGATTTCTTAGAGTATAGGAATATTGATATCACGTCTTCACCCTTTCTGTTCACTTAAAGGTTATGGCACATCTTCAGAGCCATTTTTCATTCTTTGCCAAGTCAGTGTTCTATGCTGCTTGAGAACATGGGTCCTGGAGTGAAACTACCTGGATTCAAGTCCAAGCTCTCCTGGTTAACCAGCTCTGTGGCTTTGGGCATGTTAGTCAAACCCTGTTTTTCAGTTTACTCATCTATGAAATGGGGATAATAATAAGGTTGTTATGAGATAATACTTATAAACACTTAAAAATGAGATATGCCTAAAAATGGCAATGTCTGTCTGTGCATAGAACAGTACCTGGCACATAGAAAACACTGAATAAATGTTAGTTGCTATTATTATTATCGTAACATCTCTTTTCTCATTCAATTAGTTGCTATCTTTATCAACCATAGTGTCTTATTCTTAGCTGGCACTCTAAATATACTTGTTTATGAACCAGTGAAAAAGTGAAAATGCTTGTTTAAAATTTTACTTTAGAATAAGTCTGATTCTCTAACTAAATTTAACTCTTTAGTCACCTTTCTTTCAATGATCTATTTGGATGTACTCAATATACCTTCGAAACTCTCTTAAATGACTTCCAAGCTTGACAACATCAGAATCACATAGGTTTCACCTCTGCTCGAGTCATACTTAGCTGATCTGGGGCAGGACTAAGAGTCTAGTTTATTAAAAATGCTCTACAGATTATTCTGATACTTGGCTAGATTAAAGTATCATGAGAGTCTTCTCTACTTTCTTTAAACCTTTTTGAGGTTAGTTTTAAAAATCTTTGAAATACAACTTTATCCCCTCTAGCGTCTTTCAACAGGTTGTATATTCTTTTGCAAATTTAGTTTCACATACAAATAATTTTTTAATCTAACTTAATTCTATATTTTTTCATATATATATGTCATTTGTTTCTGATGTGGGCTGTGTGTGTGTATGTGTGTGAGCGTGTGTGAGCATGCGTGGGTTTCCCAAGCACCATCTCAGGCGTGGGGGCTCGCTGGCCTTTGGAGCACTGTGGCTCCAGGTTACAGCTTGTTTAGACTTGTCCTTGCCGTGATCACTCCTTCCCCGCTTCTTCACACCGTGCATGAGAATCAGCCTCAATACCTTAAAGTGGCAACTCATGTGCTCAGAAAACTCTGCTATTGAGTTTCAGCAAAATTATCTATCTACCCACCAAATTCTACTGAAAATCAGGACCCCGACATAGAATTGGGATGCTGTCCAGTTTGGAGCACAGCCCGTGTACCAACTGATGGGTGCCTGGAAGGAGGGATGAGGTGGAAAATTTAAGTTAAAAGTGAGGATATGGGTTTTAAGCACTTCTAAAAATGTTATTCAAAGTTATACTCAAATTTTTCTTCCTTTCCAACCTATCATCTATTACATCTTCTTGTGTCTCTCTTTTTATAGAAGTGTATTTATGCTGATGTCATGAAAGATAAAATTTATTTCTTAAAGCCCTCTGCAAATGTCATTAAACACTGGACAGTAAATATAGCCCAAATAACCTGATGTCATGAAATATAAAAATCAAGGCAGCATTCTAATAAAAATAGCTTTTAAAAAAGTGATGTTTGTTTAAGGAAAACAGCCTTTTGTTACATTTAGGTAGTGACTGGAAATTAGAAACATAGAAAACAGGACTTGAAAAGGAAATCATTGCTGTAAGCCTTTTCCTTTAAACATTTATTCTTATAGTATTAATGAAAAAGCTTTTGGGGAGAAGAATAATGGTGATGATTATTATATAATTTTGTATTTTTGTACCAAGGTGTATATCAATGGTATTAATTTCCTGGTGTTTTGGCTTTTGTGAGAACTTTAATACACATTAGAAATGCTTTCTCTTACTATGTCATCATTAACTAAAAACTACCTTTCAATAATCATACCTGTATATTTTCTGTTTCGGCAATATTTACACCATGACTGATTTTTTTTCTGAGTAAATAACTAAGAGACAAAAATGCAGTATGAAAACTTCCTCTATTTAGTGGGAACATATTTTATAGAGGATTTATTTCTGCATCTTGTTATGCTTGCATTTCTTCAAACATCTAACATAGATTTTCAAATAATGTCCAATTGATAAATACAGGTCAAACACACACCATCTTTGAAAGAAGATGTCAACAGAGATATAGAATATACATTATAAAAAGAATCATTAGTTGAATTCTATTTACATATTATTTCTTTACTAAATTGTTTTCTACAAAACTGAAATGGCATTACTTTAGTGACTTTTATATTTTAAGGGTAGAAGAAACCCATAGAACATACACACATTGGATCGTTTAGAACAGTATGTATTTTGTGACTTCTTATATTTGAAGTACCCTGTCTTGCAGTAATTAATTTCCCTTTCAAGTTTGTACTTTCCTTAAACAGAATAGTTTCAGTGTACAGTCACTGGAATGACACATGTAGAAATGCATTATTTTTCTATGTAAGACATGGTTTCTAGTGACAGCATATAAATCTTTTCTTACAGAATTACTTCTGGTTTTCTCTTATGTCTAATTAGCAGATAGATCACATGGAATACTTTGTGCTCTTCCTTTGTATACATACATACTTTTCCTTTTAGTGATGTTATTCACTAAGACAAGTTTTCAAAATCTACTTGAGTTTTTTACAGCCCTCCAGATCAGAAAATTTAAAAATATAATTTTTCCAGCTTGACTTAAAATAATTTTGAAGTTTATATATGTCAGCTTGCATTTGCAAATAGACCTACCCATTTTCAAATGTAGAAATCAACACAGATCAAAAGTAAAGTCATCCTACCTACTGCTTACCATAATTTATTTACCTTTGTGCAGATGGGAGGTACTTGTTTTGGGAACTTTTGTGAAATGTTAACATTTGAGTGTGCTGTCCCATCTCCCCTTCCCATCCTCTCCCCCACTGTTTATCATGTTGTTTCTAAGGGAAATGTATTTTGAATCTTATGCTAATCAATAAACACATCAACTGAAACAAAATTCACTTGTAGTGCTAAATTAAAAAAAAAAATTTAGATCCAAAGGCTGAGGGATGAGTTGAATTGTTTTACTACTGGGAGTGGCACCGTCCGATTTACGCTTCAGAAGGACCACTGTGGCTGCTTTGAGAGTGGACGCTGAAAACCCAGCCAGCACTGGCTTGGACGTGAGGTTCAGTGGGGGGAAATGGGACAGGTCTTTTAAAACCAAAGACTACACACCATCTCTGTCTATTTGGGACAGCTAAGTCTTGAGTGTCTAGGACTCCCTGGCCTTGATAACGAGGTAAGTGCTGGATCACTGGAAGTAGTTTCCACTGCAAATAGCTCCCTTAGCTGATCTAGCAGGAGCAATTTGGCTTTATGACATAGACTTACGGCATTTCAGCAGAAGTGAGGTCTGCAGCGGGCTGAGTGACCAGGTTGGGATGCCGAAGCAGTTTGGACTCTGAGGTGCAGAACTTTCCCTTTTACAAACAAATGCTGTTTACAACTGTAGCAGAGTCAGAGTTCTTCTCGAGTGTACAGAGTAGGGATCACAACCCATTCATGGATCCTGAACTCTGAGTTCAAGTGTTACAGACTTTTACAACATAAATTCACCTCAACTTTTTTGTATGTATGCATTAAAAATTAATCATTGATTTTAAGCTTTTATAAGCATTCATAAATTTATCTGTCAGTCTAATCCTGTGTCTATCAATCATCCACCCATTTCTATCTTCTATTATATTTTCCCCTGCCACAAGGGGAAAATAATATTTATATTAATATTTACAGTTTCTTTCTGCCCAGATTAGTAGGAATTCCAGGGTTTCCTCTGGAAGTCTCCCCTTTTGAAGTTTCTTAGTTTTCTTTCCTATTATAACACATCTCAGTGGGGCCCATCTCATTGCATTAGTGAAGCTGTACAACAGCTCTAATACCTCTAAAGGGAAGGGGTCAGGAACTCCATCATGTTCTGCCCTAGATGCTCCTTTACTCTGCAAAGAAATATGGTACGGGTGGCTTTGTCAAGCCACAGATAAGATTGCATGACATCCTTCTCCCAGAACAGTTACTATTTGCCTTAGGTTTATGAAACTTAACAAAGGGGAACTCCGGAGCTTCTTTCCAGAATGAAAGAGATTTGCTAGCTTTATTTTTAGGTAGAGAAGTGGCTGACAAGCTTAAAATGGCAGCTAAAAAAAAAATCAAAACATTTTGGCTAACGGGGGGTTTTGTGAGTGCATACGTGCAACATACACGTATAATGGTATGCATAGATATCATGTCTCTACACACAAAACATATATCATGAGCTCCAGATTAATAGTATTGAACAAAAATTATATTTTAATTGTTTGGACATGCTTGAATATTCTTTAGACATTTAATTTTTTAAATGTGGTAACTTTTAACCCTATTGGGATGTGGATTTGCTGAAAGAATGCATCCATATTCATGAATATATATATATATATATATCAGTTAAATATCTAACTATTAAGATATGTTGCCTAATTTTTATTTATATTACTTATAAGCATTTTACAATATTAAATATATTAATTTTTATCTTTATATTTAATTGCATGTGTTTACAGTATTTTATTTCATGTATCATTAAAGGTAAGAAACAGATTACCCTAAATTCACATATCTCTTAAATTTAGCTGCATTACATAGCAAATAATATCCTTTGCTTTCATAAGGAAATTTATAGTAGTGAACTAAAATGATAAAAACACATTTCTGTTATCTTATTTGTAACCTGTAATTTCTGAAGACCAATTTAAGGTATATTGCTTCATTAAATGACATTAAATTAGACCTCAGTCGTCTGTTTCCTGTCACTTCCTATTATTTTGTACTTGTTCATCAGTCCTTGGGGGAATCAGAGCCTGTGTGGCTCTCCTTGATTTGCATAATGCTCAGTGAGGGCGTGGTCAGGAGGCACCTCTCCGCCTCCCCACAGACTGACGTTCTTCTGCTCAGTGTTTATCCCACTGGTCCTGGCCCTATGAAGCATAGTGAACAAAACTCTTAAAAAGCAACTTAAAAATAAACTCGACTATTTTAAATTTAAATCTACTTTTACATTATATATATTGAAGTTTAGTGTTTGGTTGCCATTCACTATTTTATGTCTCATCATCAAAGTTTCTTATAGTTAAAATATTAACCATTTCTCCAGGGATTTTACCTTGGAAAAACCCATGGGCAAATGACCTTATTTTGTAATAGTCTGGGGGCTTATATATGCACACATTTCTAATTATGGAGACATATTGTTTGTAACTGTAAAACAGAATCTAGGCCTCATGTGGTAGCCTGATCACTCTGTTTCATGAAAACGGCTCTTCTTTTTCACAGTGAATTAATATTTGTCATCCATTTTTTTAACATAGAGTCATCACGTAAGAGAATCAATGATTGTCTATAAAATTACAGAAATTTATAAAGCATAAAATGAAAGTCTCCCAACCAAAACCATTCCCTCAAGGTAGCTGCTCTTAATAACGTATTTTTCTGGGATATTCATATAAATACATACATCTACATATATATACGCACACAAAAATAGAAATACTATATACTTTTTTCCAAGTAATATTCTGTGATTTATTTTATTGTTTACTATACCATGGACCTCTTTCCACATGACTACGTACTGAGAGACCACTTTTCATGGCTGTGTGTGTTCCGCTGTGTGTATTCCACTGTGTTAGGTTTTGGGATCTAATGACTCTTTTAGATGTTGATAAACAAATTAATAGGTACTTTGACAAATAGAATTAGTATTATCAGAAGAAATAATAACCACATTTAGTTTTTCACGGCTATTGCCTCATAGCTCAACAAGTTTGAGCCTGTTTACGTTGCGTCCAGAGATGGATTAGTGCTCCATTTCCCTGCATCTTTACTTTCAGCCACCTGTGTCAGCCTGATGGATTGAAAAGTAATCTCATTTTAAAAAATTAATAGACTGATTATTAGTGAAGTGAAATATATTTCTGTACATTTATTGGTCACTTGTATTTCTTCTATAATTCATCCATTCATAACATTTCCCATGAGCTATGTTCATCTTCTCTTATTCAGTTGTGAACATTCTTTATAGGTTAAGTGTTTTTAAATTACCTGCCATAGAAAAATGTAATACATTTCTCCCTAAATTTGTCATTTAAATTTTCTAGTGTCCTTTGACATATAGTAATTAAATTTCTATTTAATCAGTTCTGTCACTTTTTAAAAAATAGTTTCTTGGTTTTGTATTATGCTAAGTAAATTTTTCACATTCTAACTATAAGAATATTTTCCCCTAGTATTTTTACTTTTTTTACCTTTAAATCTTTAATTATTTGGAATTTATTTTTGTAGTCATGTTAACAGTATAAAAGCCCATATAAAAGTTCATACTTTCCTATCATAAAATTAATTTATTTGTGTTGCAGCACTTTTAAAATATTAAATAACAGAGTAGTTCATAAACTAGTTACTCTGAAAGTTTAGGTATTCCATATACCTTACATTGAATTTTAACTATGATTGTGTATAGACTCCACATTATGAATTTCTGTAGCAGAAAATACAGAGAGGAAAACCACTGATAACTTATATGTAGGAGGCCTTCGAAATATAGAAAGCAATTATTCCATTTGGATTTTTTTTCTGATTAAAGAACAAAGTACCTATACATGTCGGTAAGTAATTAACTCACCCAATCTTGATCCAAGAAGGATGTTTGATTCATTTGATTTTGAATTTGCTTTCAAATCCCAAGGCCTCACAACTTAGAACAGTGGAGGTAGGATGGCGAACTAGGGGAAGTAATTAAAAATCCAGGGTAGGTAGTAGCCAATGTGGATAGTAGCCACTGCTTAGGGAGACCAAATTGTGTGAGCAAAAATATTTGTTTCTGATAAATATAGATGACCATAAATAAATAGAAGAATGAGTAAATCCTAGTCTAGCCAGTTGAGACATTATATGTTCTTCATTATTATAGTATTACTACACTTTAGTAGATGTTCATTGTTATGACAGTTTGAATAATGTCCTGTGAGAAATACAGAAGCTCGAGTATGTGAGGGCAGCCTAGCTCTGACCCCAAGCTCAGTCTGGTTGGTGAAGGTGGACTTTTCACTGTGCATGTTGAGTTGTGGGAATGATCATGCATAGATGAGAACAATTACTTTGTTTAGACTTTAAAAGCCATAAATGTTTCCTGAAGTAGCTTGTAGATCAACCAAGAAAAGTAGGTCCCTTGAAAAATGGGCTTCCTAAGAATTTATTTAACTTGCCTGCGTAGGTCAAAGGAGCAGATTCCAGAGAAATAACGACATTTATCCTTTCATGGATCAGGGAGACAGTAGAATACAGAGGTTAAAAGCCAGACTTCTTTGGTTCAAATTCTTACTGCCTCTTACTGTATGACTGTAATAAGGCAACCTCCGTGTTGGTTGGGGTTATTTATTGAATGACAATATCTTCATAGTTCTGTGAGTATTGATGAGATAATATATAAAAAGAGCTGGAAATAATTCTTGGTCCATTCTTTATCTATTTGCGTTTAAGGAATAAGTAAGAGTATATTCTACAAGTTTGGTTAGTGCTGGCTGGTATTGCTCAGTGGATTGAGTACTGCCTGTGAACTGAAAGGTCACTGGTTTGATTCATGGTCAGGGCACACTCCTGAGTTGTGGGCCAAGTCCCTAGATGGGGGTGTGCAAGAGGCAGTTGATTGATGTTTCTCTCCTTCTCGTTTTCTCTCTCTTCCACTCTCTCTCTAAAGATAAATAAATAAAAATCTTAAAAAAAAGTTTGGTTAAAGTCATCTGAAATTCATTTATTTCAGGAATGTTCATGGTCACTGGGGACAACAGTAGTTCAGCCACGGGACATACTTATATTAAAAATTCAGTGTTTTTACATTGCAATATTAATACATATTATATATATATATATTTTCCTTTAAACATTTTATTAAATTTTAATTTTTTTCCATTATCATTTATCCCCCTTATACCCTGCCCCCTGCAATCACCACACTGTTGTCCATGTCCATGAGTCCTTTTTCCTTTTTGCTTGATCCCTTCACCTCCTAACCCTCACCCTCATAACTGTCAACTTGCTCTCTTTCTTTGAGTCTGTCTTTATTTTGCTTATTAGTTCAGTTTGTTCATTAGATTCCACATATGAGTGAAATCATATGGTATTTACCTTTCTCTGACTGGTTTATTTCACTTAGCATAATGTTCTCCAGGTCCATCCATGCTGTTGCAAAGGGTATAATTTTCGTCTTTTTTTATGGCTGAGTAGTATTCTATTGTGTAAATGTCCCATAGTTGTTTTATCCACTCATTTACTGATGAACACTTGGGCTACTTCCATATCCTGGCGATTGTAAATAATGTGCAATGAATGTAAAAGTGCTTATGTTCTTTCTAATTAGTGTTTCAGATTTCTTCAGATAGATTCCCATAATTGGGATTGCTGGGTCATAAGGCAGGTCCAATTTTAATTTTTTGAGGTATCTCCATACTGCTTTGCACAGTGGCTGCACCAGTCTGCATTCCCACCAACAGTGCAAAAGGGTTCTCCTTTCTCTACATCCTTGCCAGCAGTTGTTGTTTGTTGATTTATTGATGATAGTCATTCTGAATGGTGACCAGTGTTTCTTTTTAACTTGTTGAATTTCTGATCATTATGACATAAAGCAGAAATTTTTTCATACTCAAAGAATTATATTGTTGCTTCTATGGTACTTTTCCCTGGTTTTTCAAAATCTCTTTTACTTTTCATTTAAAATTACTAAATACGTTCTCTAATGCTTGTCACGCATTAATGTCAATGAATCTAAGCTATGTTTAAGTTATCCACTGGCATCTAGTAATTATCCAGAACCATGAAATGCAAGGCAGCATCTTCTGATGTGTAAAATTTCAATCCTGAAGAGAATTTCTTAATTTAAAACACATCTTTAGGCAGTTTTTAATTTAAACTTCCTTTACATTTAAAAATTACATACTCTCCTTAATTAAAGTTCTCCATTGATCAGTAGTTTACTAGGGTCTTGTGTATACAAATATATAAATTATTAGAGAGATGACATCAATATTAATTTTTAAAAATTCTTAGATTTTTCTAATCAAAATTTTCCATTGTTTAAAGACACCAAATTCCTTATAAAAGGCAGTCAACTATACATGTTAAAAACAAAGTTTCAGAGCAAATTATCTCTGATGGAATTTGTTTTAGTATTTTGCAAAAACAAGTATTATTCTAACATATTAAAAGAACATGAAAATAACTATTTTGTCTTGAGAACTTTTTAGCTAAATTTTATCTTCAGTTTTGTTGTAAATTAATATTAAAAAGCCCAAAGACCCAAACCTGTTAGTTGTGTTGGTACCAGAGTATGTGAATTCTGATACCTTTTCATCACTTGTACACTAGGAATTCTATTTTTTAAATGATATCCTGCCAGCTTTTTCACAATCCATTAATTCCTGGATCAACATCAGAAGGAATGTCAGAGCAGAGTGAAATTCTTGTAAGACACAGATGTCAGGATCAAAAGTCAGAGACATTCTTGAAGCAGCAGGGAAGCAAGATTGTTAGACTTTAATCGGAACAATTAGTATCTGCCATGTGACAGTCTTGATGCCCTGCCTTATATTTCTGTTAAGTTTTAGGCATGCTGAAAGAGAAAGTCCTCTTCCAAGTTTGGTAGAAAATATCGAGCTTTTGGTCTGATTATTTTTGTCAAGGACTCTTAAGTTTTGTTGATCCTCACCAAATTTCCTTAAATGGTGAATTATTGATACACTTAGACAAACTAGGGGCCAACTATAGAGACAAATTTTCATCTTCGCTGAGTGCATGTAATACAAAGTGACTTGCTTTTATGGATGTTCGTGGTCGTTAGTTCTCAGGAGGTTTTTCCAGCTATTTTATAATATCTCACAGAGTGAGAGCTTTTACGATCTGGTCCCAGATCACTCTAGTGGATTTCAATAAATGTGAATCATTGATGAAGGGAAAAGTAATTAAAATTAGATGTGGGGATCTTAGTTAAATAATTTCTTTGAAATAGCTATTATATTGTGCTTGTGTCTTCATTAAGCCCAAATAACCTTCTCTGAAAAAAAAATCAACGAAGTAACTTTTCATTATGTGTTGTCAATAAATAACATGATTTTTTTCAGTAATAAGTTACTTAGATTTTTGCAGTCATCTCCTGTAAAAAATTTATAACATCAGTTTATATATATTCAGAGGTCAGCTTTTGAGACAACCTCAAACATCAGGAACTATAAGTTAAAAGGCATGTCTGACAATAAGAAATCGTTCTTTAAGGTGTGAGCATTAAAAAATAGTTGAGAAGACCCAGACACCAAAATTATCCTTATTGCGATAGTATTAATTAATTCACTATTAGTAGAAAAGAGCTCTCTGATTGGCTAACGACAGCTGTAGAAACAAGCCAAAAACCATGGGAAATTGTATGAAGTAAAGAGTAGAGAATAGAGAGGAGGCCAAGAGCATGATGACATTAACAGGGGCAGGAATCTTAAGTAGTGACAAGGCTGCCAAATGGTGGGCCCTGTTGTGGCAGAGGCTTCTCTCCTGCTATGTCCATGAGCTCCCCAAATAATATTACGAGTATGTCATATTTTGACATGATTTGATGTTATTTTCTCAATATTATTCAAAGTATAAAAAAATCTTTAGAATTTATGCTTTTATTGTTCTATAACATATCTAATTAAAATATGCATTTGCTAGCCAAAAATTGCCTTTAAGCAAATGCTGTGATTACTCCTCCCCTAAAATGGTGCCTTGGACATTTTTGTTGTAAATTTCTGGAACCATCATTGAGACAATCTTATAGCCGAGTGAAAGAAATACTAGCTAAAACTGTAATGGAAGCATGTGCGATGATTAACTCCATAATAACCCTTACACATATTCTTTAGCAGTAGAAACAAATTATTGCATAGCTTTCCTGAGTGGGGAATAGTAACATATGCCTCTCAGTAATATTTCAGAGACCTTATTTATTTTCATTTTAATGATGATGATGACAAAAACAGTTGTAGGGATTCATAACTGTATACTTCATCAAATACTTGCACATTCATCGTATCAATTAATTCTCATAATAATGTGAAGTAAGCATTTTTCAATGGTAGCGATGCTGAAATAGACTGAAAGAAGTTTATACAAATATTCAAGGTCAATTAACTAGTAAGTTCTGAAGCTGGTGCTGAACTCCATACTTCGTCCATTGCATCATCACGTCCTCAAATGGTCCAGGTGTGACGGAAATGGCAAAATGACAAAGATTTGTACTCTGTCAACAAAAAACAGATGAAATAAATTATGGTACATGCATATGATGGAATTACACAGTCATTCAAATAATGCTTATGGAACCATTTTAATGATGTAGAGAAGGCTCACAATATAACATTAAAAAGTGAAGTTTTAGAACGGAATAACATATATGGTCTCAGTTATACATATAAAAATATGTTTTTATGTGTAAAGAAAAACATATGGTGTTTTTTTCTAAGTTTTAGGATAATAGGTAACTTAAAATTTTTCCTCATACTTTTCCATATTTTCTAAATTGTCTAAAATGAACATGTAGAATAATCAGAAAAAGTTACCCTGTATAATAGTTATTTATATAAATTTATATTGGTTGAGTTGGTGTCATCAGAAATTCTGGTAGAGAAATTATGGATAAATTTGGGGTAAATGATTCTGCTACCAGTTATAAATGAATTTTCAATTTATCTGTGTGGCACAGTAAGAAACAATATATTGTCAACACTGAATCAAAGGGCTTGTGATATCCTGAAAAAAATTACCAACCATGATATTATAGAAATTTTTGTTGCTAAGTGACTGCAGTGGTATTAGAAGTAAAGGCGTCCAATGCATCTATTTTCCTACTCTTCTCACTGGTTGTGTAAAAGGTAGAGCTGATAGATTTCCCTGTTACTGTTATGATCAAGAGCTGGTCCAAGCCAGCCTGAATCTGAACTGTCCAGTTCAGTTCACCATAGTCATTGATTTGTTCATGTGTCCTGTTAAGAATTGGGTTTGAGGACTTGCTCACGGTATTTTTTCTTTGTCCTGGAACCATAAATTCAGGCAAAACATATTGGCCTACAGTACTTGTGTGATACCAAGTAAATGATTCTTTCCGTTGAGTCAGCATGGTCAGCAGAGTAAGGTGTTTCACTGTGTTCCCCAAAGAGCTAGGAAATGGCTTTCGATGTCTGGCATGATGGCCTTTCCCTGCAGGACAGCAAGGCCATTGGAGGGCAATGTGGTATTTACCTGGTAGCCTGTGTGCCATCTATTATTTTTCCAAGGGGCTTGAGTCAATCACTTTGTTTGTTAATCCTGTTTATTGGGCACTTGCTTGCTGTGAACGCTGCACAAGGACTATTCATAAGAGAATGAAAAATAGAAATCTCAGTCTGTGCCCTTGAAAGGCTTAGAATCCAATTAGAGAGGTAAGCCACATACTGATAAGAGAACACGCATATTACAATGTATGAACAACACAGACTGATGTAGTACAAGCTGCAATATTGTGGACAGATCAGCACAAAAGCATAGTTTGCCTTTATCATGCAAACTGTGGGGGAAAAAAGGATCATTGTATATCTCCTGCACAGGAAAGGGACTTTTTGTATTTACCTTTTTATCTTTACTATACTTGACCCAGTGCTTACTTAGCATGTGGGAGGAATGCAATAAATATGGTATGTAATGAATGACTTAAATTAGGGAATTTGATTTTTAAAGAGGCTGTAACAACCATGCATACAAGAAAAAATTACAACCAATAAACAAAATGTTTTACCAAATAGTTAAATTATTATCTAATATTTAATGCCCAACACATGATGTTCTATCATTGCAATGAGGGAATACATGTTTTTGGAGAAGTCTTCATTTAATAGAAAACATTATGCATTTTTATATCAAAATAATTTACATTTTAATTTAAGTTTTAAGTTATTTCTTCCATGTAAAAATTGAGTATAATCTCAATTTCTTCCCTGTAAATTGAGTATATATAGTAAAGGGTGCATATCATAAGTATATTGCTTTACAAAGTTTTAAAGATGTTAATTCACCCCTGTAACCACCATCTAAACTAAGATACAAAACATTTCCAGCAACCCAGATGGTTTCTTCTTACACCTCCTTAATAGTTCCCCTGAGGAAACCACTATTCTGACTTTTATAACCATTGATTTGCTTTTCCTGTTCTTGAGCTTCATGTAAATGAAATCACATAGTATATGCTCTTTGATGACTGGCTTCTTTTGTACAGCTTAATAAGGTCCATCATGTTGTTGAGTATCTTATTCTTTTGTATTTTTGTGTAACATCCGTTATAAGCTGTACTACACTATACCAAACTTTTTTCATCCATTTTCCTATTGATGCATATTTCGCTCTTTCCAGTTGGTTTTTAAGTATTATGAATAATGATATGTGTTCTTGTACATGTCTTTTGATGATATATTTACTTATTCCTTTTGGATATATACATCTCAGAGTGGAATTGCCAGGACATAAGATAGGCATATATTTAACTTTAATAGATACTGACATGGCATTTTCCAAAGTGGCCAAACCAATTCATACACCTACCAGCAGTGTATAGGGGCTCCAATCATTCTATATCAACACTTAGTATTGTCAGTCTTTTTAATTTTAGTCATTTTGATGAGTGTGTATTGGTACCTCATTATGGTTTACCGGTGATTATTAATAGCTCCATTATCCTTGCACTATAGTTTTTTAGATATCACATCATTGTTGAGTTTTGGATTCAATTCCTCTAACAAATATTTATCAAATGCCTGCCATGTGCCAGAGACTATTCTAGTTGTTGGAGATACCCCAGTAAATAAGACCATTATATTTAGTAAGACTATCTTTGCATACTAGCCCTGGTTGATGTGGCTCAGTGGATTGAGCACCAGCCTGTGAACCAAAGGGTTGCTGGTTCAATTCCCAGTCAGGACACATGCTTGGGTTGTGGGCCAGGACCACAGTAGGGGGTGCACAAGAGGACACCACACAGTGATGTTTCTCTCCCCCACTTTCTCCCTCCCTTATCCTCTCTCTAGAAATAAAAAAACTAAAATTAAAAAAAAAAAAGAATATCTTTGCCCACTATTTTGTCTTTAATGTATCCCAAAGAATAAAACTTAGTGGCTCTTTTTGTACAGTAACAGATTTTTTAAAAATAGTTTATTTTTTATTGTATTTTTTCCTATTACCATTTATCCCCCTTATACCCTCTTCCACCTCAAGGTTCTGAAGAAGTTTGGAAGTCCACAGGAAGCAGCAGTGTGAGTGTTCCCTTCTCGCATCTCCCCTGAGAAAATAGGGAACTACTGTCTGCCACTGGTCACTCTTTGAACCAGTGCGTGTCTCTGAGCTTTCAGACTCAGTTTTTTATATCTTAAATAATAAGACTGGACAGGTTGAGCTGAGGTCTTTTTCAGCCAAGAATTTGCCTCACTGATTTGTCAGAAGTCAATGATGTAGGGTTGGACCTCTGCAGTCACTCCCGGGGCCTTAGAGTCTTACAAGCTAGGGGATAGGAATTATTCTCAAGGGCAGTTTTTCAATATCACCCATGTTTGTAGTATTTCTGCCATTATGTATAACAGTGTCATATAATCATTTTCTTATTTTAGGTATGTTGGTCAGGGATAGTAAAAGGTCTATATTAAAAGAGTGTATTGCCCTGGCTGGTGTGGCTCAGTGGATTGAGTGCCATCCTGTGAACCAAAGGATCACTGGTTCGATTCCCTGTCAGGGAATTTTCCTGGGTTGCTGGCCAGGTTTCCAGTTAGGGGCATGCAAGAGGCAACCGACTGATGTTTCTCTCTTTCTCCCTCCCTTTCCCTCTCTCTGAAAATAAATAAATAAAATATTTAAAAAATAGAAGAGTGTATTAAAAGGATTTAGTGCAGACAGTGAGAATTGCAGCCATTGTTAACAAAATCTTACAGACAAGTCCCCATGCTCAGTGGCTTATGTTCAGTTTTTACTTATCAGAGACCTATTGTAGAAACCCTATCATTCTGGTCTTACAACCCAAAATTTGAATAGCCATTTATAAGCATCACTTTCAAGATATATGGAGTCATGTTGTACCACTTGTAACCCAAACACTTAGATGTAGTGTGACCTCCTTGGTTAGTACTTTGATTCTACTCTGTGGGGCCAGTGACCTTGGGATGTATTGAGTAGCTAGAAGATTTCACGCCCCTTAACCTTGTCTATGGAATACTCAAAATAGCTTTCTGTTGTTCATGTTTTCCAGCCATAATAACTTCCCCACAAACACTTCTGAATCTCTGGCAGGGCTTTACAATTGCCCTTACAAGCTCACCTATAGCATTTTATTGTCTAGTTTGAGATGCTTACTGGGGTGGAAATGAGTATGCCAGAATATGACAGAGTTTTGGTATAAACAGGATTGTTCTTTGTTTTCTCTTTCTCATTTCTGCAACTGGCCATGGAAACTAACAAACTGATATGTAGCAGAAGGAGGAGCTCACTTTCAGAATTCTACCACCATAGAGCAGCAAGATAGTGGGAAGGTGAACAGATCAATCAGTTGAAAAATATTTATGCATTTACTGATTGAATAAACATTTACTGATACCTGAGTGTGTACCAGGTAGTCAGAGTGTTAGGCATGAAATATAAAAAAAAATGAAAGTTGCAGGAGCTGGCCTGA
Organism: Mormoops blainvillei; assembly: GCA_004026545.1. NCBI lineage: Eukaryota > Metazoa > Chordata > Mammalia > Chiroptera > Mormoopidae > Mormoops > Mormoops blainvillei. Next base: position 202,428 of record PVJD01000819.1, read on the forward strand.
GATGGTCATGGTTTAGTAGGGGAAGCCCTGTGAATAAACACTTTCAATGTGATGTAATGATTGTCATAATATAGACCCTGACAATGGTGCTATAGTATACAGAGTAGAGAGTAATGCATTTTCTCAGTGTGTGCGTACACATACATGCATATCAGGGAAGGCTTACTAGAAGATGTGATGTCTAAGCTGAATTGTAAAATGTGACAAGAACTTAGGAAAGAAGGGAGAAAATTCCTGACAAAGGAAATAGTACCTTAGTGGATCAGTGAAGCCTACGTGAACCTCGAAGCATATAATTGATATAGTTGGATCTATAGTTGCGACGTCGTTCAGTGGAGAACGATGGTATAGGTGGGATACACAGCTGGAAAGGCAAGCAGACAGCTAAGGAGTTTTTCCATAAAGGATTTTAATTAGAAAGTGAAAGGGTTGGAATTATATTTTTAGGAAGAAAATTGTCAATACAAAAGGGTTGTATTAATAAATCAGAATAGGTTAATTTTGAACCAGAAAGAATAGTCAAAAGGCTATTGTAATAATCCAAGTGAGACCTGATGAGGAGCTGAATTAAGATATTGTGAGTGAAGATAAAGAGACAAAGAAAGATTTGAAGGACTATGCTAAGTCAGAGTTGGTGGAACTTTGTGATTGGCTAAATAAGGAAAAGGAAGGTGTGGGTCCCTGGTTTCTCCTTTGTGTGATCAAATTGTACCATTTACCTATATAGAGAAGCTTGTATATTTGTAGAGGACCTATGAGAGCTGAACATGCCAGGATATACAATGAAGTTTAAAATATGGCCCTTGCTTTTGTATAATACATGCTTCTCTAAATAATATATATTGGACAGGTAGAATGGAGTGGAAGATGGAGGAAAATATATGGTCGAACAAAGGCACATAGGTGGAATAAATATGTTGAATACTCAATACTCTGAGAAGACCTGCTGGGCTGGAGAAAGCCTTCACCCTCTCCATCCTTTGTTCCTTCACCTCTTTGCTGCAATTTAAACCTAACCCTTTACTAACTTACTCTTTTTCTCATAGTGTCCTTTTGAGTTTGCTCTTTTATCTACCTCCACACTCTCATGCTCACTCTGGGGAAAGATCGGATTGACATCCATAGAATCTACTCATTGATCTCGATCTTGTACCACCATCGGTCAACAGCATTGTCTTTTCAGAGCTCATGATATGCATCTATGCCACCCTTGTTATATACCTTTTGAAATGTCTATGGACCTTGAGAACACTCTTTTGTATTTCTTCGTAATGTCTGCTTGAGATAAAAACTTAGTAAAATTTATCACTAAAGTAGGAAAAAATGATAGACTGGAGACAAAATTTGCAGCACACATTAAAAAGACCTAATCTCTGAATATGCCAAGCCCTTTCAGGTCAATAAGAAATAGACAATAGAAAAATGGGCCAAGTATATAAATAGTAATTTTACAGAAAAACGAAAAGTGAAAGGCCATGAAAATATTGCATAGTGGTAATTGAACTTATAGATAACTTAAAAATAAAAATTAAAACGCAATATAAGCTTTCACCTAATAGTGTGATAATGATTAAAAAGTATGCCCTCATCTAGAGCTGGTGAAGGTGTGACTAAAATAGATATATTCCTACATTTTTAGTGGAAACGTGAATCAGGGCAAATTTTTTGGAGGGTGATTTGGTACTATGTATCAAAGTGGGGATTGATATTAAGTATTTGAAGCTAAATAATCAATATCATTCATTATAACAGTGTTTGCTGTTACACTTTGGACACAACCTAAATGTCCATGAATTAGGATTCCTTAAATTAGGCCAAAAAATTGAGTTAAATAGTGGACATTGCTAATAAGTTGCATCTATGCAATGATTAGCATGATCTAGAATAATTATTGCTACCACTTTGCTTTTGCTATCAATTTTTATAGATTGATCACATTCCATATTTTGTTCCTGATTACAGTCTTTGCTTAAAACATGGAGTGATGCTAAAAATCTGACCAGTAAGAATGAGAGAATTACATTTTTGTTTGTGCCTTTACAACTATCATTTCCTCATGGAGTAAAGGTCTCCAGAGTCCCTTTTCTTCCTAGGAGCTCTCTCACTTGAGCCCTCTCACTTGAGCTCTCTCACTTGAGCCCTCTCACTTGATGAAATCAAATTTCACTGTCCACAAACAGAACATATAACTTATAAGGTATTTACCAGTATTTCTTGCTGTGAAATAAAGACTTGTCGAGTTACTGACTGAAAAGTTGTCCCATTGATCTGTAGGTCAGACACTCAGGTTGGGATGGCACAGGGGAGAAAAAGGATTTTCAGTATCACATCTCGGTTCAAATCCTTGCTCTGCCACTGAATAATCATGTGACATTGAAGATGTTATTTTATCTTCTCTGAGCCTCAGTTCCCTTTTCTATAAACAGAAATAATGGAACTAACCTTTTAAATTGAAATATTAGGTAATATATTAATCATCTTGCATGGAACTAATACAGGCCCTCAGGGAATGGTAACTTCCTAAAATAGCATTCCTAACTGACTTTAAAGTAGGTCCATCTTCACCAGATCAGATAAGCGAATCATATGATATTCTTTATATTGATTTGGTGGAACATACCCTTAAAATAAGTATGTCCATATTGGCAACTGTCTGTTTTACTGGCCACTGTATCTACAGGATTACTTAGGAATGACACAACATCAAGCGTCCCTCACGATCACTGCTTATTTCGGCCAGCTTTGGTAAACACGGCAGGCTGAGCAATGACCTCTCACAGGTGTCCATGCCAAATCCCTGCAGTCTGTGGGTATGTAACTTCGTATAGCGAAAGGGACTTTGCAGATGTGATGAAATTAATGATTTTGAGATGGAGAAATCAACCTGAATTATCTAGTTGGGCCCAGGGTAGTCACATGGGTCCTCGTAAGAGTGGGGCAGGAGCTTCACAGTCACAGAAGAGGATGTGATGACGGAACACAGGGAGAGATTACATGACCAACAGAAGCAGAAATCGGACTGATGTGGGTGATTTTTCTTTTAACCAAATCTGAAGGATGGTGACTGTGCATTTTGATTTTTTGACTAGTGTGGGACTTCAATTTGTTTAAAAAACAATCACCTTATTTTTGTGCTGCTATATGAAGTTCATGGCCATTTATCGAGGACATTCTCTTTGATTTCTTTTTGATCTTATAATAAAGAAACACTTAGTGTATATTTTTCTTCATATAATCATATAAACTTCATATAATAATTTTCTTCATGAAGTCCTAATTCTTTTCTTATTCACTTGCTAAATATGTTTTGTCAATTTCTTTGGCCTGCTTTCAGGAGAAGATTGTAACTAGGAACTTTGAATTACTTCTTTTTCTTGTTGTTGCTAATAATTTCTAATCATTAATCTTGCCAATGTCTTTAATTCATCAATAAGTTAAACATTTTATTAGAGCAGCTGTGTACCAGGCACTATGTACTTGGCCCTGAGGACATAGTGGTGAACCAGACAGGTATAGTCCCCCTGGAATCTCCAGTTGCTCCTACCATTGGATTGGCACACATAGCTGGCATTAGATGTAGTATGGTTGTGCTTTTTAAATCCATTCGACAAGTATTTATTAGCCTTGAACGGCGTGGCTCAGGTGATTGACCGCTGTCCCGCAAAGTGAAGGGTCGCTGGTTTGATTCCCGGTTAAAGGCACATGCCTGGGTTGCAGGCATGGTCCCTGCTTCAGGCATGTGCAAGAGGCAACCGATCAATGTTTCTCTCTCACATTCATGTTTCTCTCCCTTTCTTTCTCCCTCCTTTCCCATCTCTCTAAAAATAAATAAAAACTTAAAAAATAACCAAAATATTTATTAAGCCCCTACTATGTGTCAGGCACTGTTCAAAGTGCTGGGGAACAGCCAGATAGCATGTCTGCAGTCAAACACGTTTCAAGCTTTCACCTCCTGGGTATGCTGGGGTAGGGGTATGTTTCAGCTCAGGGATACTCAGCTAGGGAACAAACATAGACACAATGAGTTAACAAAAACATATCAGGAAATGAATTAAAATAGTGTGACTCTTTCATCTTGGGCTCTTTAGAAAACAGAGCCTGAGATAAAAGCTCACACGATAATGCTTTCCTAGGGGTACAGTTCCAGGGAAGCAACAGTGAAGGAAAAAGGAAGAGAGTCAGAGGAGAGTGAGTCAATTCAAAGGGATGCGATACCGAACTACCCATAGGTTGGCAGCAAATATAGTGGGATGCTATCTTGCAGGATGTTTCCAGAAAGGCTGCATGAAGTTTCTGCATTTCAGAGCATCATATAGAAAGGTGAGGAAGTGAGGCTGAGTTACTGATCGGCTGCTTCCTTGCCATCTCTAGTCTCTGCTAACTTTACTAATTGCCCTGCAAATTTTGCCAGGCAGCCTTTGGCAAAGCCAGACTCAGAATCTGGGCCAGCCAGGAGGCAAGCGTGGTGGTCTGTCCTTGTTAGTCAGCACTGTCTGTGAGGCTTATTGGCTTCTGAAGGTTGTAACGGTGGCAGTGGTCGGGGCTTTTTGGCTAGAGGAACTGTAATGATTAGTCACTAAGGCCATTTTGGCAGGGAGGCAAGGTAAGTAGCTGAAGAGCCATGATGGTAAGGGACAGATAAGTGGGCCTTGTGGGCTTATGGTGGGGCACAAACTGAATCCAGTATAGTTAAGTTATACAGTGAATGACTGGGTGGCTGGTCCAAGGAGGGCCTCTCTGAGGAAGTGGCATTTAAGCCAAGACTTGAAGGGCAAGGATAATCTAGCCACACTGCAGATATAGGGAACAGCAGTGCAAGAGAGCCCAGGTAGAATGAACATGGAGAGTTCGGGGAGAAACAAGAAGGAAACTAAGTAAGGGAGAGCGGATAGGGCTGAGCCATGAGGACAGGCAGGGACCGGGCTATGTGAGGCTGGGAAGTGAGTTGGAGGAGCCGGGATCTCATGGTAAGTGTGCCATAAAGTGTTTGGAACACCTTAACCAGGGGAATTTAAATGAGCTGATTTATACTTCTGGAAGATTACCCTGGCCCTCCTGGGCAAAATGGACGCAGGAGTGGAAGCAGGGAGGCTAGTGAGGAGATATTTGAGAGCATCGTCCAAATGCAAAAATGAAGGAGGTTTTTATCACCAATTTTCTATGTTTATAGTTCTCGTTTGGCATGAAATTTTTGATATGATTAAGTGAGCAATGGTGTTGATGCTTGTCCCTTGAAATTTTAGGTTCAGTGTATTAACCACCTCCGATTACCTGCTAAATATCCCAAATGCCTCCAAGGGGAGCCCGTTTTTGAAGCAGTTGGTATTTTATGTGGCAACCCCAGTCTTCATTTTATAAATCCAGCCAAGCTTTTTTCCCTTTGACAACCAACAAAACTCAGTGTCGAACATAACTTTCTGATTGGCATCCAAATCTTAAAGCAGGGCAGATAACCAGGTTTTGACATATTGTTATTTTATTTTCCACACAATTGACTGCCTTGACGATGAGTCTGAAATCTTGCAGATTGCTGAACAGGGTTTCCAAAGCTAGTGCTTGGTGGTGAATGATACGGAACATTGAAAATTTGGGAATTTCTCCACTAATTCTCACTATGAATCTTGAATGTGAATTTAACACTTGTTTATTTGCTCCATAAAAATTAGTCAGAGTGCTCAATTATAATACACAAATCCAACCGGCTACTTTAATAAAAATAAAACAAAACAGAAAGATATTGGAATGACAGAGAATCAATAAAAAAGAAGGAGAGAAAGGCTTGGAAAAAGGGCAGAAACCCAGGACAGCAGAGACTTTTTGTGTCTTTGGGTAACTCACTCCAGATAGAAGGTCCAGGAAGGGGCGGCTGAGGGGTTGACTCTCAATTACGTGTCCGTGCCCTGGGATCCCAGAAAGTGTCCTCTCCCTGGGTTTCCAAGGAGGAGACAGAGAACCAGCCTCCCCCAATACACTGTTCAGTAGGGAATGCATCCTAAATTACCCCTGAATTGAAAAGGAGCTTGGATATTGAATAATTTTTTATTTAAACTTTTTTTAATTTTTAAAAATAATTTTTGAATTGAATTTATTGGTGTTACATTGGTTCACAAAACCATACAGGTTTCAAGTGCACAACTCAACAAAACATCATCTGCTCGCTGTATCATGCACCCATTGCCTAAAGCAAAGTCCCTTTATGTCTCCATTTATCCCCCCTTTGCTCACCTCCCCCTACCCCCACTCTTTCCTTCTGGCTATTACCATACCATTGTCTGTGTCTATGTGATTTACATATATATATGTTTAAAAAAAAATTCTTTTTTTGCTTAATCCCTTCACCATCTTTCATCCATCTCCCCCATCTCCCTCCCCTCTGAGAGCTGTCAATCTATTCCTTGATTCCATGCCTCTGTTTCTATTTTGTTTATCAGTTTATTTTGCTCATTAGATTCCACATATAAGTGAGATCAGATGGTATCTTTCTTTCTCTGACTGGTTTATTTCACTTAGCATAATGATCTATGGGTCCATTCATGCTTTTGCAAAAGGTAATATTTCCTTCTTTTTTTGTGACGAAGTAGTATTACATTGTGTACATGCACCACAGCTTTTTTTATTCACTCATCTACTGAGGGGCACTCTGGCTATTTCCAGATCTTGGCAATTGTAAACAATGCTGCTATGATGCCATTGCTGGGATCATACCCTAAGAATCCTGAAACACCAATTCAAAAGCACCTATGCACCCCAGTGTTCATAGCAGCACAATTTGCAATTGCCAAGTGCTGGAAACAGCTTAAGTGCCTATCAGTAAATGAGGGATCAAAAAACTGTGGTACATTTATACAATGGGATACTATGCAGCAGAAAGAAAGAAGGAACTCCTACCCTTTGCGACAGCATGGATGGACCTGGAGAATATTATGCTAAGTGAAATAAACCAGGTAGTAAAAGAAAAATACCATATGATCTCACTTATAATTGGAACCTAATCAACACAACAAACAAACAAGCAAAATAGAACCAGAGACATGGAAATAAAGAACAAACTGACCTTAACCAGAGGGGAGGGGAGAGGGGGATAATGAGGGAAAGAAGGGGAAGGGTCATAAAGAACACATATAAAGGACCCATGGACAAAGCCAATGGGGGGCAGAGGATTGAATGTGGGAGGTGGGGGTAGGTAGGGCAGGGGAGAGTAATGGGGGAAAAATGGGGACAAATGTAATTGAACAACAATAAAAAAATAATGCTGCCACGAACACAGGGGTGCATATATTCCCTTGAGTTAGTGTTTCAGGTTTCTTCAAATATATTCCCAAAAGTGGGATCACTGGGTCCAAAGGCAGCTCCATTTTTATTTTTTTGAGGGCGCTCCATACTGTTTTTCACAGTGGCTGCAATTGCCTGCATTCCCATCAACAGTGCGCTAGGGTTCCCTTTGCTCTACATCCTCGCCAGTACTTGTTGTTTGTTGATTTATTGATGATAGCCATTCTGACTTGTGTGCGGTGATATCTCATTGTGATTTTAATTTGCATTTCTCTGATAATTAGTAACGTTGAGCATTTTTTTCACATGTCTATTGGTCATCTGTATGTCCTTTTTGGAGATGTGTCCGTTCAGTCCTTTGCCAATTTTTTAATTGTGTTGTCTTCTTGGTGTTGAGTTGTATAAGTTCTTCATATGTTTTGGAAATTAACCTCTTATCATACCTATCGTTGGCAAGTATGCTTTCCCATTCAGTGGGTTCCCTTTTTATTATGTTGATGGTTTCTTTAGCCGTGCAGAAGCTTTTTAGTTTGATGTAGTCCCTTTTGTTTATTTTTTCCCTTTGTGTCCCTTGCCTGAGGAGATATATCAGCAAATATCTTACTATGAGAATTTTTAAAATTTTAGAAAAAAATTTTTAAAGGAAGAAAAATAAGGAAACCAATATTTACTGCAGAGATCATCGTGTTCCCAGCATTTAGATTATGCCTGCATTTAATTGATAACCAACAATATTTCTTAAGAAAGAATGAATTTTTTATAACCTCAAAGATAGCTGCTATTATTGTCAGCTCCCTGTCTCCATAAAATGGACTGGGTTCTTTAGCTACAAAACACAAATCTAAGTACAATTTCTTTCATCACATAGAATAGCCAAAAAAGCTACATATTACAGTATGATCTTTAATAAAACTTAAAATTTGATAATTTTAGCTATCAAATAGCTATTTGGTAACACCCAATGAGCAAGAACTCTTGAAAATTTCTCCAGTGGTAGAAGTACTTTAAAATGCCTCGTGATTCAAAAGGGTATCTCACATAAGAAGTTCACAACTGTTGTGGCTTTGTGTTTATATGTTTCAGAGTTCTCTAAACTGGCATAACACAAAAAATATCATATTTTGGAGAGTAAAAAATCTTAAGTCTGTTTAAAAAATACCATCTGTGAAATTGTAAATTAAATGTTATTCAAATTAAGAAGGCTACATAATGCCATTTCAAGGCATATTTAAACAGACAGAACAGTAATGAGATTGGCTGGCTCTTCTTCCTTTCAAAAATATGCACACCCTAACTTGATGAAGCCTTGGTTAGATTTTTTCAGTGGGGAGGGGACTGCCACCTTCACTATCTAAAAATGTTGTGTGTTTGTGTATAGATAAGCCTGAGGAAATTTTGTAGGATTGATTATAGTGATTGGACAAGGGTAATGGAAGTTGTTGAGAGGTAAGTCTGTTCCTCAGGAAGTTAAATTTTCTGTACCTGTGTGAATGGGCATCAGATGATGTAATGTCCCAGTAATTTAATTACTGGGATCACTCCAAATTCCTCCTCACTTTTTTATAGTCATTGCTCCCTTAACAAAGTAAACTTACTTTCTGTAATTTTCACTGTGAAATTTTTTTTCTAAATTAAAAACTATACTAACAATTTGATTTTGAAAGTAAATCATTCTCTATCCTTCATATAATCTTCATGGTCACTTGATTTTCCCTTTGAGACTTCAGGGGTGTAGAAAGTTGGATTGATTACTTCTCAGGTCTCTTCCAGTTTTTAAGAGTCTATGGTTGTTTTATATGTGCATATTTCTTTGGAATTTTATCATTTGTTATTAGTAAGTGTGACTGGGAAGTCCTTTTGTGTAGCTACAGGTTTATGGACTTCTTTATATTAATGTTAGTAGGTAAGCAATAATAAGGGTAGAAAATCTTACTTTTAGCTTAATCTTATTAATTTAACAATAAATGTCAATTCCAGGAAATGTCACTAGTTCTTTTAAAATTTAATATATAACTCCCAGTGTTTATTCTTACAACTAAAAAAATCTTAGAATTCTTAGACCGAAGCTGGTAATTACTTTCTTCAAAAGATGTTAGGAAAAAATACCTGGTTGATAGATATTAAAGGTATCATCTTGGATCTGAAGTTTAGATAATAGGGAAAATATATAATTTAAAAAGTTATTTAAGAAGCATGATAAGATCTATCTATATATGTAGATCTAAGCTATTTTGCACATTTTACATGCTGGAAATCTGTCACTCTGACCATCAGTTATTTTCATTCAATCATTTGTTTTCTCTTTTATCAATTACTCTTTCTTAATGTATTATATAAAGTAAAATATGCCAAATGAATTTCTCACAGCAGAATAAGTCTTTTGAGAGATTAACAAGCCTTTCAACTATATCTATTTAGAATGATTATTAGATCAGTTGAAATGTCTATAAGCTTACAATTTGTCAGTGCTATACACATGAAACTTGTTTGAATGAAAGGAAACTTTCCCTGAAATAATCTTTGATTGAAACCAGGTTCTGGCAGTCACAAATGCTCCTTGCCAAACATTTCAGGCTCCCTGCTTTCCAGACATCATGTGATTGCACTCGGAAGCCTCTGGTGAGCCATGTGACTAGCTCTGGCCAGTCAGTTGTAAACAGAAATGATTGCCACTTCTACAATGACCATTTATTTCCTGTTGGAGACCCTTCATAACTTTCTTCCTCTCTGCCACTGAGACTGGTGGGGAAACGGGCTCCATCATTTTGGGTCCTGGAGTGGAGAGATATGATGTATCCAGTCAACTTGCAATATACATGTATGTTGCAAGAGAAATAAATATTAGTGATGATAAACCAAGGATTAGCAAATGATAGCCCATGGGCCAAACTTGGACTGCAACCTGTTTCTGTAAATACAGTTTTATAGAAACACAGCCATGTCCATTTGTTTAGAAGACTTTTGCACCGATATACCAGAATTGAGTAGTTGCAACAGAAACAGTATGGCTAGCAAAATTGAAAACATTTATTTTCTGACTCTTTAAAGAAAAAGTTCACCTACTCCTGTTTCAGTGATGGATCCAGTGGTCTTCACTCATGGCTTGGCACTGTAGAGATTCAGGTGTAGGACGGGAACATCAGGATGCTGATTTTTCCCACCCTGTCTTATTTAAGCCCAACTATTGAAGCTTTGATCCCAGCAGCCTCTTGTGCCCAAACAAAGAATAGGTGTAGAGTAGGCAACAGAAATCTTTCATTGTGAAGTTCATTTGCTTTTAGGGAATGTGGCGTTGCTCTGTGGTTGAGGTGGCTAGGTGAAACATCAGCTTACAGGTTGTGAAAAATGTAAGTTTGTTACTGTCATCGTCTTCAAGTGAATGGAATTTAAGACGTTTTGAGGAATATTATTATTCTTTTAAAGTTAGATACAGGCTTTACCAAAAGGGTTGGAGAAGAGAAGGTCCAGATATCCCAACTAAATCCGAAAACAATGGTGACTTTAACCATTATTGCCTACTCCCTATCCTCCTCCCGCACCTCGACCCCTGTGTTCCACATTTTCCTTTTTTGGGCCTTAGCTTACGTTTCTTTGGCCCAGGGAGGGCAAAAGGCTCCTTAACCCAAATTGTTGTCTCTCTGAGATCCAGTTTAGTTGTAACCCCTTCCCTAAAGTCTTCCCTTATTTCTTTCTCCTATAAACTACTGCACTGATGTATGTATGCATCTCTTACGTCAAGTACAGCTTTGTGCCTTGTGTTTTCTGCTTTGTTTAGAAGCTTTCTCCAACGTGACACCACAAACTCATGAAAGCAAAACTCATTTTATATAATTCAGCACCTAGTACAGAATCTTGCAAAAAATAAATATTAGTTGAATGGATGAATGGATGAATGATTGAACTCTCCTTTCCGGTGTGGGTAATGACCAAGAGGGAAAGTGGGACCGAAGACTGTGTGTTATTCCGTTGTTCTCTGGTTCTCTCTGCCTTCACAGACCACAGAGCCCGTGGTAGGGGCGAGACTCTGAGTAGGTGCTTAGTTTTATTTGAACTGCAGATTCATATTAACTTATTAGACTTGTCTGAATCTATATCTCCAGTCTCACCACCGTCATCAAATGCTTATTTTATTATTTTAATCCTCAATCTTAATTATTTTACTGCCTTTATCTAATCAATAATAAGCATTTATTACATGCCACATACTGTATTGTGTGTGTGTGTGTGTGTGTGTGTATGCTCATAATCCTTACCACAACCTTATGAGTAGGTACTATTATTAATTCCCTTTCACAAATGAGAAAACTGAGGCTTAGGATGTTAAATAATTTTCTTAAGAAATATTACTAAATACCCGCTAAGTGTAGGAGCTGGGCGACTAACCCAGTCAGACTGTCTTCAAAGCTCACTCTCCTAATTCGTGGAAAACTGTTTGCTCAAGCGATTTGCCTTCACTCTTCTCCATTCTTTTATACTACATTAAGTCTGGTTTAATATATCAGTCAGTGTACATTTACACAGATAGCATTGTGCTGCAGGTAGGAATATACCAGAGATCTATGAAACCATGTTCCTTTAAAGGACCTGTACTAGTTGGCAATGGAAAAAATATACAAATATTAAATAATTAGCAGGAAACAGCACCTATAATCAATGCTAAATTGGGCAGTACAGGCAAATCATAAATTCATAGATTGTTAGAGTCAATGGAAGTGACTTTTGAGGTCAACTAGGCCATTGTGCTTGTTTTACAGATGAGCAGCTTGACAGCATATAGTGAGGTGCTAATTGTGTGTTACAGAAAAAATAACAACCAAGGGAGCTTAAAGAGATTGGGGGTGGGTGGGTACATCACATAGAATTAGAGGAAAGGTAGATCAGTGTTGACAGTTGTCATCAAAGAAGGATTCACAAAGGAAGTGGGACTTGATTTCAAACTCAAAGGATGTGTAAATTACATTTGAGGAGGTTGTGGGTGTGTGTGCATGTGTGTGTATATCAGTACACATATACTCAGGACATTGTTTGAATAAAGGCATGAAGTGACTGGAGTATAAGGTGTATTGTTTGCTTGTTCACTGTTGTATCTCCGGTGTTGATTTGATTGGTGGTGGATGGCAGGTATTTAAAAATATATGGGTGCCTGAGCTTCAGCTAGGTTAATTGAATCAGAATCTTTAGAGGTTGACCTGGGCATCAGTATTTTTTAAAAAGCTCAATCTCAGAAGGGATTGAGAACCACAGAAAAGTATGGGCATAGTGTCCTCTCTTGATGTTACCATTTGGCAGAGAGCTAAACCATACAATAGTAAAAACAGACGTGTAGTTAAGAGTCTACGGTCAGTGCTGTATAAGCAGAAAATGACATAATGAAATGGAAGGATTTAAGATGAGATGAGATAGATGGATAAGAAAGGGGAGTCAGAAAGACAATTTAGAAAGCAATTATAGTAATTATGGATTAGAAGATTGAAGCCTAGCCTAGGGTGGTTTTTCTGGATATAGAAAGGAAATTTGTAATCTGAGAATTTTCACAAAGGCTTGCTCACTGGTAAAATCTAAAGAATACGGAAAAAAGAAGAGTCTAAGTAATTAAGTGGTAAATCCATGACAAATGAAAGGCTGCCTTATTAAACTTTTTAGGGTGAAGTTTGAGTATTAAAACATAATATTTACTGAAAAACTAACTTTTGACTTTCAACAAGTCAACATTTAAACTAATGATTCTTTGGTGATTTCACAGTCTCATATTGACTTGTGGTAAGAGTTATTTTCTGTTGATATGTTTGCTTGGACATCCAATTATTTTTCCTTCATTTATGCTTCAACAAATTTGTCTCTTTGCCATCCCTCTTCTCACTAGTGGAGTGAAATATAGTTGCATGATAGTTCGACTTAGTGGAAATTCATGACATGTGTTTCATAGTCTGTATTAATTAGTGTTAGATTTGACTGCAATATCACAGGCAACCTACTTAATGGTGGGTTAAATCATTATGTGAGAAGACTGGTGGGAGAAAGGTGCTGGTATTATCAGTTCAGAAGCTCCAGGATGTCAGACTGACGTCTCTGAGACCCTCTGGCTTTCCTCTCATGGTCCAAAGACAGCTCCTAGGCCTCTAGTCACCATACGTATTCCAAGAATCAAGAATAGGAGAGTGTGGTAGGGCATAAAGGGTTTTCTTGGAAGTCCCACTGTTTGTATTTCTATATCATTGGCCGTCTCTGTTTACAGAGGAGGCTGGGTAATTCACTGTTTCAACCAGGCACGGTGCTCAGGGCTCTGTCAGTTAAAAAGTCACACAGGCTAACCATAATTCTGTGCCTCTCTCTCTGTCCATCTGTCTCTCTCTTCCTCCCCATGCTTCCTCTGTACCTCACTTTCCCTCTCTCCCCTTTTCTTTATTTTATATTTTATTTTTAAAAAAATATGTATTAAGCACCTAGTATGTATCAGACATCTTTCACAGTGAACACAACAAACATGATTTCTACTTTCATGGAGCTTAGAGTCTGGTGGGGGCGTGAGACACGAGGCAAACAAAAGCACACACATTTGCTTTAACTCATTCACAGGGTGGGGGCAGAAGTACTTTACAGTTGTTTGTACAGAAAATAATGCAATAATTAATAAATAATAACAAAAGAATAAACTCTGTTTCATGTACTCACAACTTTAAACCTACTTTTGCCCCACCTTATACTTATTTAATAACTTTATTAACTCACTTAATTCTCATAAAGAAAGGTGGTCATTATTGCTATCCTCATTTCACAGACAGGGTGACTGAGAATCACAGCAACGTCCTAGCATAGTTAGGTATAGTATTGTCCTCTAGGAACTTTAATTTCCTACAGGGGAATTACAAAGACAAAATCAACATTCTCAAAATGTATTAAAGTTAAAACGGCTAAGTCGGACTGAGGCGCCTAGAATGAGAGGAATAACAAGCCTCTGCCTGCTTCCCCTTCCTCATTCTGTGCTGTCCTCCCCTTTACTCCGTATGTCAGCTCCTGGCCTTCTTTTCTTCACGTAGTCACCCCAAGCTCCTCACTGCCCCAGCACGAGGCAGGCTCTCCACCTGGAATGCTTTCCCTTCGCCTCTCGCCCTGGCCCACTCCGTACCATTCCTATGGCAGCTCGGACATCACTTTCTCAGAGATATTCTTTCAGGGTGGGTGAGGGAATCTTCTTCTTTTTTTTTAAAGTATATTTTATTGGTTGTGTTATTATAGTTGTCCTCATTTTTCCTTCTTTGCTCCCCTCTGCTCGGTACCCCCCTTCCCTCCAGCAATCCGACCCCCCCTTAGTTCATGTCCACAGGTCGTGCATATAAGTTCTTTGACTTCTCCATTTCCTGTGCTATTCTTCACAGCCCCCTGTCTATTTTGTACCTGCCAATTATGCTTCTTAATCCCTGAACCTCTTTCCCCTGTTCTCTTCCTTACCCATCCCCACTGATAACTTTCCAAATGGTCTCCACACCTATGATTCTGTCCCTGTTCTGGTTGTTTGGTTAGTTAGTTAGTTAGTTAGTTAGCTTGTTTAGACTCAGTTGTTGATAGTTGTGAATTTGTTGCCTTTTTAATGTTCATAGTTTTGATCTTCTCTCGCAGTCCTTTCTGTTGTGGCACTGATTAAACTGGATTTAAATGATTTTTCTTTTTCTTTTAAGTGCATGTCCTTTGATGGACTATAGGCTCTGTAAGTGTAGAGTATATGTTTGCTTTTTCTTTCACTACATTCCCAATGTTTCGCAAATCACAGGCTCTTAAGTATTTGTTGAATGAATGAATGAACAAGTTACTCACTGTAGGTTTTGGTTAAGCAGCAATGAATATATGGAAGAGGTCTAGTTTTTCATCGTCAGGAAGTAAAAAATGAATCTGAATTGTTGGAGAGGAAATGAGAGAGCACTGTGAGTGGAAGGAATGCTTTAAATTAGTATTAACAATGATACTTAAAGGGCTGCACAAACATTGAATTCCTTTAAATATATACATGCACATGTACGTGTATATATACAGGGTCCGGCGGAAGTAATGTCGTCGAGTGTGGTTGGTAGGGTACATGAATGTCTCGCATGAGATGGACAACAATTTGAACATTTCACCTAAAATGTCATAGGGTGTGCCTGAGTGTGATATTGTTGTGTTACAGAATTACATGCTTATGATTTTGTAATAAAATATTTTTATGTAATAAAAAGGGGTGTTATTTGTGCTAGACCCTATATTTATTTCAAACATATATATGTATATTATAGAAGATTATAATAAAAGCACATATTCAAATGTTTATGTGTCAGATTTTAACGTGCTGCAGAAAAACCAGTACATCAACTTGTACTTCCAGGTGAACTTTATTTTGTGCAAAATCTCAGGTGAAACTTCTTTAACTTGGAGCATGTTTGCTTGTTTATGTTCTAATTTGAAAGGAAAAAATTTGCATGTGGTTAAAACCTTAAATAACCAAAAAAAGTCACAGTGAAAAACACTGATCCTACTCTTGTTCCTTAGTCTTGGGCATTACACAATAGCTTAAGTAAATTCATTTCCCGACTATACTAAACTCAGGGTTTTTTGTTTGTTTTGTAACCTCTTTCTGGTTGGAGTCATAGGAGGGGGTTTAGTTCAAGTACATAGCCATTCATTTTATGAATAATATTTCTTAATCTTTCTGAGAACCACTTTTTAAGGAAAAATATAACTCATGCACTTGGTAAGAAGCAACCAAATGTTACAGAAGAAGGTTACGCTTTATCCAACCCTCAGAAGCAAGCACTGTTATTAGTCCTTTGGGTATTTTCTGGACATGTTCTACTCGTAAGGAAGCTTTTAAGTGGATGTTATCTTTCTTCTCATCCTCTTCCTTTTCTTCCTCCTCCTTTTTCTTCCTTTTCATTCTCCATTAATTGTAACATGTTATTTACACTCTGTGGCACCTTTTTTCTGTTAATAATTTTTATCAGAAGCATTTAGTACCTTACATATCTTCCTTGTACTATATGGATGTACCATAATTTATTTATCCAAATCCTCTATGGATAAACGTTTGGTTTACATCCAATCTTTGGTTGTTAAAAACAATGCTGGAATGAGTATTCCTGTATGCGTCTGTTGGGGTCTTACGTGAGTATCTATAGGCAGTACTACTAGAGGGAGAATTACTATCTGAAAAAGAGCAAAATTGTTATACATATTATCAAGTTGCCTTCCCAAGACAACAGTATATGAGAGTGTCTATTTCTCCTACCCATCGATGATATATCAGTGGTTTGAGTGTTTGTCAATCTCATATGTATGCAAATTCACTGAGTGTTATTTTGCATTTCTCTTATTATAAATGTCAAACATCTTTTTATATGTTGAAAAGGCATTTTAAAATTTCACTTCTTATGACCTTTTTCTTCATATCCTTTGCTCAGTTCTATTAGGTTATTAATATTTTTCTTGTTGGTGTGTAAAACTCTACATGTTAAGGGAATTTGCTCTTTGTTTTTTATATGTACTGTATATAGATTTGAATTTCTTTCAAATATATTGGATGTTGTAGTACTGGAGTGATCTTTAAAATAATTTGAGCTCTGCATAAGGAAAACCAAGCTTTATAGCAAGCTTTATCTTTTAGTATCCATGTACCCTGCTCAGTTTAATACTAGGTGAATTTACATAATAAGCCTGCTTATCTTAGCTTAAAATTTACTTACTGAGTACCATGTCACATCATGGTAAAAATCCTATTAAATAAACAACCCGATTTATATAGTATGCTTGTAGCGTAACAAATGCAGTTCCTAAGTCTAACCTATTCATTTCCCATTTAACTAGAATTAATTTAGGGCCCTCTATACTGTGTATAGCTATCAGAACATAAGCTAGATTGTGTTGTTGCTTTTTGCAAGTTCTAGGTGTTTTTTGCTGTAACTTTAATATTTATAATTAGAAATTCAAGTGGTCATTCCCTAAGTTTAGTCATTCAACTTTGAAATAATTTTTTAATTTTATTTCTCTTACAAGTCGTTTGGGTTTATTTCATTGAAAAGTATCCTGAAATTGCAAGGAGAACTTTCAAAACTATTTGCAACTATTTTATGTGTGAATCAGAGTCCTTTCAATGCTTTGAAACAAATACAAAAATGATTTCTATGCTAAATTTGATTAATGCACCCACAGATCTTTACAGCAGGGGTGCCTCATCATGTATACAAATGAAAAAAAAATTAGGAGGTTGAGGATTCCCGGATGTAATGCAGACTATGATGACAATAATAAAAATAAAGTTAAAAGAAAAGAACCAC
>PVJD01000819.1:225000-346224 GCA_004026545.1 Mormoops blainvillei
TTAAAGTTATCTCATTTGATTTTCTCAATAGTCCTTGAAGAAGATAAATATTATTGTTATTGGTACAAATCCCCAGTAATTGTGAAAATAATACTGGGAAGAAATACATAAACTACTTGGAAAAGCAACTGTTTTGGAGTAATCTGAGATAATTTGGAAGGATTTATTTACACAGAAACAGAGTGCTAACTACAGATCAAATTGACCAACTTTTTGATGTATTCAGAGGTATTTTATCACAGTTTGAACAAGTTGACTCTGTTAATCACATTTCACTTAGTGTTCTTATTTGAATTAGGGAAAAAAAATTCAAAATATTCTTAAGTAAATTTTTCAGTATTTCATATTCTTGTTTAATTTGTGTGAATTTGAAAGGCTCTACTGTAGTCCTTCAAGAAAGATTTTTAAAAGTAAAAATTACTTTTCTCATTAAAATACATTATTACTAATTTTATTATGGTAAAATATCATAATCTATAATTTTTTCTATTTTAAACATTGTGAAGGGTATAGTTCTGAGGCATTAAGTACATTAACATTGTTCTGTAACCATTACCACCACCCTCCCAGAACTGCTCACCATCCCAAACTGAAACTCTCTACCCATTAAACACTAAAGCCCTCTCCGCCACCCCCACCTTCTGGCAACCACCATCCCTATGAGTTTGACTACTCTAGGTACTTCATATATGCATAATAAAAATATTTGTCCCTTTGTGCATGTCTTATGTCATTTAGCATAATATTTTCAGGGTTTATCCATTTTTGTAGTATGTGTCAGCATTTCCTTCCTTTACAGCTGAATAATATTCCACTAAATCTATATACCACATTTTAAAAATCCATTCTTTCATTGACAGACATTTGCGTTGCTTCTGCCTTTTAGCTATTGTGATTCTGGCTACTTTTAATTGAAGAATTTTTATTATGTAAAATAGGTATTGAATAATTTTAGTAGGTAAAGTTATTTTTATAAGACAGTTAAAATGTTAATATATTTGCATAATTATTTTTATTTTATTTATTATCATTACTTTGACATGCTGTATTTTACTTGCAAATGCTTATTGTCTTAATCTGAAAGTCATTATTTTTTGACACTTGTATCCAATATAGCTTAGGTCCTGAAAAGACAGACTTGGACAGAAGGCATGAGTGTGGAGGAGGGCATGGCCAGATTAGTAGCCAGCTTTGAATTGTTTGACCTGTAGAGAGTATATACATTTTAAAAAAATTAGCTGCTGACATCTAGAAATCAGATTTTTACATTAGTTCTAGATTTTTGTTTCTCAGAAAATCTGGAACATTTGACCACTTTTCCACATGGCAATATTTTGTGGAACTGAGTGGCAGTTGCCATCTTTGTACAGAATTTGTGGAATTCATAGACTCCTTGGTGGAATATAGATATTATATGATCTACTTTTTTTGTTTATACATTTCTATCCCCTGACTGACACAGACCTGACCCGTACAGCTGTGCTGTACTTGACATATGACTAGTCCAAATTGACACATGCTGTGTGAAATTCACGGGGGATATCAAAGATTTAGGATGAAAAAAATGGTGTAATATCTAATTAATAAGGTTTTTTTTCTTTTTAAAGGTTTTATTTATGTATTTTTAGAGAAAGGGAGGGAGAAAGAAAGGAAGAGAAACATTAATATGTGGTTGCCCCTTGTGTGCCCCGAACTGGAGACCTGGCCCACAACCCAGGCATGTGCCCTGACTGGAAATCAAACTGGGAATGACCCTTTGGTTTGCAGACCAGCACTCAATCCACTGACCCATAAAAGCCAGGCCTAATTAATAAGTTTTGTATTGATTTATGTTTAAATGGTAATATTTTGTTTGAATAAATTACTAAAATATATTTAACCTGTATTTTGACCCTTTTTTAAAAATGTGGCTACTTGATAAGATTACATATGTGTCTCACATTAGATTTCTTTTGGACAGCATTGCTTTCAATGTTTATGGCCTGATACAGTGATTGCCAAGATATACCCCATGACTCAGATCTGACTGCTTACCTATTTTGATATGACCCACAAATTAAGAATGTTTTCATAGATGTATATTTGCAATTTGTTTGATCATAGGGAACATTAGCTTTGAACCCCAATTTATTGAAATATTATTCTCCCCCAAAATATTTCATTTTTCTTATTAGTAGACCTATATTATAAAATATTATACTCAATTATTCCTACTATATTTTGATTTCATCAAAATTAAGAAATTTGTTTTTTTCTCATGTCATTTAAGTTCCTATATTTTACCCTTAATTTTGCTTCTTGGTGTGCAAAGCCTGAAGTATTTAATGTCTACCTTTTTACAGAAAGGAATTTTCTAATCGCTAGTACAATAGGGAGCAAACAGAGGCAGGTTTTGGAGGGAGCTAAGCATAGTGGAAATGCTTTGGAGTTTGATAGACAAGGATTCCAATCTTATTTACTCATTCAGTCTCTGAGTCCTAGTTTTCTCATCTGTAAGATGGCAATGAGGATTTCTTTCCAATTTACGCTGAAGATTAAATAAGATACTATATGAAATGTTTTTTGGAAGAGGTGACTCTAGCACTTCCCCTGCCTAGAATGTCCCCCTTTGTCAAACCTTACTTGGGTACTTCTTGCTCATCTTTAGCTTCACAACATTTTTAACTCAGAGAAGCATTTCCTGCTCTGGTGGTGAGCCTAGGTCAGGTCCCCCAGAATGCCACACTTTTTAAAAATGCTCATCACACTGCTATTTGTTCTACATCTGTCTGCCTTCTAAGATGAGGGGACTGTCTTGTTATCCACTATTTCATAGGATTGACACCTAATAAGTATTTAATTAATATTTTCAAATGATGTTGATGATGCAAGATGCTGTACATAATACACACACATACAACTTAGAAGAATTCAGAGGGAGGATATTAATTTTTCCACAAAGAATTCAAAGTTCGTGTCTAAAAACTTGGGTCATGTGTTGGGATGAATAATTTAAACATACTTCTATGTTTAAACATACTTCCCCTCTATGATACCAGATTTTTCTCACTCATCTTTCTTAAAGATATCTGGGAAATGCAAGTAGAACACTTAGCATAGTGCTTGACACATAGTAAGCTTTTAATAAACTCTAATGACGGATGTTGATGATGAATCAGAATATTTAATATCAAAATAATCAAAATACCTAGGTACTAGATAAACTTAAGAGGTCAAAAATTTTGGAAAACAGCAGGAAATTCATCGTAGAGTCAGTAAATTAGTCATTTCAGTATTTAAGTTTAAGCTACTCTTAATAAGAAGTCTTTGAGTATTTTTTTTTTTATGAACAGGGTTTAAAATGCAGGACAATAAAACTTAAAATCCAGGCCAAGTTCTGAAAACCAAAACTAAATTTTAATATGTCCTGAGTTTATATGTTAGTTACAAGGTTATAAAATAGATGTCTGTTTGCCTAAAAACACTCCTGGTCAGAATGACAATTGGCAGTTGTTGCTCCTATCCCCTTAGGACATGAAGCTTAACACCTTGGAAGAAAAAGCACATAGCAGGACCTACAGTCCGCTTTGCCTGAAGGAATGAACGTTTATTTTTTAGAGAGGATGGAGCGGATACTAAAATTTAGCTGCAGGGTTCCCTCTTATAACCTCCTGATGTTGTAATAAAAGTATCAGATATGTAATTCTACAAGGCCAGTTGTGTGATACCAACTCACTGTGTAAATGCTGTGACTTTATCCTGCGCAGTTACTCTGGGAGCATTGCAGAGGGTGTTGAAGATGGAGTCCTGTGCCTAGGACAGAGAACAAGTCAGAGCAGGCTTCCTGGAGGAGGCAAAGTAAAGAGTCAAGAGTGTGTGTGTATGTGCATAACATAGCCTAGCATTATGGCAATCTACTTTTTAAAAAAAATCCTCACCCGAAGATAGTTTCTTCTTCCACTGATTTTAGAGAGAGAGGAGAGAGAGGGACAGAGAGATTTGGGAGAAACATTAATGTGTTGCCTCCCTTAGGTCCCGACCAGGGATTGAACCCGCAGTCTAGGTATGTGCCCTGACCGGGAATTGAACCCGAAACCTTCTGGTGGATGGGATGATGCTCCAACCAACTGAGCCACCTGGCCAGGGCAGCAGTGTACTTTTTCATCTTTGTATTTTTCCCGGCTCACAACAGAACTTAAGGATATAACACGGTAATTATGGTAGTAACACCCGTTACCCAGTGGTGGGGGAGGAGGTAGAGGAGGCAGATGAGGCAGGTGAAGAAAAAGAAACCAGATAATGCCACCATGATAAGGAGCTTGGGTTTTTATCTTGTAGACAGTGAGGAGTCCCTGGAGGTTTTCAAGTGGACATTGACATATCAGATTTTTGCCTTAATTAGAGCTTAAAAACAGGCTTAATAGAAAATACAGATATGTGTGGTTTTTCAATATTTTAAAAGTTTTTTACCCTAGATTAAGAAAATGTCCAAAACTTTGGTCCGTTTCATGTGGCAACGGCATGCTGGAGGTGAAAAGCAGCTGATCCGTGGAGCTGATCACACATTACAGCTCATGGAAGGAATCTGTCCCAGTTTTTGTCACTTTTGAGCAAAGTAAAGTATTCACACTTATGCTATTATCCTATGACTAGTCTGGACTGAACCAATTGTCTCACAGTGGCAGGGTGTGCCATAATAACCTCTCAACCAGGGCCAAATGGAATGGAGAAAAGATTGGTCCATTCCACAAGGGGTGCCCATGGGTGCGGAGTACAGAATATAGGCCCATCCTAGCATAGCGGGAAGACAGTAAATAATTATAAGAAATGTGCAAACAGATGTCCTAGAGTTATGAATAGACTGCTCTGCCAACACAAAAAAAGATGACAAACTGCCTCAGGAAAGGCAACCTCAGGAGGGCTTAAAGAAGACTTGATTAAGCAGAGAAATGCGGGAAGAGAGTTTCCTCCAAGCAGTTGTAGAGTTCACTTGTTAATGCAGCCTAATTATTTCACTCTCAACCACAGCAGCTGTGTGCTGGAGACTTTTAGTGTTCCAGCAGAATCATTCTCTCTTTTTTTTCTGAAACACAACTATACTCTCTCTCCTAGCCAACTCACAGTTATAGGCGGCCATGTGACAAAGTCCTCTTTAGTAGAATGGGAGCAAAAGTGATGTGTTCCTGGCAGCAGTGGAACTGAGGAAGTGTGAAAATAAAAAAACAGCGTACTTCTTGCCCTACCCCAAACTTCTCACTCGTGTCACAAAACCAGCTTGTACTGTGATTAGAGGAAAGCTTTAAATCAAATATGGCGTTTAAATTTTGAACAAGATGTTTCTGAAGAGGCATCTGAAGACATTGCCATGCCAAACAAAAAAAGCCAAAATGCTAAAAATATGGCATGATACCATTTCCTTAAACATAAAATCCATATATATTACATGTATTATTATTTCTGTATATGTGCATAGGAAGAAGTCTAAACTGTTAAATACAAAACTGTTAACAGTACTTCAGGGTATTAATTTTCTTAAGTTTATTTTTCAGTTACAGTTGTCATTCATATTATTTTGTATTAGTTTCAAGTGTACAGCACAGTAGATCACTTTGCAAAGTGATCCCCCAGGTAATTTAAGTATCCACCTGGCACCATACCTAGTTATTATAATGTTATCAACTATATTTCCTATGCTGTACTTTACACGCCCATGACTATTTTGTACTTAATAATTTATACATCTTTAAAATTTTTTTAAAAATTTATATTCTATTGATTATGCTGTGACAGTTGTCCCAATTTTTCCCCCTTCCCCCCCACACCCAGCATCCCCCCTCCCTCAGGCCATCCCTATCCTTTGGTTCACATCCATGGGTCATGTGTATAAGATCTTTGGCTACTCCATTTCCTATACTGTGCTTTACATCCCCATGGCTATTCTGTAAGTACCTATTTGCACTTCTTAATCCCCTCATGGCTTCATCCATTCCCCAAAAGTCCCCTCCAACCTAGCAACCGTCAAAACACTCCGTATCTATCATCCTGTCTCTGTTCTTCTAGTTTGCTTAGTTTGTTTTTTTAGATTCAGTTGTTGATAGGTATGTGTTTATTGCCATTCTGTTATTTATAGTTTTGATCTTTTTGTTAAATAAGTCCCTTTAAAATTTCATAAAATAAGGGTTTGGTGATGATGAACTCCCTTAGTTTTTTTCTTGTCTGGGAAGCTCTTTATCTGCCTATTAATTCTAAATGACAGCTTTGCTGGGTAGAGCAATCTTGGCTATAGGTCTCTGCTTTTCATGACTTGAATATTTTTCTCCAGTCTCTTCTAGCCTGCAAAATTTTTTTGAGAAATCAGCTGACAGTCTTATGGGAATTCCCCTGTAGGTAACTGACTGCTTTTCTCTTGCTGCTTTTAAGATTCTCTCTTTATCTTTAACCTTTGGCATTTTAATTATGATGTGTCTTGGTGTGGGCCTATTTGCGTCTATCTTGTTTGGGATTCTCTGTACTTCCTGGACTTACCTGTCTATTTCCTTCACCAAATTAGGGAATTTGTCTTTCATTATTTTTTCAAATAGATTTCCAGGTTTTGCTCTTTCTTTTCTCTCTGGCACCTCTGTGATGTGAATGTTAGTACATTTGAAGTTGTCCCATAGGTTTCTTATGCTATCCATGTTTTTTTGGATTTTTTTCTTGTTCTGATTGGTTGATTTTGTTTCCTTATGTTCCATATTATTGTTTTGATTCTTGGCTTCATCTACTCTACTGTTGATTCCCTGTAAATTGTTCTTTATTTCCATTAGTATTTCTGCCTGGGTCTTTTTTATGCAGTTGAAGTCTTCACTAAGTTCCTTGAGCATCCTTATAACCAGTGTTTTGAATTCTGCATCTAACAGATTGCTCATCTCCATTTTGTTTAGTTCTTTTTATGTAGTTTTGATCTGTTCTTTCATTTAGGCCATTTCATTGTCTCCTTATTTTGGTAGCCTCTCTATGTATTAGGTAGAGCTTCTGTGACTCCCTGTCTTGGCTATGTGGCCCAATGTAGTAGGTGTCTTATAGGGTCAAGTGGCACAGCTTCCCCTGTCACCCAAGCTGGGTACTCGAGGTGCGTCCTCCATGTGGGCTGAGTACACCCTCCTCTTGTAGTTGAGCCTTGATTGCTATTGGGAGGACAATGGGAGGGATTTACCTACGCCAGTCAGCTGCAAAGACTGGCTGTGACCACTGACCACCAACCTATGTCCTCTGTGGAGAATCTGCCACTGGATACACAGGCTCTGGGGTTTCCCAGGTGGAACAGGCCAGGGTAAGCCCCCACCTGTATTCAGCCCAGAGCCACCCAGCATAAGCTACAAAGCAACCTGCAAATGGCTGCTACTTGTGCTGGGCTTGGAGGTTCCCAGGCAAAGCCAAATTGTGATCCAAAGCTTGCTGCTGCTAGTGCAGGCCTGAGGCCACTTAGCCAGAGGTATGGGGGCTGGAAGTTCACTGAGCCTGGCTGTTGCTTGGTTGAGTGGATTTAGGGAGATGTGAAGCCTGAGCAGAGACCATTCATTCATATGGAAAAGCTACTGTTAACAGCATATGTGGGCTGTAAGTTCGGTGGAGTGGAGCGTCAGGTATTCACCAGGGTGGAGCAAGCCCTATGAGCCAGGTTGATGGAGTCTGAGACATGGCCCGTTCTTGTTGGCTCTGTGGCTCTGTTGAGTGAGGGTTTGGAATAGGAACAATGGCTTCTGCCTGCCTTTCTGTCTGGGAGAAAACTGTTCCCCTGAAATGACTGATGCCAGACATTGCAGTTCCTCCCCATATG
This sequence comes from Mormoops blainvillei, assembly GCA_004026545.1. Taxonomy (NCBI): domain Eukaryota; kingdom Metazoa; phylum Chordata; class Mammalia; order Chiroptera; family Mormoopidae; genus Mormoops; species Mormoops blainvillei. The sequence continues at coordinate 232,799 of PVJD01000819.1, forward strand.
TCACTGGTGCTTTTCAAACTGCTAGCCCAGTACTGGAGCTCAGAGGGAGTGGGTTTGAGTAAGTCTGTGTGCAGGCTCTTTAAGAGGAACTGCTTGTGAAGCCAGCAGTTTTTTTTTGTTTGTTTGTTTTATTAATATACTGACTCAAACCCCGCTGGTTTTTACAGCCAGAAGATATGGGGCCTTATCTTCCTTGCACTGAAGCCCTGGCTGGAGGGCGTGGTGTGGGGCTGGGATTCCTTGATCCTGAGATATCTCTCCTGAATTTTTATTCACCACATGTGGCTATGGGTCCAGCCCATCCCATGTCTTCGTATCTCCATGTGTCCCACCTGTCTGGATGGATGTGGTTTCTTTAGTTCCATAGTTGTTGGACTTACATTCAACTTGATTTCTGCTGGTTCTGAGTGATGGTTGTTCTGTAGTTCAGTTGTAATTTTTATGTGGATGCGCGAGGAAACGAACCATGTTTACCTATGCCTCTATCATGACTGGAACTCAAGTTCCCAATTTGTACTTATAAATCCCTTTACCTTTTTCAGCCAGCTCCCCAAGCCTACCCGTTCTGGCAATCATTAGTCCATTTTGTACATCTATGAGTCTGTTTCTATTTTGTTTATTTATTTTTTTGTTCTTTAGATTCTACCTACAAGTGAAATCATATGGTATTTGTCTTTATTTAACTTATTAACTTCACAGAATAATTCCAGACATGAAGTGAAAGTTAAGAAAGGAATGATTACCCAGTGACTTTGTTTCATTAATAATTGTTGACAGTAAGTAAATCGTAACACAGTTTCAATTTGTACCAAACTCAAAACTAAATTCCATTAGACTAAAGTCTCTGTATGCAATTTACTTTCTTATAGATGTTATCGAAAATTGATTCATGTTAATAGAATTCTGATTCCTAAGTCTGGACTTTCAGATTTATATGTTTTAGTATGAAGGAAAAATGTGCCAATTTGCCTGTTACTATCTAGCTATTTCCTCCATTTATTAATCATATCTTCTAATGTACCCAAGACATACTTTAAAATCATGGGTGCTGGAGTCAGACATACCTGGATTTGAATACCAGTTTTTCATTTTCTTTGCTTTGTGTTCACAAACAAGTTACTAAACCTCTTTGAGCATCTTTTACATAACTTCCTGAAACTATTTTGAGAATTGAATGCTACACTGCACCTGCAGTGCCCCCAACAGTGTGACAGAGTGGACAATGAGAGTCCAACTTAGCTCTTCCCAGCTTCGTTCTCATCTCAGTTTACTTTTAAGAAGTAAACATAGCTTAATGCAGTTATTAAATAATTCATAAAGTTTCTATTTCTCTCCTACCCTTTCCCTCAGAAAAATTTAGTAGACTCTTAGCAATTTTAAAAGCAAAGGTGATAGTATTTTATCTTTTCCCCTCTTTTTGTAAATTTTTTGTTGTCTTTTGAACTACTAATTTTTAAAAGGTTGACATCAAATGAGGGAAAAGACAAATGTGTTCGGGCAGATGTGGATGAAGAACAGATTTTAAAAATGAGTAGTAAGACAGATATTGGTGGTAACAAGAAAAGGAACAATATTAGTCAGAGTCTTTTTTTTTTAAATTACAAGTTCCATGTTTATATATGTATTAATATTGCAGAATATTTAGTTTATAGTTTAATTTTATTATTTCTTCTTTCCCGCCCCCCCACTCTTTTGGTCATTATTTTTTAGCATATTATGGAATACTTTTCTCAAGCTCCAAACTAACTACACAAGAGATTGTAGATTAATTTGAGGAAAGCACAGCAGGTGTGTTTGAGCTATGTGGGTGGATGGACAGAGTTTGGGTACTGAGCACTCTTGTACTTACTGTTGAATAAACTCTTAAAGGTCAACTCAGTTTGAGAATCATTGGTCTCTTGACACATTTTTAGAAGTTTGTCTAGCTGGACTGTCCAGAGGTGCTCTCATGGTCATTAACCACATATTTCAGCATATTAAAGGCTTTTAGAAGAGCTGTGCTATAATGAAACCCATATATTATATCTTAACCTATTGTTTAAGAAAATTATTTGGCCACAGAATCCCCATCACCTAATACCTAACACATAGTTTAGGAAATAGTTGTCTAATGAAAAACAAAATCACTTAGAATCTGAAGATTCTCATCTATCACTACTAATCCACCAAAGGTATTTATTGAATACCTGCTGCCTGACTGTTTTGGTTGGATCCATTGGCTTTAAGAGAATGATAAGATATGGTCATTTGCCTCAGGGACAAACACAGGAAAGCAATTAGGGAAAAGCTGACTGCTAAGCTGCAATTCTCAATGGACTACAGGCCCGTGAAGAGGCTTCTGGTTGATATTTGTATGACCAGAGCCGGCACAGTGCGTTGTTTATATCAGCACTGTCTTTCAGTAAAAATACTAGGTAAAAGAACGGAGGAAGGGAGGAGGGCGGGGCACTATCAGTAGGATCTGGCAGTATATTTTGGCTCATAGATGCCTGTGGGGAGAGGACAAAGGCAGAGTGGGCTTCGCAGATGAGTTTCAACCAAAGCTGGGCCATAAAGGAGAAGAAAGGTGCCTCATACCTAATCTAACCCATATTCAGATACTGTTCTATAAGGATAGTGGCATAACTGGCTTATTCTTTGGACCCCAGAATCCTAATTGTGGTTCTAAAGGAGTCTCTGACTCACATAGCTATGTAAGTGAGTGAAAGAAAATATGGTTCATTACTTTGCCTAAAGTAATGAAATGTTCTTGTATGGGAAATGGTGCAGGACCAGTCTAATTATGGTGGTAGGGTCGGCAGAAGTACTACGGAGGCAGCCTGTCCTGAACGCTTCTCAACTGAACTCTCAAGTCTTTTGGAGAATCCATGAACTATGAAACGGTTTATTTGGTATCTTTAATTGGCCTAGTCAACTCCCTAGATGCCAGCGTATCAGTTTCCCTGAAATATTACAGTCTGACTGTATTTTATTTCTCTCCTCTCTTATAAATCTTGTTTTTGCCTTTGTTCCTTGGCTCATTCTATCCACAGACTCTCTTGCCTGTGTGTACACAATTTGTGTGCAAATACATAAATGACTCAGTTATTTTCTTACACTAATACCACTTTCATCTTGAGTCCTTGTCCACTGGATCCTGGGGAAAAAAACAACTGAAGTCCTACTACAGTTAAAGCTTAGTCTGATATGATAATTTAAGCAGCTATTTTAGTTCATTCTGTGTCTCTTATAGACTCTCCTGTACCCTGGTGTTTTCCTTCAGGTAGTAAATGGAAGAAGGGTTTGTGTGCTTTCATATTCTCAAGGCAGTGGGGGAGGCACCCCTGGCCTCACCCTAGCCCACTGGAATGCATATGTTGTCATGGCAACTGCTGGCCAGTGGAGGGAAGTCCCTTGTGCCCTTGGTTGCAGGATGCTCTCCTGGCCTGCAGCATGTGAACTTGCAGCCCACTCATTGGCTCAGGCACTTTTTATGGTGGTGCTTCATGCATGAGCCAACCTAAGCTTGACCTCCTGTGGTATTAGACATTCTCCTCCAAGGTCTAATTGAGACACCCATTTGGCACTGGCTTGAGTGGTCTGTGGGGCTGCTTCACTATAAAGCCACCTTTCCGTCCGTTTGCCAATAGCCTGTGGCAAACTTCCCAGCCTAACACTCTGCTACGTCCATGTCCTCAGACACACAGAAACCAAGGCTAGTTTGGGAAGTTAAACTTCAGACTTCCCTTTGTCTGCCCATAACTTGCCATCTTCTCAATATGGCCATGTCCTAGGTTGCTACAGGACAGCTTCTTCCCTGTGTCCATATTGAGGGGAGGGGAGCAGAAGACCCCTCTGCCTAAGGACTTTTTTGTCTTACCTGATACTTGTCTCTCTCCCCAGACCACACCCTGTGGAAAGGAAACTTAAGACTTAACTCTACTGGCTGTTTTACTTTTCTGTCCTTCTCTCTGAGAATTCTTTATTTCCTCTAGGACAGGAGGAGGGGTGTGCCTTTATTTTATTTCTACAAGGGTGACTTCCCCCAAAAAACTGGAATTTGTTCATAAAAAATTGTGTATTTATTCTTACATGTTTAAACTTCACTCACCATTGAAGTATTCTCCATTTGATGCAATATACCTATTGAGACATTTTTCCATTGCTCAAAACAGTTTTTGAACTCATCAGTTTTGATGCCTTTCAGTGCATTTTTTGTTTCCCTTCTTCCATATTGGTAAAATGTTTCCCTTTGAGGACTTTTTTTTGCTCCAGGGAAACAAACAAACAAAAAAACTCGCTCAGGGCAAGATTGGGTGAATACAGAGGGTAGAGCACGGAGATCATGCCAGTTTGGGTCAAAAAATGCTGAACACTCAGCGTGGTATGGGCAGGTGTGCTCATAAATCATCTGTCATGAAATGGGCAAACATGTTGCAAGAGTCTTCAAAAAATCACTGAAGCTGAACACAGCCTCTCACAACAGCGCCAGTTGGACACTGATGCAGGTGGATTCCTAGAACACTCACCTAGGAGGGGAAGCCTGTACTACAAGGGGCCCACCTTCCAGAAGATAATTTCAGGTTTTCTTTGGTCCCTCCTCATACATCTTCCTGATTCCAGCAAAGGCATTCAGAGTCATTACTCCTAATTTACAAGGGGAAATTTATGGGCCCAGTCTTCCAAGTTTAGCTGCTTATATGCTAACTGAGAGGTGGAAGGGTTTTCTTCAGAGGCGGAACGTCTCAAGCCAACAGTCTTGTTTGTGAGATATTGTTTTGCTGCACAATTTTATTATAAATGTCAGAAGCAACATTATTACAAATTCTAGGGACACCTGGAATAGTTGGGGCAACCGGTACTTGGAAATCCTAAAAGAAAAGCCTGTTGATGAATTTTGAACCATAAGCCCTGTTTCATTAGCCATTATAATACCTGAAGGACTACTTTAAACTTGACACATTATTAAGAATTTGAGTTGGATACCTTGATTTGCAAGGAATAGAGACTCATTGAGATCCCCTAGAGTACTGGGGCATTTCCTGCGAGGACATGCATGGCATATCCGTTAGGGTTTAATGGTAGCAATCAATGGGACCTGTCTCAGGCTAACAAAGGCAAAAGTATAATTTAATAGGATGGCAGGTGGTAGTATATGGACTTTAGGGAAAGACCAAAGAAAGGAGCTATAGAAATAACTGTCACAGCTCCAGACACCTGGATCTAAGGGGCAGTTTCTTCTGGGTACTGTTAATGGGACAGATTCTCTCCAGTCGTTGACATCTCTCTGTGGTGGCCCTCCTGACTCTTTATCTCTGAAGACAGAGGCCAGTTGGTCTTGGGGGTCACAGGTCTACTCCTTGGTCAGCGTGGCACTGTCTCTCCAAAACTGCATGTGGCAGTGGAAGAAGTGGAGTAGAGAGCCAGTGAGTTTGAGAGGGCAGGATTAGATCAGTTTAGGGCATGTGTCATTTCAGGTCATGATACAGGGTTTAAGAAGAGAGTTTATAATCTGGCTACTGGGTCGGGATAACTCAGTGCCACTTTCCTCACAGAATGTTGAAGGGCTAAAATTTTTTGTGATTCCTTTTTTTTAAAACACAAAAAAGAAAGGAGATTTTAAAAATAGTTTAAGTTTCTTTAAATATTAAACAAATTGAAGGTAAAGTATTATGGAGAATTCTTTTACATCCATTTAGACAAACTATAACTATTTTAAAATGTTACCATTGTGAGGCTTTTATTTGCTGGTTTTCAAATATTATGGCTGTTTAAAAAAAATTCTCCATTAAAACAAACTGTCCTCAAGAAACTACAGGCTGTGGCAGAAGTAGCATTTCTTCAAGAACTAGCAGGGTTGGGGGGAGTCCCTGGCTTTGGGGGGCCTGGGCTGTGTGCGCCGTGGCTGTCGCCGGTGTCTCAGCGAATCTGTGGCAGAGGCAGAGCTCACGGCCATTTTTGAATTGAGGATCCTGTTCTTCCCCCAAATCTGCACGTGATCATCTCGAAAGCTTTTACAGAAGGGACTTAAGTGAGACAGTCTGGTTGGAAGTGGGGGAGAGGTCAGAATTTATTAATGGATCCCTAAGGCTTGAACTGGAATGAGCATATGTAGCTTGAGAGGATGGGGCTGAGCCAAGGGAAAGCTAAGAACTGAGTCCTCGATTATGCCCTCATTTGCGTATTATCTCCAGCTTATATTTAAATTCCTAAATAAATTTAGGTGTGTGTGTGGGGTGGGGGTCACACTAACCGTCTAGTCCTGGCTCCCCAGCATGAAACACCCCTTCAGCCCTTCCGTTGCCTCACACCGACTCACTGGACCAGCTAGGCCCTTCCTCTCTGCTCATGCTTCAAGGTTCAGCCTTGTCTTCTCCCCTCCGTTTCCCAAAGCCAAGTCAAGCCACCTCCCTAATTGTATTAAGAATGAACTTCATCATGTAATTAATTACTAAATAGTAATATTAATTTTTATTAATAATATTGCTCCATATCATTCCTTCTCCTTTTCCTAGCTTGTTACTACTCCACTTATGCCTTTCCATCTCCAACCACACCATACCCAAGTAATATTTGTGTCCTTTATACTTATGGGTCATATTGCTTTTTACCTCCATTTAACAATTGTGACCTGCCTCATGCCATATATTGTCATTTTCTATTGTTTTTATGTGTCTCTTTAACCATATTGCACTTTGCTATTAAACTATTTATACCTAGAAAAATGTCTAGTACAGTTATTGCCTGTGGAAGGATGTTATATCATTTAATGCTGTGGTCTTCTAAATTGTGAGGGGGAATGGGATCAGTTGGATTTAGTTCTAAGTTCCCAACTCTCTTCTTTCTTACAACTCTAACTTTATCTAATTGAGAGCTAAGCTAAGGTTTAACAATTGCAGAGAGCATTCCCTCGTGAGGACCATTTATTAAACATATCCACATGTATTTTTTTATTTGCCTAACCTAATTTTAAACCTTGAATCTTTGGTGTTTTTCCATAGTTACTAGTTTGATTCTGAATAAGTAATAGGTTTCGATTAAATTTTAAGATGAACTAAATAAGGCTATGATAATATTTATATTTTATGCATTTCAGGTTCAGTTTAACTTTAAAGGATATTTAAATTATTATTAAGAAAGTTCAAATTTCTTAAATTTATCACAAGTGTTGAACACATAAAAGTATTCCTTAAACAAATTCACACACACACACACACACCACTTTGAAAACCCCATTTGAGAGTCCCAAGAATCACCCTTAATACTGAACAGACACTGGGAACAGATAGCATTTATTTGACATGTTAACCTATTCATTAGTTTAATTTTGTACATCTGAACTTTTCTAACCATTGGGTATATTTTGGTTTCATGTTTGTTGACATACAGGAAGCCAAAAATATCATCCTAATCTGATTGAAAATGATACAGACTCATTATTTAATTCCTTCACCAATTATTTTTTTGTGTGTGGTCATTCTTTATCGATTCCATGAATGCATTTCCAGACACGAATTATGTAGGTTGACAAAATTCAAGGTTTTTCCTGGACATCCATGACACCAAACGGTGGCTTCCCCCGCACTCCTAGCAGCCACCTCCCTGTTCCCATACATAAATGGCAGCCAGCAATGGCTGGAAACAAAGGACTCTCTCCCAGTCCCAGAATACAGTGACATTCATTCTAAGAGGAGCAGGGGCGGCTTTTTGAAAGCCGACTTCTTCAGCTCGACAATAACACACAATGAGTTATTGACTTGTTTATATACGGAGCTCTTTTCAGTAACTAACTCTGACTCCCACAGTCTGGACAAATGATTGATTTCGTGCTTAGAAAAAGAGAAAGCTCTTGCACTAAACTCTGTAGTGCAAACTACTTCTTCCCCATTTGTTCCCTAACTGAATAGGACCTTATTAAAATGCACTTTCCAAAAAAAATACCTGCAGCTGGCCTTTATAACCATGTTTTGTATATATAAATAAGTAATTTGTCCCAGTCTTTTGTATTTTAACAGACCATTGAGAAACTTGTCAATATGTATGAAGGCTGATTGTCCTGTTGTTTATGCTAAATTGATTGCCTATATTGATCTGAGAAATATGGATCAAATAATTTATTAATAAATCAATATTTACTGGTCAAAACAGATTATTGATTGAAATATAGACTTAAATTTCTTGTTGGGTTATGTTGATTTATTAAGGACTTTATACACAACACATATCATATGCTTCACCTTTGAATCATTAGCAGCTCTTCTGAATATAGAGGAAACTACATGCGTAACTACAGTCCACAACACTGAGAGTTTGGTTAGACTAATAAGCTCTTCCCCCTTTGGCTACTACTTAAGAGAAGGCCCTGTGTGTGTATCTTTATGTTTTGGTGACCATTTAATGTCCAACATCTGGCTGTATTCTCTGTTTGATACTATGCATATGGTGCTTTTCAGTGATGTTCACGTGCTTTCTCCTCAAGCTTATGTAGACTAGTGCAGTATTTCTTTGAATGTTGAGTATTGGAATGTAGGTGATTTTCTCTATCGTAGTTCTTTCAAAGGATTCCCACCTTTTAAAGAGTTCCTAGGAAGCAGTACTAAATGTTTTGGTCCTGAGGGACCTTATTAGAATCTGACTTACTATCCGTTGCATCAAAGAGTTTTGTGGTTATGTTTTTGTTTTGTTTCACTTCAAGAATATCTGCTCTGAATGTTTTTGCACTTGGAAATTAATTTTGTACAGAATAGATGAGCTTGGTGAATATATTTCCCCAGTCATACTCCAACACACTTATTTCCTCCTGAGATGAGAATCCCCCAATATAGAAATAACCATGAAGACTTGACACTCTATGTTGTGTCACGGTTTACAGATAGGCTTCCATGAATGGAAGTTGGGTTAAATATTTGGTTTTTTATAATATTATGTTTTTTTGTATTCAGCACAGGAAAAATATTCTTTGGGGAGAATAATTCTAAGAATAGTCTCAAATAATATTTTTCCCAGTTTTATTGAGATGTAATTGACAGACGGAGCTGTGTAAGTTTAAGGTGTATAGCATAATGATTTTCATGTGTTGTGAATGATAACCACAATGAGTTTAGTTAATATCCATCATCTCATGTAGATACACCAAAAAACCCAGTGTTATTTTTAAAGTTTTATTTATTTGAGAGAGACAAAGAGACCGAGACAGGCAGACAGAGAGAGAGAGAGAGACATCAATTTTTGTTGTTTCACTTATTTATGCATTCATTGGTTGATTCCTATATGTGCCGACTGAGGATTGAACCCACATCTTTGATGCATCGGGACGATGCTCTAACCAACTGAATTACCCAGCCAGGGCAAAACCCAATTTTTTTGCCTCTTAGGATCTACTCTCTTGAAACTTTCAAATATACCATACAACATCGATAACTATAGTCATCATGTTGTACAGTACATGAGTTTTAAAAATCTCGTTTCCAGTAGTTCTCAATCTAGGACAGGGATTGGCAGCTATTGCCTGCCATCCGTATTCAGCCTGTCGCTTGTTTGTTTTTTCTTTTATTGAGGCATAACTACACTCATTTATTTATGTGTTATCTATTTCATGGTATAAGGTCTTAGTTGAGTAATTGCAACAGAGACTATATCCCCCACCCCAGTCCTAAAATATTTACTATCGGGCCCTTTATAGAAATGTTTATAAACTACTTTACTGGGCTAGTCATCGCTCACCTAAAGATTCCTGGGCGTTTCTTCTCCACCAAAACACAATCTCTGATGAGCTGAGCTGTATCACATATCAGTGGGTGAGAAGTTTATAGGTTTGATATTATTCTTGTAGCATATGTAAATGCATAGTTAGATTGAGGAGGTCGAATTGTTGACTCCACCTCCCTTTTATCCCAAGTATAAGAGTGGATTTTCAGGCAGGGTATGAATTAAAGATTCTTGTTAACTCAAGTGTAATTTGTCAGGCATTCAATTGAGAAAGCCTATTTAAAACAATAACATTAACAAAACAAATAAAACAAAGCAAAAAATATGGTCATTATTCATTTTTAATCCTCAATAAGGAAACTCAACATGGCAAGTCCATTACTTCAGAACTGTTCAAGATTCCAGTGCAGAGGATTCTGTATCAGGCTATTTCATTCTTTCGGTTAATGCCAATCTTTTGGGTGAATATTGTGTGAGTGTAGCTTTTTCCTTTTGTTGAAGGACAGTATTTTATTTCCGTGGGGACTATTTGTAAAAAAATGTATGGCTGCATTCACCTTTTCATAACAAGGGTTAGTGACAGTAGCAGAATACCTTTATCTGGCTTTGTTAATGGAGCAGATCAGAAGTAACTGTTTGGGTATTTAAAATACATTATCCTTTATCGTGAAATATTTTAATCCATTTTGTACCATTCAAGAGTGTTTGAATTGACATTCGCTTCTGGTTTACGTTCTTGAATTCTTATCCTGACATATCAGGAGCCAATTTATTCCCTACTGGCAATAAAAGACTTTAATAGGAAATATCACCCTAATTTTAAAAAGCTGCTATGCTCATTTTGATAAAGTGCCTTTAAATAGAACTCATCATTGTCAAATGTCTGTAATGAAAGATTTCCTCCCAAGTCATATTTTAGTAAATGTAAAAGCAACAAAAGTGGAAGTAAAAAGTTCAGTGTTAAATGCTTTAAATATAAAAATGAACTTTCAACTTATTTAATCTCAATGGGGTGCATTTTTATATAAGCATGTGCCAAACTAATTTGAAATTACCTTCTATGATTATGCTAAATTAGTGTTTGAATAAATGTTACTATTAAATGTAAATGGGTACCATTTATTTATTTATTTATTTTTTAGCTGAACCTGGCCCTAGATGAACAGAAAGAGAAAATTACGGAAAAAGCCATTCTTTCCATGACCGCAAAGGAACACTGTAAGGCACAGGAAGAAGTAAGGGAATTACTTTTTAAACTATAATATAGAACCACATGAACACTAAGTTTAAAATTAAGACAGATTTTGCTTGAGTCTGGTAGTGAACCAACTATAGTTACATGATATTGATATCATGGAAAAATTGATCAGAACTAGAAATCATTTTGTTGATATTGGAAGCTTGAAAATTAATTATATGCTTGACATATAAATCAGATGATTTTCTGAAAAATACTTATGAATACTTTCTCATAATTTCTTAATTTAGGAAGTTATTACCTGTGACTTGACTCGGAAAAGTATAAAATATGCTAGCAGGAAAATCATTAAAATTTTGTTGAACTTTAAATAAATACTAAATCTCGTTTTTATTCTCTGACTTTCAGGGAATAGAATTATTGTTATGAATTTTTAAAATGCTAACAAAATGATCTCTTATCAAGGAAGAACTATAGTTTACAAATGTCAAGCCTAAGTGAGCCAGTCTTAAGATTCTGTAGGCAACATTGTAATGAAGAGCTATTAAAGCAAGCCTTCTTCTCTCCAAAGCTCATGCTGTGAAGCGGACAGCATAGTCTGTAAGTGAAATTTTAATACAAAATTGGTGTTAGGCAAAGGTGGAAAATGATTTTTATGTAGTTTCCTGGAATACAAAAGCATTTAATCTTTCTGAAAAAAGATCATGGATTTGCTAATTTACATGTACCACTGTGAGATAATAAAATCTATAAGCAACTTAAAGAATAAGATAGTGTGAATTAAACTTTCATGTAATTCTCTTTTGACATTTTAGCAAATAAATCTACTCAAGCTTTGGGGTTTTAATATTTTCCTATTTTGACTATATCTCCTATGCTAATTCTGTATTTTACAACCGATACATGAGTACAGTGCATCAGCTTTTCCTGAGTGGGTTCAAGTGTTACATCAGAGACTACATCAATAGTTGGCAGTTATGTATGTCCAGTATTAAAGACCATATTGTAAACATTGATTGGTAATCTCAGTAGAAAATATTTCATAAAAAATTCAACTTGAATAATTACTAAGATGTAACAAATAACAATTTTACAGATTTAGTTTTAGTTCTGATTCATTTAGCTCTGATCCACTTAATAGTAACAAGTTGAAAGAGTAGGTTGTTAATAGTAAATTTTAGAAACGTAGGCCTCTATTCATTTGAAAAATGTTTTTTTTCACAGCTGGAGTGTTTTATTACATATTTATAGTAAATTTAAAATGAATCTATCATGTACCTTGACATGGTAGAATTTAGAAAGTGCAAATAAATATCTCTTATTAGTGTATCTCTAATTAGTATAATTAAAATTATATCTATAACACAAATTATTATTAGAAATGAAATAGAAAATAAAAGAATGAACAAATTAAGCATTTTCTGCCTTTTAAATATTATAATTGTTTTGCTCTTTGATATTTTATGCAAAATTACAATTTCAATGGAACCTAAGTTTGAAGTGGTCCAGGAAAATAATCTATACTAACTATATCATCTTGAATGCTACCTTGTTAACACTAAAAATGAAAATTATCTTTTCTGGAAAATCCAACAGTATTATGCATATTTGGTATTTCTTCTTTATTATCACCTTAATGTCTAATTAGTACCTGTATACTTCATTCTTCCTGCACAGTACTTTATTTGGTTCTCCATCTGCATGATCAGCTGTGGCTCCAAATGCCCTTTGTTTGCTTAGGAAATGAAATGCAATGAAGGAAGTATGTATGTTTCTGTGTGTATGTGTGTGCATGTGTGTGGAATAACCTCTAAATATATTCCAAACACTGTGAGGATAATTTCCACATCACTACTTTGAAAGTGATTATAAATAATGATTTATAATTTCTAGTATTTGGCTTAGAAAAAGTCAGTGACATTAAGTTTTGACTGTAACTCATATACAGAAGTGTGAAATTGTGATGATAAAGAGAAATAATTTACTTTTGTAAAATAAAAATATTATATTATAATATTTCAAAACCTAAACTAAACATTATAAAACCTGAAATTTAGATTTAGATGTCTCCTGCCTGTACTTTTATCTTAAAATCTGGTTTGATTTCATGTAATTTTTCCACATGAAAACTGGGAATAATAACAATGTGTTTATCATAAGACCACTTCGAAGCAATGACATATATTAAACTACATCAAGCTTTTTGGAAATTGTCTCCTGAAAATCTGCATGTAATTTATTATCATTGGTTTAAAAGTCTGTTATTCCAGGTTGCCTGAAAAGTAAATACCAAGGTGGGAATAAATGTGTATGAATTTCATTAGAAGAAATGCCTGTGAATGAAAATGAGGAGAGCTCAGGGTGAGGTTGGGAGACATGTCTAATGGACAGGCACATTTGAACACAAGTGAAGGCAAGAGGCTAGAAGTCTGGGTGGAAGCATCGTAGACCGTCGTGCAGTGTAAGGAAAGTTCAACAAAGCTCGTGGTGTGTCCTTGAGCCAAAATTGCCCATCGGAAGTGTCCTGGGACTTGCTGGGATGAATTCACCTTTGTCTTACCCGTTGGCACGAACTTGCTGATGGATTTCAGAGCACAGTAGCTGGGCCCTTGGTCAATTATGCTCCTGTAGTTAGAGGTCAGTGAGACACACTCCTATTGCTTCCTCAAAAGGTTTTAGTTGACGACATCCTCATTGTCATTGACATAGTCCTATTACCGGGTGAGTTATAAAGACATTTAAAAATAGCTCTATTTTTAATCACCTCTTTCCCCAAGAGAGGCCAGGGATGTTAGACTCTTGAATAAACCTAAAATAAAGGTAGCACATAGCGAACATATGGCTGCAAACAAGGTAGACCTCCTTCCAAAGTTCTTTCCATCTCAGAAGTGGTCTAGGAAACTATTAAAAAGGTGGGAGTAATAAAGTGATAGGAACAAGGTGTGGCACACAATTCAGGTTTCCTTGTCGTTACACTGCAGCTTCCACATCAAGAGATACTTAATTTCCCTCCCAGGTTTCCATTTCTTTTCTAGTCTGCATTCATTCCAGTCTGGGGTATGTTCACTTCTTAACCTGGAAAACTTTACACTCTTGTGTCCAAAGCAAAGGAGATATTTTAGGAGGTTTAAAAATACCCATTTTTATCTCCATGCCCCTTTCTGATTCTTAATTATTATGCAAATGATGAAGTTTCTTGGTCTTCAGTTTATGCACTCACCTGGCTTAGGGCCCCACCTGTATATTGCATGCCAAGATGACATTCCTAACATAGAGCCTGCTGCCCTTTGTGCTGATTTCAAGTGACAGTTCAGTGCAAAGTGTTCTAGGGCCCTCCTTACTATCATAGACGGACTCAAGGCCACATAGAATTCAGGCAGATGGCGGAACGCATCACTAGAAAGTCCAGGAGCTTCTCTAGGAGTCATTCATTATAGCCCCAGTACTGTATATAGAAAGTATGGTTCAGAATGTACAGCTTCACATGTATACATTTTAGAATGATTATAAACAAAATATTTTGTGTTGACTCTAAATCATCTTGAGAATTTAATAAAATTCAAGGGCTGCATGAATATATCATAAAACATTACCAAACTGCCCTATGTGCTATGCAAAAACCTACACATGTATTTATAGACAGGTGTTCATTAGCATTCTTTCAGAGGTTCAGTTTGTTTCCTCCTCAGAATACTCAATTTTTTTTTGTTACCTTCTGCTCATTTGTCACTCTCTCAAATTCTGTACAAGTGTCACTTCCGTGCAGCATTTCCACGAAGAATGGAGAGTAGAATGTGCAGGCTTTCCGCTGCACAATGAGATGGTGCGTTTTTTCAACATATGCATACGTAAGCCTTCTTTTGTGAATGGGACTGATAGGGTCAGATAATGTTTAAAGGGAAAGGCTTTATGTCTCTCAAGCCTCTATGTTTCCACATGGATGCTCCCACACACACATAGATTGAATTATGAACAGACCCATTAATGCTGGGATCACAAAAGGTCAAGTTTTGTCTTCTTTTACCCCTATTCACATTGTCTTTGTAGAAAGGGGAAAAAAAGGATTTGCAGGAAAAAAAGACTCATGATGAAGAATTTTAAAAAACATTTCCCCCCTTTTACCAACATCTGTGATTTGAAAAGAAAATTATATTGTGTAAAGTAATTCAGAAGTATTGCATTACCAATATTTTGGTATATGAGTTACTTCATGTGTAGGGTTATTTTTAAGGGTAACAAGTTATCATAATAACTGAGGAAAAAATGTAGCACTTTGAGGCTAAAAAGACCTTATGAATATGTAAAGTTACAAAGTTTTAATAAAATTGGGTGGAATTTCATCAAAATGTCAATGTCAGGATTCTTCATATATTTTCTAATATGTTTAAGATATGTTATTTTTTTGCTAGAACCTCTTATTTGATGGTTTTAAGTTATCTTTTTTTTAGAAACAGGTGATAAATGGTCAAATTAACTTTGACATACATTAACAAATAATCATGAGGCCAATGAAAATAGCAAAATCATAGAGAGTTTTTTTTGGAGCAGTTAAGAATTCATAGGAAATGAAACTTTTACGGCTTTAACCGACAGTCTTTTAGACTACAAGTGACATCATCAGTTGTATGGTTGGTTGATTTCTGATGTCACATGAAATCCCCTATCAGTGAAAGGCTATGGATTGTGACAATAAAACCAGTCATGTATAAAAATGCTCTCAAATCAAAGCCCAAAATTCCTCCTGTTTTCTTCTTTTTGTTGGCTTGCTGAAGCACAAGCCATAGTACATAAAATTAAAGAGAGCGGTATCACTGACCAGCAGAATACATTGTATGACAGTTAGTATTCCTCAAAGACTACATTAAATTATATCTTCCTGAATCACATGACCCTGGGAATAGGTTCGAAGAGGATCAGTGCTTTCCAGAAATGAAGCCTTTCTACTTAAGGCCTTCAATTCATGGATTTTAATTTTTGTCAGATAACTTTAAGAGCAAGTCAGCTGGCCTGTTTTGGTCTCTAGTTTCAGAATGATAAATGCTATCCATCATTTTTGATGATAACACTGGTGGAAGGCAGTATGGTGATGATGAGACTGAAAACACTAATATTGGATCATTTATCATTTTCACATTTTAAATATTACAACTTATTTAAAGGTTTAACAGTACAAGGGAAAGCATGTAGTTTTGTTCCAAAATGGAAGAAAAGATCTTGAATCCTGAATACCAAGCTACAGAATGTGGGGAGCAACTGGAGGCTTCAGTATGCTATTGGAGGTAGATTAACTCAGTGGAGGTGACCGGATGGATTAGAAGGGAAGGGACCAGGGAGACCACTCAGTAGGTGTTTTGATAATTCAAGTAAGGGGTGGCGAGGAGAGATGATGGCTTGGACCAGAGAATTCCTTATAGGAAAAAAAGTGAGGGAGAAGAAATATATGCATTTAGAAGAAGAATTGGCAAGCTAGAGTCCTGGGGCCAAATCCAACCCATCACTTGTTTTTAAGAAAATTTTATTGGAACATGTTGTTTACATATTGTCTGGGCCTGCTTTCAAACTACAACTACAGGGTCGAGTAGTTTTGATAAAGATATTATGGCTTATAAAGCCGAAGATTATTAACTGGCCCTTAAAGAGAAAAACTTTATCAATCTTTTATTTAGAAGAAAAGATTGTTTATAAGGATTAATTTCACAGGGACAAATAAGAGAGATATAAGAGGCCAAAGAAAAACAGGCATCATTTTAAGTAGCTTGTTTATAATGCTTCTAAAGTTCTTGGGAAAAGTAAAATATAGCTTAAGTAATATATATATTATTTATATAATGTAATATATATATTTATATACATAAAGTTCTTGGGAAAAGTAAAATATAGTTTAAGTAATATATATCTTTTATTTATATAATGTAATATATATGTTTATATAAATATAAATATATATATATTTATCTCTACCTAGACATTGAAATGGGTTGGAGAATCTGTGTAACAAATAGTTTCAAATTTTTATCTGCTTCATGTGAAATAGGGGTTGGAATAGAAAGATAGACCAAGAAAAACAATTAAAATTTAATGTGCAGAAAACACTTAAACATGAAAATAATAATGACATAACATGTGCACAAAGCATCTATTATAGGTTAGACATTGTGCTGCCCATTCTCTTATCTTATTTAATTTTTAATATGGTAAGGCTAGTATTTATGGATGGACAAAAATTTTTATTTTTGAATTTATGAATGAGTCTCTCGGTCAGTAAATAGGAAAACCAGGATTTTAACCCAAGATTTAAAAAAGTTCATGCTTTATTCAGAGCTATTTATAATTCTGAATGGGTCTAATTTGATCAGTTTTATAGAGACTTTTTTAAAGTGAATTTCTGCTTTTCATCTTTTTGGGTCACTACCAAATATTGACCACTATTTATGTAAGAACCCCATCAGTTAGTATATGAATTTATAAAACACAATAAGATGGTAATGATTTTTAATTTGTAAACTATATGGATTAAAATTTTCACTTGCTATTTCTGAATCTTCAGCACGCCTTCTCGATAATCCATAGGTAAAGTTTATATCTTGACCTATGCTGATTATAAATCTTGAAGTTTAAAAATAAAGGGTACATGTTTCTAAGCCCTTGCTATTTCTGAAAAAATTCTATGAATTATTCAGAAATTGATATATATTCAAAGTATTGTCTAGAATGGAGCATTGTCTTTGAAGTGTGGTTATTTTGAAAAATTATATTTCAGAAATTTAGAAAATTATTTAATTTATTTAAAAGACCAATAAATGTTAATGAAATTAATACTAAAAATTAAATATCACATATAGATGGTAAAATATTCTAAAAACAAATATACATATAACAGAATTAAATGTCATTGGCACATATATTGCATATATTGGATTATATAAAGTCTTAAAGAGGAGGTTTTATTCTGTTAAGCAATTTAAAGGTTTTTGGCAAACTTCTCAAATAAATAAATAAATAAATAAATAAACACACTCAGATATTTTTCATTCAGCAATTGTAAATGACTACCTATTTCATATTACTGAAGTGCAAAAGTTACAAATTTCCCATCAATAAAATTTGTTGATGAGGGAATGCATATCTCTCTGTCTCTACTTAAGGATAAATCTATACTCAGATCCTTGTATTAAAGTAATTTTCCCCCATCAAACTAGGCACTCAAGAATCTAATAGGTGCGACATCAACAATTACTTCTCCTTAATGGCTCTTGTAATTTAACCCCTTCAGGTGAGCAGGCTGATTGATGAACTGCAGACAGCTATCAAAAGCAACAGAGGTCATCTCTCTAAACTCGGCCCCCAGTTGCAGGCTGAGCAGGAGCAGTTCTCGTCTTATGCCTACCAACACATTAACAGCCTTCCTGCAAACACGCTGATCCCCAGAGGCCTGCAGCTCAAGGTGGGTGTCATTCTGGACTTGCACTGGGTTCAGCCAGAGACAAAACGGGCTGCTCCGCTTGGGGATCCTTGTAACAATGCCGCTCGGCTTGGATTTCTTTTTATGTTGTCTTCCCGAAACTGGAGTTTGGTTTACAAGTGCTAATCTTACCATTCAGGGAATATATTTTAAAAGAAAATACCTAGAGGCCTTTGAAATGTGGATGTGTAAAGTTTAACTAGTTTTCAATCCAGGAAAGCAATTTTAGTGAAGAAATTTAATTGTGAACCTTTGCAAACTTTTCCGAGAAATGTATTTTTTCACAGGAGTCACTATATATTTCAGTTTTTGAAAACAACTTATTTGGAGATGTGGGCAAACTTAAATAATTGACAGGAGGTGGCAATAGGAATTAGAGGTGAAAGGCCAAATGGCTGATTGATGTTCAAACTACATTTCCAAGGAAAAGAATCAGTATTGGATAAGTGTGACACATGTCTGAGTTCACTTGGTAAAATCAATACTTAAGAATATACTGGGCAAAAAGGTGAATTGGTTATTTGTCAGGACAAGATGGCTAAATGTCCTAGACTAATATTTGCTATTGCATCTTCAGAAGAGAAAAAAATAAGTCATACCTGACTAAAGTGGTTTAGATACAGAAAGCTTAGGGAGCTTAAATACATTCATCATAATAGAGTATCCATGTTAAGTCTGTCAAATTAATATTGTTTTATAATTTCACATCCCATGTTTCAAGAGACTAATATTAAAATTTGCATTACTCAGATCTGGCCCTTTCCAATCAAGGAACCATTACTACATATCAACCAATTCATTCCTTTAGATTATATTTATATTTGAATGTGATAACATTCAAAGTAATTGTATTTTGATCAGCCTTTATCTCTATAATTCTTCTTTAACATTTCATTTTTATTCTGAAAATAACATTATAAACATATTTTTGTCTATAGCTTGTTTTTTTTAATGGCATTCCCATGTTTATATTTTTAGTAAAAATATTACCACATAAAAATTGGCCTTTCAGGAAATGTAATTCTATGATAAACATGATAATTTATTTCTCATAGGCTGTGTTAGTCAGTGAAAGGTTTAGGGGGTGATGTTCAAGACATCAAGGTCAAGGGTTTTTATCGTGTGGCAGCATTGTTCTTTTCCAGCATTTTAACTTGGTTACAAATCCATTGTACCATTTTGCCAAGTATCGTATTTGCTATTGATTAAGAGAGGAACTGGGGGAGGGAGTGTGGAGACCAGATGCCATCCATGTCCACCCATTGGTATCAGCAAATACCATGTCACCTGGAAACCATAAAAGCATTTTTTCCTCACAACTTTATTGTATGCTTCTGAATAATTTCTTTCACATTTAGCACATGGGCTTAATAGTAAATATATTTTTTTTTCTTAAAGTGTAGGGGACAAACAATAGTATATCAACTCCCGCTGTCATTATGACAGTGTTGTTGACTGTATTCCCTGTGCTGCACCTTACATCCATGTGACCTATTTATTTTATAACTCACAGTTTGCCGCTTTTATTCCCCTCACCTTTCTCACCCACCAGCCTTGCCCCTCCTCTGGCCACCGTCAGTTTGTTCTCTCAGTTTTTATGAGTCTGTTTCTGATTTGCTTTGCATATTTGTTTGTTTTGTTCTTTTAGATTCTACATATAAGTGAAACCACATGGTATTTGCCTTTCTGTATCCAACTTAATTGGAGCAAACAGCAAGATTTTATTCTTTTTTATTATTGAATAATGTTCCATGTCTTCTTTATCCATTCGTCTATTAACTGACGCCTAGTGCATCCATATTTTGGCTATTGTAAATAATGCTGTGATGAACAAAGGGGTGCATATATCTTTTTAAACTGGTGTTTTTGTTTTCTTCAGATAAATTCCCAGAAGTGGAATTCTGTGTCATATTGTAGTTCTATTTTTATTTTTTTGGAGCTGCTATATTATTTTTCATAGTGACTGCACTATTTTATACTCCTACCAACAGTGGATAGCAAATACTTAATGTTAGAATCTGAATTGTTTCTCTCATATATTGCCCTTTTAATGTGCTTCAAAATTATTTCCAAACCAGCAAACAGGAGAGGAAATGTATATATGCAAAGAAGCCATCTTGTATTTATTTCTCTCTGAGTTCTCTCTTCTTTCTCCAAGGCATTCTTCTTTTCTTTTTTCTTTTATTGTTTATGCAATGACAGTTGTTCCTACTTTTTCTCCCCTCCTGTACCTCCACACAGCCCACCTCCTCCCCTCACCAAGTCAGTTCCATATGGTTATCCTAATTCAGTCACATCTTTAGGCTCCATTTCTAATTCAAGTTCTCTTGCCATTTTTACCACATCTGCAATTACTTTCTCCAGTGAAGTCTTTGAACCCCTTAAAGTCATCCACGATGGTGGGAATCAACCTCTTCTAAACCCTTGTTGATGTTGACATTTTGACCTCTTGCCATGATCCACAAGCATTGTCCCTGGCATCTAGAAGGGTGGCTACTTTCCAGAAGATTTTCAGTTTACTTTGCCCAGGTCCGTCAAAGGAATCACTACCTATGGCAGCACTAGCCTTACAAAATACATTTCTTTTGTTTATTGTTGTTCAATTACAGTTGTCCTCATTTTTCCCCATCGCTCTGTCCTGCCCTACCCCTCCCACCCCAGTTCCCTCAGTCAGTCCCCACCCTGTTGTCCATTACCATGGTCCTTTATACATGTTCCTTTACTAGACCCTTCCCCTTCTTTGCCCTGTTTTCCTTCCCCCCACCCCACTGTCAGGTTGTTCTTTATTTCCACATCTCTGTTTTGTTCATTTGTTTGTTTTATTCATTAGATTCCACTTATAGGTGAGATCGTGTGGTATTTGTCCTTTGCCTCCCGGCTTATTTCACTTAGCATAATGCTCTCCAGTTCCATCTCTGCCGTCTCGAAGGATAGGAGCTCCCTCTTTCTTTCTGCTGCGTAGTTTTCCATTATGTAAATGTACCACAGTTTTTTGATCCCTCATTTACTGATGGGCACTTAGGCTGTTTCCAGCACTTGGCTATTATAAATAACACTGCCATGAACATTGGAGTGCATTGGTTATTTTGAATTGGTGTTTCAGGATTCTTAGGGTATAACCCCAGTAGTGTGATTACTGGATCAAAAGGCAGTTCCATCTTCAGTTTTTTGAGGGAATTCCATACTGTTTTCCACAGTGGCTGCATTCTTCTTCTTTATGACTATTTCCTGGGTAAACAGCCTCATTTGCTTCTCTCTCCTTTCTCCCCTGTTTTCCCCCTTTTAAGATCTAATTTCTCTCAGAGAATAAATTCTTCTTCTCATATTCCAAGAAACCTGGACATCAACCCCCTCCTCCTCTGGCCTTAGTGCAGCGGCGTGTTAGATTCACCTGGAGATCTTTAAAAGCCCCAGTGCCTGCACCTCCAGAGATTTTGGCTTTATTGACACGGAATGCTGAATCTGGCTCCTGTTGGCTTGAGAGCACTGATTTGTAAATTTTCAGGAATTTCGTGAGCCGGTTTCTAAATATAGTTGTTAATAAAAACTAAATTATATAGACTTACAATTAAATAAGTCATATTTAAAACAAATGTAATACATACTTGTCACTTCCTATTTTATTACATTTACAATTACTTAGGCTCCTTGCAGTTATTTATGCCTATTGTATCTGTCACGTGGAAACACTGTGCATTAGAGGACTACTGTGCCTCTCTTCCAAAGTTTATGCTCAGCGATGGCTTGTTGTAACTTGAAACTGGCCATAGTCAGAAATTGGCACACCTGGACTTACATTACTGTTTTGTTGACTGTCTAGACCAGGGAGCTGGCAAACTAGAGGTTATGAACCACATCTGCATGTTTCGTAAAGAAAGTTTTACTGGAACACAGCCATACCTACGTGTTTATGTGTTGCCTGTGTGGCTGCCTCCGTGTTACAGCAGCAGAGCTGAGTAGCTGAGGCAGAGCCCACATGACTCAAAAAGCCTAAAATGTTTACTCTTTGGCCCTTTGCAGAACAGTTTGCTGTCCCTTGGCCTGACTAAAGTGATCATCTTCAACACAAACTTCTCAAACCATCTCAGATTAAAAGAGGATTTGTTGAAAACAAGTCAAAGAATTTTATAGAAATGAAAACCAGGAAATATAGCAGACTCTCACTTGCAAGTCATTCCTTTTCCAAATTAATTTCTCTTGAAGCCCCATACTCTCACCTGTCTGCATCTTCCTAGGATTTAAATTTGTTTTTTTTTCTGCAGGGGGATTTCTCTTTTCACTCTTTGTATGTACCTGCAGGAAAATTATGACCCCTAACCCTGACCTTTAGGTTTAAATCATCATCATCTGACGAGAGTCTTTTTGTCTCCTGGTTCAAGCCTCTTAAGGAGAGAATCTCTCCGGGTCAGTCCAGCCTTGACTAGGTCCCTAACACTAATTCAACTACCCGCAGCCAGTGAGTGGGAAAAGGTCAGAGCCATGTGCTACATTAGGCTCATGGGGCTTTCCCAGGATTAGACTAGAAAGGGGAGTTGGTCATGGAAGGCCAAAGTGACTGACATGTTTCTAATATCAAATTAAATGAAATATTGTAAATGAATTATTGTGTATTATATGTGGTATGTGTTTCCGTCCTTCCCCCAACCCCCTCATTGCTGGGAGTGAGTATATTTTTGGACTAATGGGAAAACTCCCTGAAATCTGTGAATTTCTAAACCAATTCTCATATCTGGAATAGGCAGATAGTAGAGACAAAACTGGATTAGCAAAGTATACCCTAAATACTTAGAATTGCAAATGTCTTAGAATTGAGGGCTTTGTTGTTGTTGTTGTTGTTGTTGTTTGTACTCCCTAGTTGGGGAGAACTCGCTTATTCCAGTTGAAGAGACATTGAGCAACGGCCCAGTGTACCATCTTTTTTGAATCCCTGAATCAGTTCATATCAGTTCCCTGGCCAGACTCTTAGTTCTCATATGGTGTGGGTGAGCTGCCCTTCCCTGGAGCACCATCTGTAACCCCATTTTCCCTGACTCACTGTGGGCAAGGGCCATGTCTTTTCTGGTTGTGAGCAACTTCATCTCACCTTACGGCATGTGCTATGCAAAGTGTTAGATGATATATCAATAAACAAATATGTTTCTCATTTATAACTGTAAGGGATGGCTTACTAAAATGTGTTTTCCACCTTTTCTATTCATTTTGATTATAATCTGATAAAAGTGAATCATGACGATCATCTTTCTGATGTTCTCTATTTGATGATTCATAGCCCCCTGTTGAATATACGTGTAAGCCCATGGCTCAGCGTCAGGAACAAAGGAATCAGTCGTAGCCATCAGCATCTTCCAGGGCAGTGCTTCCCAGCGAGGCTCTGGGTGCAGGGGGTGATTCAAAATTTCCTGGGCTGCTTTTTCATATGGTCTGAGGTTGCCTTCACTTCTTTCTCGTTCTCAACATATATTTCACTGATAATTTAAAAATAGCAGCTTTTAGGTCTTAGTATTAGAAGATCATCTCTTAAAAGGACACACACTCTTTCTGTGTTCCATGTTACCTCAATCCCATTTTTGAATCGCATGGCATAATACAGTGCCAAGTTTAAATGGACTTATAGGACAAAGGCCTGAGAACAGCCTAAGTTTGGATGTCCATCCCCACCATGGGAACGTCCGTAGTTAAAAAAAAGAAATGAAAACACAATGTAAGAACATTAGAGGAATTTTAGGAACAAGTTATATTCCCCATCATCACATTATCGGTTATATGACCAGTCTCACCCCTGCATATCATTTCCATGTGCACTCTAATGCCTTGTGTAGTCACAACCACAGCGCGCACTTTGGTTGTTGTTCTTTTGTTTTTGTTTTGGTCTTCTGGTACACTCTCCTGCTATTGCATTATAGCACCTTTAAAGTTGACGAGATTTCTTATTGTTTTTACCTTTAGTGGTCACACTCAATGCACACTATACTTAATGAAGCCATTCAGGTAACAACTTTTTGGAGCAACTATTTACTATTCCAAACTTCCTCTTACCCCATGTTCCCTGTCACTGCCACGACCCCCAGCCACTATGAGAACATCTGCTAAAGCCATGGCTCAGTGACTTCTGCAATACAAGTCCTGTTCTTTCCCTGCAGCTCCTCCTCCCCTTCGTTCCCATGGAGATGCTGTCAGAAATGTGAGTGTCCCTGGGAGAGTAGGAGAGAAAGGATTGATAGGAAAGGGTATTAGCAAATCTGTAGGGGATGGTGGGTGGAAAAACTAGGGGGAAGGTGGGCGATCTGACACAGAAGTGATGAGCAAGAGTTGGGATGTGTGAGTAGGAGGAAGGGACAGGACAATGAGGGGAAGGTGGGTACAGGGGTGTCCTTTTGACTGGAATTAGTGCTTTTCACACACAATTGGTCAGTGATGCTCTGTGGGTTGTCTTCCATTTGCTACCCATAGAGGTAGCAGTTTTTTGTGGGGCCTAGAGCTTATAAAATTTGGGGGAGAAGGGCCTCTTTAAAATCAGGCCTGAAAATGGATATTTATTTAGAGTGAGAAAGTAAATCACAACAAATTAATGAAGGCGTAGAGATTCACATCTTTTCTTCCAATACCTTTTTAAGGAAATTTATCAGAAATACTTACCTGGAGACACTCCCCGATTGCTATCCAGCCTCCCCTCCCCAATTACAACACCCTCTAGCTGTCAGCAGCTTCTGCAGTCTTAGGAGCTGGGGCAAGTTGAGAGTCCTGAAGCCTGGTCTCCATTACCTTCTCATGACTCCACTGGATGAGCAAGGGCAAGATGGCAGATTCTGTAACCTGAATGAAAACAAGATCAGAGGGCCATGACCTGGAGCTTTATACTGTTTTAGTTTAATACTGTTTTCTTATAGCATAAAGACATTAAAGCATTTTTAAAGACATAATTCACAGATTTATTTTTTATAGAATGTATTTGTCCAGCATGTACTTCACTCTCTGGGTAAGATGCTTCTGACAGTTTTTATTCTTCCATGACAGAAAAAAAAAAAGATTTTAAGTCAATAGTCTAGTAAATCTAGACATTATCAAATACATATGGTCACAAGATAATGTGCTAGGTACTGTGGGAAGATGGGACATCTTGTTGACCTAAGCCCATGATTTTTTCATAGAATTAGAACAATATGACACCTTTTGAAGGCAGTAAAACTAATGGGTAGGTCTTCTCAGCTTTTTATACAAAAATTTCATCATTTTTAGTTTACAGGTGTGTTCATATTTAGGAAATGGGGTAATTTGGTTGGTGACAGGAAAAATGCTAATTTTTATCCATAATACTCTCCTGGCCTTTCCTATGCTTTGGACACTTGAGTTGGCTCTGCCAGTGACACAGGAGCACTATGAAGCCATTTCAGATTTGCACTCTTTATTGTGGTTATTTTTTAAAAGTTTAAACTTGTCTAACCATGTGTATTAATAACAAGTTTATTGAAATATTTAGGAATCCATGGAGCAATTAAAAGCATAGAAGGATATACCTGAGGTCGGTTATCCATGAAATTGTGGTGACAATTTTTTTGGATGTCCTTGTCTCTGTCCACATACTTATTGTGTCCTTATTCCCATCTCTTGTATCTTGATCCTTGTCTTTCTGTTTCACTATTTTTTCCCTACCTCTGTATTTACGACCACTGAATTACTGTTATTTCACCTACATTATTTGAGTAAAGAATGGCAAAACAAATTTCGGGTATGTTCTAAGTTGTATGCCAATTCTACATTCATTTTCAAAGGAACTGTGGCTAGAATAAAAAATAATTGGGATATATTGTGACTTCAAGAACATTCATTAAATGTTGGGCAAATCTTGAAGGAGATAATTAGTTTTCATAGGTAGACATTACCATAGTAGGCAAATGTTGGACTGTTCATTTCAAAGGCAAAGAAACTTAAAATGCCTTCCAACCCCTCACGGGGTAGCTATTAGCAAGAGGCACTGAAATCTCTCACCTGCCCTTCTTTCCAGTACGCTCTTCCATCTTGCTTCCCTTTTTCTCTTTTCTTCCCTGACCCGCCTCACCCTGTGTTCTCTAGGGGGAAGACACCAGTGTATTCACCCCAGCCTATTTCCTGACAGGCATCAGCAGCCAACTGTAAATCTCTGTGTGTAAGAAGATACAATCTTCCTTTCTTATACCTGCTGAAGGGAAAAACTGCATCTGTATCAGAAACAGGGGAGAGCAATTGGTCGGGGCATCGGCTCCCACGCAGAGCTGGCTGTAATGAAACAGGCTTTCCCTGCGCAGTCCTGACAGTCTAGAAGGTGCCCCGAGAATTGCCAGGTGGGCAGTCAGCAGGGAAGGTCCATGGGCCAGAGTTGGATTATGGTCCCAGCAGTTACCCAGACTAAATGCAACCACTGAACCTTACTGCTGCAGGCACTCTCTCTCTCTCTCTCACTCTCGGGGAGATTGTCCTTCTCCATAGCAGTTAATTTGTTTTTACCTCTCAATTAGCTTTTTCACAGAGTGTTTGAGATGCTCAAGTTGCCGAGATGCTCTTCCTACATATGCTCCCGTCCCCCGGATCACCCACTGACATCTATGTTAGCCCCACTCACTGGGAGTACTATCAAGCATCAATTCATTTGAACACAGAAATGCATGCAGATTTTCTAGTAAGTGCAAATGAAGTGACGCATTTACACTTACTTAAGTTCTAACTACAGTCTGATAATGTTTTATGATAAAATAGATTATTTCTTAAAATAAAAATGTATTGCCATAGGCAGTAAGCTTTGGTATAGGTTTTAGTTACCCAGAGTACTCATTCATATTAGGGGGAAATTGTGTTTACAAGTTTATTTGATGTATTTTAATATAAAAGCTGAATAACCTTAAAAACATGCATTCTATTTAAAGACGAATATATGACCTCCGAGGCTGAGAATTTGGGCAAGTCTGATGATTTAGTTCATGTATAATCCTGTAATGCTCATTTCCCCTAGTAAGATAGAATTTGGGGGATATAATTATGTTTTTCTCATCAAAAGAGCCCTTTTTAAAAAAATTTTTATTTTATTTTTAGAGAAAGGAGAAAGAGGGGAGAAAGAGAGAAATATTAATGTGTAGTTGCCTCTCACACGCCCCCGACTGGGGACCTAGCCCACAACCCAGGCATGTGCCCTGACTGGGGAATCGAACTGGCAACTGTTTGGTTCACAGGCCAGCACTCAGTCCACTGAGCCACACCAACCAGGGCAAAAGAGCCCTTATTTTCTATGAGAAGAAATATATTAGGCCCAGGAACTTTCAAAGATTTTCATTTGCCATGTTCTGGTATATAATACATCATATTATACACAACTATACACAGGACCCATATGCCTGGTGTTGTAATCCCAATTAAGTATACTTTTAGGCACTAAATTAACTTAGACAAAATGAGATGCTCATTCCATTTGTCCTTGAAATGTTCTCATTTGTAAAGGGCATATTGAAATTACTTAGCTTAGAACATGACATGCAAGTCAATTTACTTTGCCATTGTGTTCTAGATAATTTTGAACATTTTCATATATTGAATTTAGTGAGAGTTATATTTAGATACAAAGAGAGTATTTTTGCAGAACCATTTACTTTGTTTTGAAAATCTTACTCTGTTAATAGAAACAGAAAAATGCGCTGGGGGAGAAGCCCTTGTAAAAAATCATAAGAACACAATGAATATGACTTTAAATGCTTAAAGGAAAGCAACCCAGGCCGCCCCCGAGCAGCTGCGAAGCCAGAGGGCATCTTACAGGCCTCCCCACTCTCAGCCTCTCTCCCCGCTTCTTCCTCCCCGACTCTTACCACCAGCCCCCAGGCCAGGCTGCCAGGCACCCCAGGTCCTCACTGCTACCTTTTTTTTTTTTCAAAACTTCCTCTGAGGAACTAGGCATGCTGTACTTTCTTTCAAGCTAAGGCAGTATAAATTGTTTTCTTTTTCTTAGATCAAAGTCTTTTCTTGAAATCTACTATGTAAAATAAATGAAAGTAGTATCTACCCTGTTTGAAGCCAGGAAGGTGGCTGCCCCCGCAGACCCACTCATCAGGTTTGATCTGCCGCTTGGGACCGGAGCCCCCACGTTCTCCCCCTGTCCACCAGCCCTATCTACCCCAGGCCCTCTGAGAGATTCCAGAGAGCCGAGGTGGAAAATCACAGCCTCTAAGGATCAATAACCAATAAGGCTGAATACCATTTGCTCTGTGATGTTTTAATTATGACAAAGGAGTAAATCTCTAACTGGATTTCAAGTATTGGTTAAGTTGATGGGAGAGAGATTTGGGGTCAGTCTTCTGGCTCACCCCTAAAATTCTACCCCATAGACAGCCACCCACTATACACCTCAATGGCAGAGTCTGCTACAACTTACAGAGGAAATTCAAAATGTCTCTCTTAAAATAAATTATTTTAAGTATGTCTTTTATGGGCTTTAAAAGTGTTATTTGATTTTTGATCCAACTATCATTTAAATTGATGAAATTTAACAATTATATCATTTGTTTTCACTTAAATGCCTTTGCATTTCCAGGGACAAAATACGTATACTGTACGTATTAGATGATATTTAAAGAAATCTCTGTTAGACATTAAAACACTTTTTCTTATATGTATTATAAATAATTAATTCACTGTTAAATTTCCACTGCCTGAATTTCATAATTTTAATATTTGCTTTCTTATTATTGCCTCATGTAAATATTAAGGTTAGACATGTTTACTGTTTGACTTATATTATACATTTGAGAAAATATAGAAAATGGGAATATTCTAAAAACTATCTTGCAAACCTGTAAAAATGGAAAACAGTACATTTATTTGATTTAATGTACATATAATATTAATTAGAGT
The DNA here is from genome assembly GCA_004026545.1 of Mormoops blainvillei. Classification (NCBI taxonomy): domain Eukaryota; kingdom Metazoa; phylum Chordata; class Mammalia; order Chiroptera; family Mormoopidae; genus Mormoops; species Mormoops blainvillei. The sequence continues at coordinate 262,015 of PVJD01000819.1, forward strand.
TGATTTTCTACCTCCAAAGGTAACTTTGAATTCCAATTGGATAAAGATGTTTTTAAAAATTAGATTCTTACATGAGAAAAATATTTTATTTTAACTTTTGTGTTCTTTGACTTTGTTAAAAAAAAATCTCATAGAAACAGGGTAGAATGGTGGGTACCATGACGTGGTTGCAGCACAGAGGAGATGTTGACCACAGCGTACGAACTACCAGTTAGAAGGAGAACGAGTTCTGGGACCTAATGCCCAACATTATATTTGTGATTATAGGCAGCATTGCCTATATAGGCAGCATTATATGCTTGGAAGTTGTTAGAAGAATAGATCTTAAATGTCTTTACCACAAAAAAAGAAATGGTAATTAGGTGACATGATGGAGGTGTTAGCTAACACTGGTAATCATTTTGCAATATATAAGTATATCAGCTAAACATGGTGTATACCTTAAATGTACCAGTGTAACATGTCAATTATGTCCCAATAAAGCTGGAAAAAAAATCACAGGACTTGCTTTTTAAAGATCTACCTGCCTTTTATGAGTAGACCTGCCCAGAGCAAACCATTTAACCTTCCTGGGACTCATCTGTAAAATCTGGTGGCTTTGAGTATTGGTGACTTAATGTGTGTGACAGAGCATCATCCATTCCGGATTATCGTACACGTGTCGTGGATGCCGTGCCACACTGTCAGGACACCCTCTTCAGGACTGAGATCCACCCTCCAGTTGCTGTAGCTACATCCTTCTTAGACAGTTGCCCTCGATGTAAAGGAGCTGCTTCTCCCAAGGTTAGACCCTCATTCTGGGGCCAACCTGAGTCCAGCATTTGGTTGGTGTGCAGTGCATGGCTTCCTGGCCTCAATTGGGAAGTACTCTGAAGGACCATTCCAGCTCTAGAGCTCCCACTAGAAGCCTCTGTTGCACGTGCATGACAATTCACTTCCCCTGGCCCAGTCCTGCTTCCCTGACTCCCACACTAGTGTTGCTCCTGAGAACATTCCCCCGTAAACTTTGGGCAAGTACATCTTGGCCTCAGAGCCTATTTCCCGGAGACCCAAATCCAAGAAGAAGTGTAAGTTAACCTTATTTCAACATACTTAATTATACTCACTGGAATATGTCAAATAGCTTGTGTGGCTATTTTATATTCCTTTTCTTCATCAGACCTCTAGTAGTAAATCCTGTTACTGTTCAGCCTCCCAACTTTTGCAACACACTGCACTGTCATTTTCCTATTACTGCCTCTTGACAGCATCGCATCCTGAGGCATTTTGAGGCATAGGTGTTTGGCCTTCCGCTCACGCGCAGGGAGCTTCCTGGGTGGTCTGCTCAGCAGCGATGGAGAGTTTGGGAACCTGCTGTTCTCCCACAGCTAGCTCTTAACCAGACTTACAACATTAAAGGCTGGATAATGGTGCTGAACTAGTCCTCATACAAGTCCTTAAATGGATGTCGTCCTGATGCCAGGCAAACTCGTCGATGAGCCACATTAGCTCAAAACCTCCCATTTAGGTCATCTTTCCCCATACAAGTTAAGTTTTGGTCACTGTCCCTGTAAACTAAATTCTTTTGGTGCTTTATTGACATTATTATGCCTTCACAAGTACTGCATATGAAGAGTTATTTAGTTTGATTTATTTTTATCCATAGATGCAGACATCCTGTTTCAGAAATATTAGACTTGCTACAAATTTGATTTCCCAATCCTGCTAATAAAAATGCAAGTAAAATTACTGTGGAATGAACAATGGAAATGGACCATTTCTCACCATGCCCTTTGGCATACATAATATATACTTATAATACCTTGGTTTGAGTGTCTATCATCTGCCCTTCATATGACCTTTACTCCCTATAATGTACTCTCCACCCAGCAGCCATGATGATCCTTTAAAAAATTGTAAGTTTTGATCCCCTTTCTGCTCTGTTTCAAATCCTCCAAAGAGTCTTCATTTTGCTGCCAACCCCTTAACCCTCTGACCCCATGTTATTCTCCCTCTCCATCACACTGCTCCCGTCAACTGTTCTCCCTGAGATTCCTGGGATGTACTGGGCACATGCCTTTTTTGGTTTTTTGCTCTAGCAGCTCCTTCTGCCCACGTACCCTTCTGCCAGTGCTCTCTTTCTCACTGTTAAGTCTTTACTCAGCTCTTCCATCTCTTGAAGGCTTATTCTTATCACCTGCTTCATATGGTGACCAGCACGCCCATCTCATTCCCTGATCCCAGGCCCTGTGTCCCCTGCCCTGATATATTTTTCTTCTTTACATAGCACTTGCCACCTTGCAGCCCCCTCAGATTTGCATTTATCATGAAGCTAATGAAACTTAAGCTTGAGGGCAGTTTCTTGCATAGGTCCCTTCTACAACTCTGAAAAAGACCCTAGCAATGTGCATATAAGTTTCTGTAAAATTCGCAAACATGATATATTTTTATTATCATTGGTTGGGACCATTTCTCTTTCCACTCCACCTTCCTCCCTGTCAAGCTTTCCCTTGCAACAAGTGATGCTGAAATCGCTGCAGGCATTTTTGAAGTCTGGCAAAGGGGACATTGAGTTGGGGATGCATTTAGTTTGAGCATAGTAGAATGTAAGTAGTGGTCTGCATTCACTTCCTGGGATAGCTCAGTGCTAGCCCTCCTGGTGGGGGAAGAGCTTCCAGGAAGATGACTTGTACCTGCTGGCCAGGGGAGTGGGTGGCGGGGCGTTGCTTTCTGACTACAGACTAGAGTACCTGACACCAAAAGTATATGGGTGTCAGAGGGAAAACACGGTATAAAACTACCAAAGGCAACTAATTTGTAGGAAATTCTTCCATATTTTACAGCTCATATTTTAAAGAAAACTGATTAAGATTTCTCCAAACTTTACATCAATCCTAAGAATTTTTAGTGAAATGACCAATAAAGTTATGAAGTGAAGAGGAATTTTTCTAACCAATAGTAAACATGTTTTTGATTAACCATGCAAGAGGGAAGATTGAATTATCTCTCTATTGTTTCTCTCCTTATAGACAATATTACAGAATTACCATATAAAGAGGTGATCAAAGACAATTCAGCCAAACTATGTACATCGGATCGGATAGCTAATTAAAGAAAATATTTTGTGACTTTTTCTGAATTTTGTAATGTTTTCATTTTGTGTAAGCTTTTTAATAGGTGTAAACTGTTGTGATACCTTTACTCATTTTAAATGAATACTTTGTGTCTTGTTTTCCATTCATAATTTTGCATTCTTTTTGTTGAAGAAGGCCCACCAAATTGTATAAACTTCAGACTTCACAAGACCTGGGTGTGCTCTGACCATGCCACGTGATTTACTTGCTTGTTTTGTTCCTCCAGAGTGGGGATCTTAGTTCACTGGTGCCTCTGAAGCACCTGAGCAGCGCTCGGTGCATACTATGAACTCGATAAATATTTGATAAAGGAATGAATCAATTAACAACAGTAAAATGAAACGTTGATATTAATCCAATTTAATCTTGCTCAAGAAATGTCAATATTGACATGAATGAAAGTAAAAACACTGTAGTTTATGGCAAACACTCCCCACTAAAACTATGTACTTTGAGTAACTAAGGGCATAGAAGTAAATTACTGTTTGTAGGTATTTTCATTAGTAGTCATTAGTTACCATGCTTTTCAAGAGGATCTGGATCATTTAAAAATTTTTTGAGATTCTATTACCTTATTCCTTGGGATCCAAGCCTAGCCTCAGTTGGCTTTTTGCATCATCCCACTGCAAGGATGAGAGTTTGATTTTAGAACTACAGGGAGGTGAGGCCATGCAGAGAGCCATTGGGAAGCCAATCCAGCAGTCAGTTTTTCCTAAGGCAAGAGTCAGGCAGCAGGGAAATAAAGGTACAGACTGTTTTTTAAACTTTCCCATATCTAGTCAACCATAGAAACTCTGTTTAGAGACCTATCTTTGTTTAGATATTGGACAAAAGAAATAAAAATATTTCTCATGCAAGGGAAGAAAAAATAAATATAAAACTTGGATTATAACAAATTGGGCATAGTAATATAGACATTAAAAACCAGAGCTGGGCCTTAAGAAAATTAGACTCTCATAGAATTTCAGCTTGGGGAATTTTTATTTTTGTAGAAATACAGAAAAAAAAACATTATATGAATGAGTAGTGGAGGGCAGCCTTCTTTCAGTTAAACACCTAAACTTCTACTTATGCACTAAAACACCTCTTTATTTTTTGGGAACACTTTTCTAGACATAGAAAGGAAGACTTATTAGCTGTAGTGAAGAAAAGCAGTGACCTTGCGATACCGTTAGGTGTTAACCAAGTCCCATTTGCTCTCTCACTTTGGCAGTTAGCACTTACACTCTCATTTTCTAGAACATAGTTGCTGCACTCTGATTTCATGTCTAGCAAGTCTTGACAAAGGAACATTGATAAGTTCCTCAAATTGAGCTTTTGTCAACACTAACCTTGCAGAACGCATGCAACCTAAAATTGTGACTGTCATTGCTAAATATCTCTGTTTAAGAGTTTTCTTCCAGCTTAGGGACCTGAAGATATTTGAAAGTCGTGCATATGGGAACTGTTGGGACAGTAAGATCTCCTACTTCATTTTGCATAGGTTTGCTGGCCACGATTGGGTTTATGAAGCTCCTTGCAAAAGTAGAGAGATTTCTTGCTCAGAATTGTGTCTTCATTCAAAAAAGAGGTTTAAAACAATCCCTGGTAGCAAAAAATACTGTAGGGTGTGGAATATCGCCATGCCATCTACACTGGACTACCAGTGTAGTGAGAAGCTCCACATAGAGAAAAATTCAGTTTTTAAACACTATTAACCCCATTTTTCTTTTTAATTCCCTTCCCCTCCGTTTTTTTTTTTTTTTTTTTTTAATTTCTATAGCCTGAGGAAGTGCTTTTGAAGCACAGTATTTCCCAAACCAAGTTAGGACTAATTAAATAACTCTCGAACTATCTCAAACATAAAACGGATAGTTTTCTTTCTTTATAATAAGGGATTGTCCCAAATTATCTTCTTGGAATAGTGCTAGAAATAAATAAAGTGGCTACCTAGATGGGACAGGTGTGTCTGAAATGGAAGAAAAGAACTTTTGAGAAAAAAAAAACACAAGGATTTAAATTATTCATCAGCCTTCTCTTGGTCTGCTTCCTTTCTTGCCTGGTGAATGGCACACCCACCTGGGTCCTCAATGTGGTCAGAGGATGGTGTTCACTCCAGGGGAGCCCTCCTTCGAGGTTGGTTTATTTGGATACTTTCAACTGCAATGTTTGCTAGCACTTTTCTCCTCAGTGACTGTTGCATCATGCAGAGTTATGAATTTAATCTCTGTTCTCAACAACTTGTTGTATATGTGCACTTAGAATGGGTGGGTTTTATTGTATTGTTATGCAATAAACCTGTCAGGTTGAATTTCCTTTTCATGTGTCAAAGGATAAGCTGAACACTGAGATATTTTAAATATAAATCAAGCATTCCTCACATACTTTGTGTCTATGTTTTTCAAAAAGAATGAGATGAGCTAGTTAAGTATCCAGTGTAGTTGGTGATGCCTCCTGCAATGTCCCCATTCCTTCTATTCTTAATTGTAGGGAATGCTGGTCAGTTTCAAGACACCGAATCCAAAAAGAGAAACAAGGGACATTCTTTATACTATTCTAGTCCTGTTGATTTTCACTGCCAATTTCTTGCGTGTGTTCATGCAGGAGACCCTTGCTGTGCACAGTTCCCATCTGCATGACTTTCAAAGCCAGGATGGTTTGTGTTTATAAATGTGTGTATGTATGTATATATGAATATATGTACATATGTGTGTGCATATATTTATTTTAATTTTGAATGCACTTGTTTTTCAGATATTTGAAAGTGGTAAAGACACTGGAGAAATCTCTATTTTTGTCAGCAAAAAAGATCTGGGGTTTAATAGCCCAAACCAAACTGACGATATGATGGAAAAAGTGAGTTTTTTGACCATTTATTTATAACTCTAAGTGTCTTCCAAGTCACTTGTAGTTAATCTAGATAATTATTGGGTTGGTCAAAAATTTCATTTAGTTTTTTTTCCATAAAATAAAAGACACATTTTTCATTTTCACCAATAACTTTATTGATTTGGATATTTTGAGTCTGTTGGCTGTCTCCCAAGTGGTATAACGTTGGGTGCTCTCAATTAATGTATCTATTTGATTGCTACCAACTTCAGCTGGTCTACCTGACTGTAGAGCATCATCCAGAGAGAAATCAACAGCACAAAATTTCACAAACCTCTTTTGACACTTTCGATCAGTCACAGCACCTTCATACCGCACAAATCTTTCTTGCATTTCAGTTACGTTTTTACTTCTCTTGAAATAATAAGGCATACTATGCTCAAAATGTTGCATATTTCCTTCCATCTTCAATATTAACATGACTACACAAAAACTTTCTAATTTTGATTTTTTTTAATGTACGCTGATATGACAGCTGTCACACTACAACGTAACAAAATTGTTGTGAATGAAGTGAAAGACAACTAAGCGCTACTTGTACAATTGTTGGCAAAAAACCAAATGAACTTTTTTGCCAACACAATGAATCCTTAAAAGTTATTTGGAAAAGATCAATCATTTGCTGACTGTAAAGATTGTTGGTTTCAAGTTTGCCTTCTGAACTCCGTGTGCTCTCAGTTTTAGTTTAGAATAAACTCCAGCACTCTTCTAAGCAGCGTCTCAACCTTCATTTTGCTTGTAGTTGGAAATCTGTCCACACTGGACTCTAGGATTGCCCTCTTGTTTACACTTTGAAAAGAAGTGACATGATATTCAACGGAGGGTATGTTCTGGGTCTCCGCTGTTTCCGAGCCCCACGCCCTGAGCGACCACCATGCTGCTTCAGTCTTCTCCTGTGCCCACTGTGAGCAAGTCCAGATGGTTTTTCTTAGACATGCTTACTTTTGCCTATTTTCCAGACAATTGGGATGTCTCTTAGGCAGAATCAACATGGTCAGGGTCTTTATTTTGGGTCTTTGTCTTGCATAAAAAGACGTTGAATACCCCTGTTGTTTACAAATTGGGGTTATGCGCCCCAGCGCACACCAGCGTTTTGGGCTCTGTTGCTTGGCTTCTGTTTCGAAACTTGCTCCTTTCTCCCCCCTCGTTAGTACAGCGCCCTCAGACTTACCTCTTACTGGCAGTATCTATCACCTGGCCTTTGCAGCCAGTGGTAAAAGTTGCCTAGAATTAGGAGACTCTTATCTGATCATTAGTTGGGCCTAGAAGAGAAGGGAAATGCTGCCTTGATTCATTAGAGGGAGAAGGATCAAGAGCCTTAGCTGATTTCTTTTTACCATCGCATCCCTGACTGTATGAGACACCATGACACAAAAGTCTTCCTAGAATTATCTGCTTGTCTCCCCTCGTTTTTACATTAGGATATTTTATTGTTTGGTTGATATTAAAATCGAAGATAGCATTCCTATTATTTTATGCAGGAAGATGTTACTCTGTAGAAAGTTTTGGTGTTGGCTTATGGCATGCCGAAATGGACTGTTCTTTGCTTCTATATGCAAGTTAATCAGGGGCAGGGAGGGGGGCTTGAATTAGGGGCATGATGAAGCTCTTCGTTTGGGCGATCCCTAGTGACACCCAAGGATGCCCATTCCCTTGGTGCACACTTGTCTCAATCACTAGCCTAAAATGTTTCATACCCTTCTCAGGTCCCTGAACAAATTCTTACCCAATAAAGTCCCAGCAATGATAGCTTTAAAGATAAATGGGTGAAGATGAGCACAATTTTGGGTCACCCTACCCCAGCCCTAACCAATGACCTAGAGATGAAAGGTGCCGAGGCCCTTACCTCCTGGAGGCTGTCGACTGCTCACCTTCGAACACCTGAGATGCAGCCTGCCACCGAGTTCAGAATGTAGAGGTTGCGATTCAACTCCTGTGAAGGTGAACTTGGCGAAGCGGTCAGGTGTTCACATCCCTTCCCTGCCACACACTCCTATCCTTTGGGAACACATTTCTTTCCTGGATCAGGTCTTCAATCTTTTATATCTTTCCCTTTTACAAAAAAGGTAATGCCTGGAGAGCAAAATAACCGTGATTTTAAAAACGATCAGCATTACCTGTTTTTCCAAAATAATAGCAAAGCAACAAAAATTAGCTCAATAGCTAAGACCACAGAGAAGTAAATGTAGGATTTTGTGAATACAATATAAAGATTTTTCAAAACATGTTTGTGGTTTCAGTTTTAAAAAAATGCAGATTTTTACTGTTCTAGCATCTTTGCCTATCATACTCCTAAAGAAAATAGTAATTATTACTTTTAATTCAAAGAGCTTGCCTATGCTGGATGAGAAGTATTAACTTCAATGAAATGAAAAATTTGTTATCATTTTCAGCCTTTCTAATGCCCAAGGCTAAAAATCTGGTCATTATAGAGCTTTTGAAAACAATAGAGCTGATAAAGTTGGATATATGATTATTTATCTCTAATTAGGACAAAGCCTAATTCTTAGGTTTTCTACAAATATAGTTTGTAGAACATATAGTCGAAGAAAATATTTCACTTGGTCGAGAGTTTAGAGCCAATAGGGAAGGAAACTGGCATGTACGATAAGATTACGACTTTCTCTTCTGTCCTCCGAGCCTCGGCATGTCGCACTTCTCAATGTACCTAATTGGAAATTATTAGAAGGCGCGAGAAAAGAGGCACCTGAACAGCAGTGTGGCAGGGAAAGGCCACAGCTATATCCGCATCCCTGCCGAGATTAGAGTGACGAGAAATCGAGAGACTCGACAACGGACAAGGGAGAGAAGAAAAGGAAGCCTGCGACAGAGGCTGGGGGGAGCTGAGTGATGGGTAGCGTGGGGCGCAGAGCAGGAGAGAGCAGAGGCCTACACCCTCAAACAAAGATGACTGAAAATAATGAAAGTCTTTTAAAATTCCATATGCAACGTAGTTCGGTTGGATTTACTTTCATTTGGAATATGTATAAATTAGAAAGATCTTGATAATTCAGAGACCCGGAAGGTAAGATAGAAACAAACACTGACAATGCCAGTATTTAAAATACTAAATGACAGCATTTCATACTTCACACTTCAATTATATCTTACTCATGACTTGAAAACATCTCTTATTGAAGCAGCTCGCAAGCTTTTGGGGGGCCCTTAATTGAAATGCATTTAGGAAGAGTTCTTCTAAGTGAACCAACCTAGACTGAAAGTCTTATTTATTTTTGCAGTCCTGTAAGTGGTGAATTATTCTACCATGGGTTATCCCAGGTGAGTTGGGGGTGGGGAGATTGCCGATTGTAAAGCCTGAACATGCTCTGAAAGGACCCTGAGAAAATGTGTAGCTCCGGCAAGAAAAGCGTAACTCTTATCAAAGAGGACCGTTACCATGTGTAGAAGTTAAACGTTCTTCCTGTAAGACTGTCAGTCACATCTGCTTTCAGGCCCTGTGCCAAAGGGTCAGAGCTCAATCACAAGCCTGTGGCACCCCCTGCTGGTTAAAAGCCCATGCTCATTTCGTTACTTTACCCTGAGCTAAACATTGCTGTCATTTCACACTTCTTTTAACATTGTATGCGAAGTTAATTATCATTTGTTTGGACTTCATTTGTTTCGTCGTAGAAGCAGTTTGTTACAGGTGTTCGCATTTTATGTTATTTCTTCTTCTTCATTATTTCCCCCCACCACCAGTTACTTCTCAAGATTCATCAAAGGCTTCAAGGATCTTCCATCAACCCACCAGGCCTCAATTTTTCTTCAGCCCGGCTTTTCGATGAGCACGGTCAAGAAATTAAGAATCCACTTTTGCTGAAGAATGAGCAAAAAATTTGGGTCTCTTATGGTAAAGCATACAGGTAGGAGTGCGGTGTTTATTCTTGGTCTGTCAGTCTTTTTCTGGGGCAAACTAATGTAAAAGGAGAGTTGAGAAGCCAAGGAGTGCCATTTATGAAAATTATTTAAAATTTTGAATTCCCATAAAACATCAGGGCATTCGTGTGTTTGTGTGTGTGATGCAAAATTGTTTGTGGAATATGACATCTCTCTCTCCCCCTCTCTCACTCTCTCTGACTTTTCTGTCTTAATGCCTTGTCATAGTTCTTGAAGTCTGCCTGTCAGCACAGCAAGTGGGATTTGTTCATGTCTGAGTAGTCACCTTAATGATAGCAGATGGAAACGCCACGGGGGGCCCAAGCCCATCACACTGTCATTGTCGCACACTGCCCTGACCTGCTTCCACTCCTCTATTTTTTGTCCCTTTTTAAAGAAGAAATGGATGGTAATTGAAAAGGATTTTAAGCAAGATTTATGAAGCTGTAGACAACATGATTCCCCACTATCTCTCTATGTTTTCACAAATAAAGTCTTAACCTTTTAAGCGCCAATGACAGGAAAGCTAAAGATAAATTGGTAAAGCCTGTAAGCTCTCTCTGATCAAAGTTATATTCCTCGGGAGCACCTTGTATTATCCCAAATAATTACTGGTTATTGCTGGGCATTGTGTAAATTTTTGTAGATTGGTAAATTTCTACATAAAGTTATTTGTGTTTCTGAGAAAAGAAAAAGGCTGCAATCTACAGGCACTGATGAGCTGGGCTGTGTGAAATATCTTGGAAATTTATGCATATTTTGACAGGATACATCCAGATGAACTCCAAAACTGCTTGTCAGGAAACTTAAACACACTTTTCTGCCTACTCTTAATTTTTTAGCTCTTTATTTATCTGTAGAACAGAATAGAGGACATAGGGGAAAATAATTTTGCTTATAGAGTCTAATTGATCATAATTATAATGAAAATAGCCTAGACAGAACTGGGAGCTGATTGGATTTACTATATATTCTAATAGTCAAAATTTCAAGTATGGAAATAAATCTACTCAGAAATCTATTGAAGATTTTGGAAAAAGTTGGTAGGATTAGTTATGTGTAACATACTACAAAATTCTATTTCATCTGTCTCAGTAGAGTAATATTAAAATACTTAATAATTTCTTATGATGTGTAATTTATAGAATTAAAAATATCTGTAAGGAATGGCATTCCCCCCCCAGGCATATTTCAAAATATAATTTAATGCACTATGAGAATTGTTTTTGCATGATGAAAACAGCAATGAATTTTATGGTAAGAAAGGACTTTATTAAAATGGGTGTCTATTAATTTCTTCTTAAATATTGTTAAAGTGAAAGCAATGACTGACTGATTTTGATGTTTTTAATATTGTTTGCTATAATACTGTATTATAATAAGATCAAACACTCATTTTTGGTTAATAGGATCATATTTATGGAATAACTAATAAGATGCTAAGTATCTGAAATATTCCAAAGTCAACTGAGAATTGTAGCTGGAGGAATACATAGTGTGTATATTTGTTTGTACATTATTGTCATTTTAATAGGATAATGTAGTGTTTTTCTGGTTTTGAATCCAATGTGAAGCACTAGGAAGCTATTAAAGCACTTGCTACTATTGGAATTTCTAAAATTTATGTCTAAAAAATTATTTCCATCCAGTTTAAAATATACTGTGAAAAAGTGCAATACATACTAAGTAAGTGATACTCACTTTCGGGAAGTAATTCTAACTTGTCTAATAGATGCTGACATGGGGGCTCAGGTCACTCATTTATAAAAGATGATATTGCCAAGATCTACTTGTATTTTGAGTCCTTTGATTATTTTTCTCCCAATTTTTATTTTGAAAAATACGCCATCTTCAGAAAACTTGAAAGACTAGTACAAATAGCTATGTATCTTTCACCTAGGTTCAACAATTTAAAGAGTTTGCCACATTTATTTTACCTCTCTTTTATCTTCCTTGCCTGTCTTTGAATGGTTAGAAATTAATTTCAGACAATCATTAAAGTTTTCCTCTTAAGTGCTCAGGCCACGTAACTGAAGAATAGGGTATTCTCCCACATCACCACATCAGAGTATCTAACACAGTGAACAATAATGTAATATCATCTAATATACAAGTTATATTCAAACTACCCAAATGTGCTTTACAGCTTTTTGTTATCTAGTATCCAAATAAGCTTCATGCATTACGTTTAGTTATTTTTCTTTAGTTCTCTTTAATCTAGAATATTCCCCAACCTTTTATTTTGTTTTTCATGACATTGATTTTTTTAGAGTTCAGCACTTTTCTTGTAGAATGTCCCGTATTCTGGATTTGGCGGAGTGTTTTCTCATGCTTAGATTCAGTTTAAATATTTTTGATAATACTACACAGGTGATGTGGTTAAATCATATGATTAGAAAGTTAAGTAGCAAGTCTTTGTCAGCAATTTAGAAAAGAATGGCTCATATTTGACATAGTGGCCATTCTTATTTAATATCTGTTTTCCATTTGACTTTAATTCTAAAATAACTAAATTAACCCCAAACAATGTACCTAACAGTATGTAATAGAAACACATCATGTTAGCATAGCATTTAGTGAGCCCACAAAAAATGGTTGTTTGTAGACAAATAATAAGGATTAACCTAATTATCAGATCCACAGATTATTAATGGTATATTACATTGTAGCTATACATTGATGAACATCATTAGTTGTACATGATATAGTTATTAAAAATGAATGTTATATGGAAAATTGGTTGTTTTTCTCAACAAAATATTTTGCATTTTATTATTGAAATTATTTTACAATCTATCATGTGTTGCAGCTATCCTTGGCATATTGTAAAGCAGCAAAATAAAGTAAAATACACATTTTAGGGTTTTGGATTCTATTAAACCCTGATTTTTAAAAAATTATTTATTTGTGCTCAACATTCAGTGTATCCATAATTTTGCAGATAGCTTTGTTGTTGTGTTTTTTTTTATTTTTCAGATCTCCACTAAACCCTGTTTTGAGTTTGACCTTTGACCAGGTGACTGCATTTGCCAGAGGTGGTGTTACAATTGCATATAAAACCTTCCTGGATCCTAATGCTGTTCTGCTACCTGGATGTGACAAGTAAATTAACATGTTTGGTTAAATTAATCTGAATCAACTAAACTTAGATTTCGCAGAGTGAGATATTGAAACACTATAGGATGTTCTTTGAATCGTCTTAGATAAGCAATTATTTATTTTATTGACTTATTGTATGATATAATGAGCTAATGCCTAAAATTCTTACCATTAACTTCCCTGGAGTTTTAAAAATCATATGGGGACAATGAACAGATTAAAGTTTCTGCTTTGCAGAAGTAATAATTTTATTCGAAATGTAAAAACTGGTTTTAGTAGATGTTTCTAAATAGTTTTGAATGGAATCATTAAAATATTAAATAATGTGTTTACTCATATGAGTGCTCGTATTTAAGGATCTCATTTGATGATGCAAAATAAAAGCTATATGCTGGGGGTTTGGTGGGATAGTGAAAAGAGGAGCAAGAGTTAGAGGGTCTGGGCATCTTGCCCCGAATCTGCTCATGACTGTCCCTGAACAGAAGGGTGTCAGTCTCTTATCTGCAAATATTAAAGCCCAGCATTTACTGAGTGGTGACCATAGTCCAGGCACAGTTCTGAATGAATTGGGGAAGAACCTCTTTAATCCTCAAAAACAATTATTTTAATCACATCATTACCTGTTATTCTATTATTATTCCATTTTATAGAGACAGAAACTGAGGCACCAAGGAACAAAGTAATTGCCCAGTCACACAACTGGTGCATGGCAGAGCCAGGATTTTAACCCGGACTTTCCTTCCTAAGAACTGACTGCTCCGCCACCACCCTGTCTAACAGAGCTTTCCATGATGATGAAAACATACTTTGTGATTGTTGAGAACTTGAAATATGACTAGTGTGACTGAGGAGCTGAATATTTAATTTTGTTTGAATTAAATGAATTTTATGTTGGATTATGTGATCTATCTATAAAGTCCTATCTAGCCTTAATATTTTTAAATTTAACACATTACAACTTTCCTCAAGATAGAGGTGGAAAGACTGAAGTAGAGGGCAGGTCCTGGAAACCAAAAGCAGTCTGAGGAGGTCACTCAGCCTCGTGTCAGCCCACTGCTAGATATGCCTGCAGAGACCAACTCTTTGATATGCCTTGGTAGTTGTTTAAACAACGATTCTATCACCCAGCGACTAGTCTGTCACTCTTCAGACAAGATTTGAATCTGTTTTGTCCTGTTGTCTTTTTCTTTATAGATAGAAAAGAACTCATCAGCATTCTTTTTTATAGGCATTTCCATTTATGAGATTTATTTCACGTACAATAACTTTTCCCCAAGCTGTTAGATTTGCTTAAACCCTTTCCATTACATTGTTAGCTAGGAGTTTAATTTTAAATTCTTGTATTCCTTCTTAACTTTACTCCCTAGGTACAGTAAATACTGTTTTACTGGTGGATTCATGTTAAAGCGAGCTCCTTAACATTGTCAGTGTGAAACTGCCTGTGTTGGACACAAACTAACTTGAGGGCAATTTACTTAATATTTGGATTCTGTTTGAACTTTCTTTCTATACTCTAAAGAGATCATTTGAAATCTTAGTAATTCGATTTTTATTTATATTTCTCAGAGTATTAAAAAAATACTGTTATCATCCCCAGAACTGTTTTCTATTGAATAGTAGCATGCTTCATGCTATGTCTTAACATATCTGTGTTGAGCCAAGTAATTTTCTTCAGGGTAGGGATTGGCTCACTTTTAAAATAAGTGATTTGACTGAATTAAGAATGATAATACAGCACCTCCATGTTGTGATTTGTTCATGTACTCACTAGACTGTGTTGCCTCTTTTTTATACATGTATTTTATTGATTATGCTATTACAGTTGTCCCAATTTTTCCCCCTTTGCCTCCTCCACCCAGTACCCCCATTCCCTCCGGCAATCCCCTGCCTTAGTTCATGTCCATAGGCCATGCATATAAGTTCTTTGGCTACTCCATTTCCTATGCTGTTCTTAACATCCTCCTGTCTATTCTGTACCTACCAATTTGTACTTCTTAATCCTTGTACCTTTCCCCCCATTCCCCTACTTCTCACTCCCAGCTGGTTACCATCCAAATGATCTCCATATTTATGATTTTGTTTCTGTTTTGCTTGTTTGCTTAGTTTGTTTTTTAGATTTAGTTGTTAATAGTTGTGAATTTATTACCATTTTAATGTTCAGAATTTTGGTTTTCTTCTTTTTCTTAAATAAGTCCCTTTAACATTTCATATAATAATGGCTTGTGATGATTAACTCCTTTAGCTTTACCTTGTCTGGGAAACACTTTATCTGCCCTTCCATTCTAAACAATAACTTTGCTGGATAGAGTAATCTAGGTTGTAGGTCCTTGCTTTTCATAACTTTGAATACTTCTTGCCATTCCCTTCTAGCCTGCAAAATTCCTTTTGAGAAATAAGCTAATAGCCTTACGGGAACTCCTTTGTAGGTAACTATCTGCTTTTCTCTTGCTGCTTGTAAGATTCTCTTTTTATCTTTAACCTTTGGCATTTTAATTATGATGTGTCTTGGTATGATCTTCTTTGTGTTCATCTTGTTTGGGACTCTGCTTCCTGGACTTGTATGTCTATTTACTTCGCTAAATTAAGCAAGTTTTCTTTCATTATTTTTTCAAATAAGTTTTCAATTTCTTGCTCTTTCTCTTCTCCTTCTAGCACCCCTATAATTCGAATGTTGGAACGTTTGAAGTTGTCTCAGAGGCTCCTTACCCTATCCTCGATTTTTTGGATTCTTTCTTCTTGCCGTTCTGATTGAATGTTTTTTTCTTCCTAATGTTCCAATCATTGATTTGATTCTTGGCTTCATCCACTCTGTCATTGATTCCCTGTAAATTTTTCTTTATTTTGCTTAGCGTAAACTTCATTTCTGCCTGGGATGTTTTTATGCTGTTGAAGTACCTAGTGAGTTCCTTGAGCATCTTAATAACCAATGTTTTGAACTCTCCACCTGATGGATTGCTTATCTCCATTTTGTTTAGTTCTTTTCCTGGAGTGTTGTTCTGTTGTTTCATTTGGGCCATATTTCTTTGTCTCCTCATTTTGTCAGCCTTCCTGTGTTTGTTCCTATGCATTAAGTAGAGCTGCTTTGACTCCCTGTCTTAGTAGCATGTCCTAATGTAGAAAAGCACACCTGTAAGCTGGGTGGAGCGGAGCCTTAGGTAATTGCTAGGCCAGGACAACCCCTGTGAACTAGGTTGATGGAATCTCAGATATGGTGCCACTGCTCTGTGGCTCCGTGTAGGGGAGGGCTCAGAAAAGAGACAATGGCTGCTCTCTGGCCTCTGGAGTTTTGTCCATGAGGAAACCACCCCCTGGTACTCATCCTGATGCGAGACACTTCAGTTTCTCCCTGTATGCTACTGGTGCCCTTCGAGCTGGTACCCTGGTGCTGAAGCCCAGATGGAGTGAATCTAAGTCCTACATCTGTTGCAGGCCATTTAAGAAGATACACCTGCAAATCCTACAGTTTTTTCTGCCACCCCAATCCCCACTGGTTTTTACAGCCAGAAATTATGGGGACCTATCTTCCTGGCACTGGAACCCTGGACTGGGTGGTGTGGTCCTGGGATCCCTCGCTCCTGAGATATCCCTCCTGATTTTTACCCACCTCACATGGATGTGGGACCATCTATTCCACATCTCCATGTCTCCACCCCTGCTACCCGTCTGAATGACTGTGACTTCTGTAATTCCTTTCTTGTTGGATTTCTGCACAGCTCGATTTTCTGATGATTCTGGGTGATATTTTGTAGTTTAGTTGTAATTTTTGCTGTGGTTGTGCGAGTAGGTGGGTTATATTTAGCTATGTCTCCATCGTGACCAGCTGTCCTCTGTGTTGCATCTTAAGACATTCTTAAAAATACCAAACTAACATGCTTAATGCAACCGTTATTATAAGTGAAAAACATTCTTTATTATTCAGAATCCATTGTATTTAGAATATAAATTTAAGAATGAAAATGACCTCAACCCTGAGTGATTCTGTAAGAATATAAATAATTTTTTGTTTCTTCGTTTTATTAATAATTAAGCATGGAAGTCCCTAATATTATAAATAATTGCAATGTAAAAGTTTAAAACTTTCTCATTCCCAGTTGTAGATACCAAAGCATTTTAAAATTTCTTGTTTAAAAAGATATGGGACTTCTGGCCAACATGGAGGCATAGGTAGATATATTTTTGTCTCCTTGTACAACCAAAGAAGGACAACAACAAATTTACAAGCAAAAAATAACCTGAACTGCCAGAAAATTGAACTGTATGGAAGTCCGACAACCAAGGAGCTAAAGAAGAAACATTCCTCCAGGCTGGTAGGAGGGGTGGAGAGGGGCAGCCAGCGTAGAGAGGACATGCGGCAAGGCTGCGGCTGGTGGACTGGGTGGTCCCACATTTGTGTGCAGATAAACCAGATAAACCGGGAGAAACAACTGGGGAATGAGAGAAACTGTGCAACCCAGGGTTCCAGTGCAGGAAAAGAAAGCCTCAACCTCTACTGGTAAAAACCTGTGAGGGCTACAGCAGCGGGAGGAATTGCCAGCCTCACAGAAGGGCTCATCTGAGAGACCCCACAGAGTCCTAGAATGTACACAAACCCACCCACCCTGGAATCAGCACCAAAGGGCCCAATTTGCTTGTGGGTAGTAGGGGAAGTGACTTGAGAGCTGGCCAAGAGCCAAGCAAGCAGCACTGTTCCCTCTCAGACCCCCCCCACCCCCGGCCCCGCCAACAGACAGTGCCACAAGGCAGTGATCTGAGTTGCCCCACCCTAGTAAAGACCTAAGGCTCCCCCTCTCACAACATAATAGGTGCTCCAACACACACGCGCACACACACACACACACACAATATGTATATGGCCCCAACAAAAGAACAAATCAAAGCTCAAAAAATAGAACTAAGCAATGAGGAGATAGCCAACTTAGCAGATGCAGAGTTCAAAACACTGGTAATCTGGATGCTCACAGAATTGGAGTGTGGTCACAAAATTGAGGAAAAAGCAAAGGCTATGCAAAGTGAAATAAAGAAAAATATACAGGGAACCAACAGTAAAGCGAAGGAAACTGGGACTCAAATCAATGATTTGGAGCAGAAAGAAAAAATAAACATTCTACCAGAAGAGAATGAAAAAACAAGAATTCAGAAAAATGAGGATAGGCTGAGAAATCTCTGGGACAACTTTAAATGTTCCAACGTCTGAATCATAGGGGTGCCAGAAGGAGAAGTGGGAAAGCAAGACATTGAAAACTTATTTGGAAAAATAATGAAGGAGAACTTCCCCAATCTGGCAAAGAAAATAGACTTCCAGGAAGTCCAGGAAGCCCAGAGAGTCCCAAAGAAGTTGCACCCAAGGAAACACACACCAAGGCACATCATAATGACATTACCCAAGATTAAAGATAAGGAGAGAATCTTCAAAGCCGCAAAAGGAGACAGTTACCTATGAAGGAGTTCCCATAAGACTATCAGCTGATTTCTCAAAAGAAATCTTACAGGCAAGAAGGGGCTGGAAAGAACTATTCAAAGTCATGAAAGACAACGACCTGCATCCAAGAATACTCTATATCTGGCAAAGCTATCATTTAGAATGGAAGGTCAGATAAAGTGCTTCCCAGATAAAGTGAAGTCAAAAGAGTTCATCATCACCAAACCCTTATTACATGAAACGTTAAAGGGACTAATCTAAGAAAAAGAAGATGGTCAAAAATATGAACAGGAAAATGACAACAAACTCACAATTGTCAACAACTGAACCTAAAAAACAAAAACAAAAACAAACTAAGCAAACTGCTAGAACAGGAACAGAATCACAGAAATGGAGATCACATGGAGGATTATCAGCGGGAAGGGGGAGAGGGGAGAATGGGGGAAAAGGTACAGGGAATAAGAAGCATAAATAGTAGGTACAAAATAGACAGGGGGAGGTTAAGAATAGTATAGGAAAGGGAGAAACCAAAGAACTTATATGTACGAACTGTGCACATTAACTAAGTGGGTGAATGCTGGTGGGGGGTGGTGCAGGGCAGAGGGGACTAAAGGGGAGAAAAAAATAGGGCAACTGTAATAGCATAATCAATAAAATATATTTAAAAAATAAAAAGTATGAACTATACACTGATTTTTCTTTCACTAGTAGAGTATAAAGTACATAAATTACTACACTAGTGGATTAAAGAGTATTATAATTAAGTTCTTTTTTTTTTCTTAGCAAAAGTAATCACATGTTTTGCTTTTCTTAGTTGGGAAGTTTGTGAAGGATTTCCAAAGAATTTTAATGCCAGCAGTCAACAGGTGCCTGATCAATTTGAAAAGGTGGACTTGGAGAACCATTTCCTACAGAACAAGGTCAGAATTATATGTTATAATTAATGTGGGTATTGTATGTATTGGGCTCTCAGTCAATACACGGTGACCGAGTAGATATTTGTAAAAGTTTTTGAAAACTGAATTATTTTACAAATGTTGGAGCAAGTATTATTCTTTACATTTTGTTAATTAAGCACTTTAAAACCAAATCGGTAGGTAGCAGTCCTTCTTGAAAAATATTCTACCTGAATTATGTCATTCAAGTAATATTTTTAGCTTATTTTGTGTACAACTATATATTAATAATAATTTTGAGTTTTTAAGAAAGTCTCTAAGATGGATCTTCCCTCTATATACTTTAGGATATTATTTGCTCTTTGGGTCAATATGCCTAAGGAACATGAGTTCTTCAGGAAACCCAGTTCATGACAAGTCAATCCAGAAGGTCTGTTTACTAATTTGCACTTAGGTATCCTGCCAATAGAGAATTTTGTTCTCC
Source organism: Mormoops blainvillei (assembly GCA_004026545.1). Taxonomy (NCBI): domain Eukaryota; kingdom Metazoa; phylum Chordata; class Mammalia; order Chiroptera; family Mormoopidae; genus Mormoops; species Mormoops blainvillei. The sequence goes on from PVJD01000819.1 coordinate 281,770, forward strand.
ACCTATGAAAGGCACTTTAAACACGTCTACAAAAAAGGAATAATTGTTTTGTTTTTCTCATCTGGGAGACAGTGTAGGGTTGTTCATTTCAGCTATTTCAGCTCTAATTTTTGATCCCATGAAATTGAAACCAAAGGCACCCAGAGAGACAGAGACGCCGAACACAGGGCTTCCTGTTAACTGCTCTTGGCCCTTCATTTCCAAGAGAGTGTAAGAAACATATTGTCCTGAACCATTCTTTTTGAATTTCTCCATGATGCCCATTCAGTCTATTATGTCAAAATTTATACTGAAAGTAATTGTTGTTTCAAGGTGCATATAAATCTAAATAGTATAATTATAAAAATAGAATAAAATATGTAATAATTTCTAATTCTGTCTGTTTTTGAGCAAATTTAGAAAATGTAAGTTGAATGGTGCACTAATAATTAATGACTTTATATTTTTATCTTTACCTGACAAGCTGATTTATTCACCATAGCTCTGACCCTGCTGGAATTCCTTTGTAGGTTTTTACTGTACCATTATTTTCCTGCTCAAAACTCTTGTACGCCTGGCTGTCGCCCACTGGCGTTGCATATCCTCGACCTTCACTGATACCCATCAGTGAAGGTTCTCCTTCAGCCTCCCCCCAACTCTCAGTCTGCCTGTTCAGCCTTCTCTTCTTGATCTTTTTCATACCACACACTACAGTCAGAACTAATAAACTGTGTCCCATAACGTGCTTTTCACTTTGGGATACTTGTGCCATGGCATGTGTTATTCTTTGCCCAGGAAATACCCCCACCGTTAATCTTTGTTCGCCTTAAGGCTTTATTCGACTTCCTCTTCTTCCATGAAGCCTGCTCAGATCCTTCAGAGAGAATTAACCTTAAATTACTCTGTGTTCTCAGAACTCCTTTTCGCCCTTTGAAAATCGTTCTTAGATTTTGCGTTTTGGTATTTATAGGCATTTATTTGCCTTTGTGCCTTTCTCCCCCATTAAACTGAGAAATACCCTGATGCAGACGCTGTCACAGCCAGCTTTGTACTCTGGAGTGCCAGCACCAAGTCTTCAATGTAGGGCGAGTGCACAGTACCTTTGTAATGAAAGATTTTTAAAATTTAGCTATAACCTATCTGTCAAGGCTTCCTGTTGTCTAATATGTTGTACGTTAGCCAAGCCAGAGTGTTCATTTGTTGTTTCCTGAAAGCACTGCATGATTTCCACCATTATGCCCATGTGGATCCCTCTGCCTGGAATTCAACCCCTCTTTCTATGCCACTGCCCCCAGCCTGCTCTTTCACCCTCGTGCCATGTCCTAGTACGATGTCTGGCATATGGCTGGCATTCAATAAATGCTTGTTGAAACCCTGCCCGTCATTCTAGCCTCTTCTGACTTGTGTCTGCTTTATAAAACTTTTACTTGTCCCTACTCTACCTCCAAACCAGACAGACTGTTTCTGGCCTTAGTACCCCCATTGCATCTCTTCTGCGCCATTTATAATGACATTGAACTTCATGCTGTTCCTCTTACAGCATTTTTTGCATGATTCAAAGTCAATTAGTGCTCCCAGTTTAGGCCTATTTGAGGTCACATGGGGGTAAAAAGGGAAGAATGGTAGATTCCACTGACAGTGTTGAGACCAGATCATGAAGGGTCTTAATCCAGTGGTAGGGATTCTGGATGTTGCTCTGCAGAAAACACGGAGACGCTGGGAACACCATGCAGAGGCAGAATCCAGTTTGATCCTGTTAGGAAGACAACTCTGAGGTCCTTGTCTTATCCCTGCTGTCAGACCGGAAATCCCTTCAGGGCAAAGGGCAAAAGGGCATCCTGATCATCTTCATCTCTGAGTCAGTAGGTAGAGGCTCAGATTTAGCTAAGTGGAAGTGAATTCACTAATTAATTAACTCATTCAACAGAAACCAGCTCAAACCTGGAGAAAAAGGGGTGTTAAAGAGTTATTACAGGAAAAGAACCCAAAGGAGGCTTCTGTCTTTGATTTTAAGCCAAAGTAGGGTTTTAATAGAAAACTATATTCTCTCATGTTAAAAAATGATAGAATAACAATCCACGGTAATTGCGTCACTATTCATTGGTTCTAGTGATTCAGTGAAACTGAGAAAACCCTCATCTTAAATAAAAGTTTGTACACTATTGTATTTTTGGAAGAAGAAATTGGTTTTAAATAAAATTTCAGTCCAACCAAAATAGTACAAGAAAACAAAGTTTTGATGAACTGGCAAGTAAAGAGAAGCTTTCAAGGAAAATAGTCTTCCTTTAGCTATGAAACCTTTCAAATGTCTTCGATTATATACAGAGAAGTGATGAGTGCACTGAAAATAGTTAATAACCTAAAAAGGAGCACTTTTAAAGAGAGGTCCAGGCACAGGTGATGGGTATCTATAGGGCATTTTATGGTAGAATCTTGATGCTCAGTGAGTGAAGACCCACTAAGAGGATTACAGCAGGGGTAGGGAGGAGGGAGGCAAAAGCCGATATTCTTGGTGGGTATGTTTTCAAATTGGCTTGAGATGAAAATATCAGTGCCCAACCCCTTACTGTTTGTTCAGATCTCTTATTGACAAGTAAAACCTTTCCTACAGAGAAAAATTTGGAACATATAATCCTTATTAGTAATGTGGGAGACAGCTATAACCCTGACAATTACAACCTGTTGCTCTTTTATCCTTTTCAAAAAAAGATTTGGAATCTACTACAATGGACGACTTGGCAAATACATCTTTCAACAGTTCTCTATTGTTACTTAAATTGGCGGCATTTTTAGATTGCCCCAGTGTAAGGGCAATAAAATTATATGTTTCCACAAAATGGATGAGATTTAAACTTCATTGTAGTTAATATAAAGGAAAAAAGCCATGAGAAGATAGCTTGAGGGGTGACTGGTTATAGGAAAATATAGCAGAAAAATGGGCTCTCCAGTGTTTGGCAGGTTATATATTTTGCCAAAATGAAAAGGAAACTTATTTTGATTCTAGCTTTTTGGTATGTTCAGACTTCATCAGAACATTAAAGACAAATTTCAGTATGGTAAAAGCAAGAAAAATACCAAGTTATAATTTTAGAATGATGGCATACTTGTTACAAGTTAACTTGTAAATTCAGCAGTCACGGATGCTGGCAGAATATGTTTTTCTGTATGTCACAGAGGAGGCTGGGAAAAGGCAAACAATTCTTTACTGTCCTATTTCTTTGGAGAGCAAGTCACTGAGGAGTAATATTTTCTACAAATAATTTATATTTTGGGAAATACGAAATTTTAATTTACATTTTGAACTGATTGCCATTAGAATAAGATACAAGACTTTAAATAAAACCCCAAGTCCCTTCCATATTTTTAGACCATGGAAGCTATTTAAGGGCTGCTGGACTAGATTTTGACGTTGCCTTATTTGGTTGCATAATTATGTGCTTACTGATATTTTCTGCTTTCAAACTTTTTAATTTTTTGTCCTTAAAAGGGGGGTGGATTGATCCATTTCAGATCAGAGAGTGGAAGCAAAAACAGTGAACATCAGAGACAGGAGGAAAGAGATTTTAGAACATTTCTTATAGTTATGATTTTAATTTACATTTCAAATTATTTAATTTGGCTCTAAATTCTCTATCAAAAGTATAAAATTTTATAAAATTTCTATGTATTAAACAACTTGTATAGAATGAAGGTTGTGATTGATATATGTGAGCTTCTTCTTTTAAGAAAAATTGTACTGTTTTGTATTTTGTTCCTCAGTGGATCTGTAAGGAAAGGCAAGAGGTTCCCTTATTGTTTTGAATCTGCACAGGAATATTAAAGGTGACTCCAGTTTCATTAGTGATTTGGAAAAAGAAAATTCAACAAGAAGTTTTACCTGGCTCAGCACATGCGTGCAACATTTTTATCACTGGCGGCTTCTGTATTAGCACAGTTTATTCAGACAAGAGGCACCATAGTGGCCATTTAAAGGGAGCTATGTACAGGGACCGGCACAAATAATGCCCCTTTTTTATTACACAGTCTTCTGTTACAAAATCATGAGCATGTAATCTGGTAACATAACAATATCACACTCAAGCACACCACATGATAATTTAGGTAAAATGTTCAAATTAAGACTATCAATTATCGCACCCATCTTATTACCCTACCAACCACAGTCAAGCAGGCATTAACTTCTGCCAGACCCTGTATATAGGTATTCAAAACAATAAAAGAGAATTTCCTGTTTTGATTCTCAACAAGACTTAAAAATGATTTTCTAATGACATAATGATGGCCTGTATTTAGAAGCCAGTCTCAACATGAATGCTTTTATACACAGACCCAAACATGCACGCACATGTGTGTGCACTTGCACACAGTTACACACATACGGAGAGCATATTATGTTGCAGTTTGTCGGGGCACTTTTGTTTTTCTGAATTCCAGTTTTCACAGTTTAAAAAATTTTCTAGTCTAAAGCTAAGCTATCAGATTATATTAAAAAGAAAAGGAAGGTGAAGTCACGAAGGGAAATGTAATAACCATTGTCAGTTTTAAGTGTATCAGAACCTCAGCATTGGCAGGATTTTTTTTCTGTAACACAAAATGAAGCTTGGTAGTGGCCCTGGCTGTGTCTCATCTATGTAGAATCACTTGGGAACTGTCCAGCAAAATATCTCTCAAAGAACAGCATGGTGTTAATACTGGGTGCCAACCCAAGACAGACACAAAGGACCCCTTCGCTCGTCACCAATAAGCCAACTGTTAAAAGATTAACCATGTTGTGGAGATAACAAGAATTTAGGCGCTGGCAGCAGGTGCTGTACAAAGAAGCAGTTGGCAGTATGTTTCTTCTGTCTGACTAATTCCAGTCAAAACAATCTTCTTCCCAGTTGCAGAGGGGAGTTTTGAGTGTGATGGCAACTTGAAGTTAGGAGGTTGAGTCAGAGTGTTACTTTAAATGCTGCGTCCTGTGGCAGATGGATTAGTAGAATATGATTCATCATTGTTCAGAAACTGTGGGGTTTCCCCTCCGGAATCCAGCCGCAACTGGCCAACTGGGGGACAGAGAATCAAAGAGCTGTAAGTCAAATCTGCTTATGTGGTAGGGTTGCTGTATTTTTGAAATTTTATTTTTACATACAGAGGTTATATGAAATCTTCTTGTTTTGAGAAGTAACTATATTCCATTATAGAATAATTACCAAATATATTAGTTGTACCCTTTCATTATAGCCTGATCACATTTTTAAAATGTTATCTTTAAATTATTTAATTTTTGTATTTTAAAAATTATTTTCTACCCAACAGATATCTAGTATTAGCACTATTTTAGGATAGACTTTTTAGTAGTACAAAAATAATTTATATTATTATTGAAACAACATCATCTATTGGGTTTAAAGCAGAAACAATTGTGTTCCCATAATCCTATACAAATAAATATCGCTCCTTACAAACTTACCATGATTACTCAGAGAAAGTGATCTTGTAAGATAGGAGATAAAGTATTAAATTTGAACTAATAGAGTTCCTACAGGTGACACGAATGCCTGTTAATTTGACAATCAAGTCTAAGTGAGAAATGGTAGAGGGTACATGACACCTTTGACATATGTAATCTGATAACAAACACAGTACAGCGTCTCGCCAATTTGTCCCCTCCTGTGCATTTACACAACGATCACTAAAGTCTCACCTCATATCCCTTTATTCTTAGAAGATTACGTGGACTCCCAGCTGTTCTCCTTGCCTTTGACGTCTCCATTCTGCAATCCATTATGCCTGTCCTCGCCAGATCAGCATTCCTAAAGTTTGCTGTATCCGGGTCCCTCCTGCCTGGCCCAGTTGTTACTTCTTTCAAGAGACTCCACTTTTTGTTGCTCCAGCAGAAGTGAACCTATCATTCTTCAAATACCTAGAGTACTATTTAATCATATGGAGAATAACACGAAAGTGTGTGTGTGTGTGTGTGTGTGTGTGTGTGTATTATGTCCTCTACTGTTGTTTCTTTAGGGCATGAAAAATACAGGGTAAGGCAAAAGTAGGTTTACAGTGTGAGTACACAAAACACAGAGATTATTCTTGTATTATTATTTACTAGTTATTGTACTATTTTCCATACAAACAACAGTAAACCTACTTCTACCGCACGCTGTGTTTTGTATCCCATATCACACAGTCAAAGGTCTTGCACATCAGAACCAGTGCTCAACAACTGTTAATTGGATTGAATCCAATGGGATTGAGCACTACTGTTTCAAAAGATCCCTTCTCAATCAAAAACACAATGTTCTAGGATAACCTATTTTGGGTAAGTGTACTGAGGAAAGTTGACTTTCAGACTATACTTTAAAAATGCATATCGGTTCTTGTGGTACAGGTGGATCCCAATATTGTTCTTCATGCCTCAGTTTCCATTGGAAAGTGTGGTTCCTCAAGTAGTGAAGTGAGCAGTGGATGTCAGGTGGCACCATCAACACTGTGGCCTGCAGCCAGCGTGTGGCTGATCACGAAGGTACCCCAGAGCATCTGCTCTCCCTGAGTGACTTCACATGCTCACCAGCCCACCATGTGCTCCAGTACCCAATCCTCACGCTCACAAGCGTGCAAGTGAAAGTGTGATAAGTTACTGGCCATTACAAACGCTGCTTCTCTGCACTTGGCTTGTCTAGTGCAGAGGAATTCTGTGGATCACTGTGTGAGCATTCAGTTCACTTTCAGATGTGCCGATGAGTTCATACTCTAGAACATCTTTAAACCCAGCCTAGAGCTTATGTATAGTCCACAGACTCGCCATTTTCATGGGATTTGTCTGAAAGCCGTTTGCTTCTTCTCTTAGTCTTCACTGTTGTGTTTCATGGAGCCTCATGGATTTGCAGCATCTAATGATAGCCTATGGTCTTTGTAAGGACAGTTTTAGAAGAAATCCCTGAGTATAAAATGTGAACAATGCCTAACACATTTTACCTGTGTATTGGCACTATTTAATGTTTTACTTTATTATTTTACTTTTGGATACGATTTAAATTGAGAACACATAATTTCCCTCTCCTTCCCTCTTACTGTTGAAGCGTTTTGTATTTGCCACCAAATATGTATGTCTGGAAAGAGATGGTGCAGTTTGTATCTCTCCTTCCTGTGTCTCCCTTAGCCTCCTTACTATAGACTATTTTTGCTTCTTCTTAGTAATTCCATGGGTGCAGAGTAATGCAGGCAAACTTACTGCTCCTTAGTTTGGGGTGGGGGAGAGGAGGTTGAAACTGTTTTCTCAAATGAAAATTTAAATTGCCCTTAATTATTATTTTTAGATCCTTGAGTTAAAAACAAACATACAGAGTAATTAAGGCATAAAGGTACGAAGAACATTATTCATTTTGTAAGGCAGAATGAAGTTAGACGAGATATTTCTTAAATCTGCTTTCAACCTGGTGACTCTACCTACCAGCCCTTTTAAAGTTGTGTTTTGTTTCTGATTTAATAATAATACCCATGGTATTTAGACCCACAGTAAAACTTTAAATTGGTATGAAGACTAAGGATTTGTTTCAATCTTTTCAGTTCACTGCACTTTTTTTTTCTGTGCATACATATTTCTAGTAAGCTCTGTAGTTATAATGAGTGACATGTGATGGACCCCAAATCACTGCACTGTGAAATATGCACAGGAAAAAAGGACAAATGAAGATATCAAGGTCTGTTTTATTTTGCACTGAACTATAAAATGCCACCCTTGTTGGACAGGGAAGATCACTGATTCTGAGCACGGCTCACCGAGTGCTAAGTTGTGGGTAGTGTTTCACTTTCGGCAACTGTTAATATCCGGGGTTATCCAGGCATAATGACCTCACTATTTGTGACACATTGTTGAATTTTCTGGTTCTTTTAACTTATTGAGACCTTTCTCCCCTCTCTATTCACTGGAAGACTGGAATGATCGTGAACCGAGCGGTAACGCAGGGCTGCCTTGCAATTGGTCATCCAATCAGAATCAAGGCCTCTGAGGGACCAGCACTGGAAGGATATAAATTAATCCTACAGAAAAGGTAATGCTTATAAGTTATTTAACTCAAAACAATAAATGTTAATTTTAAGATTTCTGAGCAGTCAAATCATGATGCCTCCTGGCTTAGATGGAATATTCATTAGGTGTTTAAATTTGTGCCCATAGTATCAATATTAACTTTTCTAATCTAAAATAAGCTTGAAAATTTATCCCATTTAGCTTGGTAGTAGTTCTTAGATATTTTAGAAATGAAATGTTGGCCTTACCATGTTGCAAACAAGCTAATTATTCTATAATTATTTTCTAATTATAGTAAAGAACTAATTGCTTTATATTTATTTTGACTGCTAATTAAAAATGTAATGTTCTGTGTGTATTCCTAACCTTTTCTCCATCTTCTAAATATAAAATATTGAACTATGAAAGAAAAATCAAGGAGAGAAACTATTGCTGGCTTCTGACTTGGGATTATAAAATTAAAATTAAAAAATAAAATAAAAAAATTTAGCTAGGAGGAAGAAAATTGATTTATATTCCACAGTTTGGAAATATTGCTTTCCACATGCTTTTGTTTTTCTTGCTCATTTATCTTCAAATTTCACCTACATTGACAAAAATGAGTCCTGTTGTACTTCAGGACTTTGAAAGTTATTCCCCGACTCCTTCTGGATGGATAGGCAGTTATTTTGTGCTTAGGACTGAAACCAGAACTAGGGTATTTAAACACCAGAGAAACTAGCCCAGAGCTAATACAGAAGGGGACCTTTCTCCAGTATGTGATACAAGTTGTCCAACAAGTATTAGAACATCACATAATGTTTAGGACTGTGACCTACAGAGTTAGATTCACATGCATAAATTCTGCCCATTTCTCTTAGTCCAATAAAAATTAATTTCTGAGCCCGACACTATTCTGATTTGTCTCTATTATATTTTCACATTTAACTCTCACAACACCCCAATAAGGTATGTGTTACTACTACCTTTGCAGTTGAGGAGACGGAGGCATAGAGGAGTCGTCATTCACTCAAGGCCATACCTACTAAGTGGCTGGCAGGAAAGCAAACCCACACAGTCAAGCTCTGTAACTTACTCTGAGCAACAAAATGACACTGCCTGTATGTCAACGTCTAGTCAGACAATTGCCAATCAGTGTCAAGCACAGTAGCAGATATCTCAGTGGATTTGTAGGGTACAGTAATCGAGACACACAGGTGGAAGAGAGAAGGAGGCATTAGCTTGGCAGCATGCAAACTAGCCAGTGCTAGCAGTGCCCTAAATACACAGTTCCCCAAAAAGAATAAACAAACCCCAAACAAGTTTGATGTGGTGCTGTATGTGGAGTCAGTAACAAGATTTCTGGAGCAGAATCAGTGCTATAAATGGGAGATATATCAAGAATCAACTTGTGATGATAATGACAAGGCCAAACCTTGGAACATGGAGCCACAGATGCTTCAGCTCACTTAGTCTGTGGTTATAACAAAGAGAAAACTCAATCAATTGTAACTGACCCAGAAATTACCTAGATTATAGAATTAACAAACAGGACATTAAAACAGTTGTTATAACTGTATTCCATATATTTAAGAACTTAGAGAAAAGATTACATGTATTAAGTAGAGACATAGAAGATATAAAAGTCTTAAATAAAATTTCTAAAGATGAAAATGGCAATATAGGAAATGAAAAATATATGACTAATGACAGACATTGTGGAAGAAAATATTAATGAACTTGCAGAGAAAACAATAGAAACCTTTCACAATGAAAGCCAGAGAGAAAAAAGTTGAAACAAAAAGTGAACAGAGCATCAGTGATATGTGAGAAACTTTATATGGCCTAATCTCTGAGTAATTAGAATCTCTCAAGGGAAGAAGCAGGAAATGGAAAAATATTGGAAGAAATGCTATCCGAAGCATTTCTAATTTTGTGAGAACTATAACGTACGGGCCCAAGATGTTCAACAAATTCTAAGCACAGCAAACATGAATAAATGAAATCAAGGAATATCTTAATAGAGTTGCCTACAAGCTGTGATAAAGAGAAAAATCTTAAAGTCTTACAAAGAGAAAAGACATTGTATACAGGAGGAACAAAGTTAAGATCAACAGATTTCTTGTTGACAGTAATGCGAGTGAGAAGACAGTAGAAGAACATCTTTGAAATCTTTAAAAAAACCTGTCCTTCCCAATATTTCAAATGTTCACAAGCTAAAAAAAAAAAACCAACAAAAGTATTATCAGCAGATCTACACCACAAATGATATTAAAATAAATCCTTCAAGTAGGAGAAAAATGATACCAAATGGAAATGAAGAGCACTGGGAATAGTAACTATGCGAGTGGTATAAAGACCTAAATTCTTATTATTTCTCTTTAAAATATAATTAATTATTTAAAGCAAAAAAATATATTACAGAGATAATAACATTTGAAGGTAAAATGTATGAAGGCAAAAACATAAATGCTATTTAGGGAGATATGGAAGAAAGATACTATATTTGTCAAATGTTATGACATCAACTGAAAGTAAAATGGTAAGTTAAAGATGTATATGATAGGCCCTAAAGCAACCACTAATATGACATAACAAACAGTTATGGTGACAAATCAAAAACGTAGATGAAGTGAAATCATAAAAAATTTAATCCAAAAGAAGACAGATAAAGAAGGAAAGGCAAACAAACAACAGATAGAACAAAGAAAAAATAAATAATAAGATGGTAGGTTTCAACCCAACTGTATCAATAATCACATTAAATATAAGTAATCTAAGCACCCTGTTTAAAAGTCAGATGTCAGACCCTGGCTGATGTAGCTCAGTTGGTTGGAACTTCATCCTGTAACCCTAAAGGTCACAGGTTTGATTCCAGGTCAGGACACATGCCTGGGTTGCAGCTTCCGTTCTGGCTGGGCATATATGAGAGGCTGTCGATTGATGTTTCTTTCTCACGTTGATGTTTCTCTCCCTTCTGCTCTCTGTCCCTTCCCCTCTAATAAGCATGTCCTCAGGTAAGGGTAAGAAAAGTCAGATGTCAGATTAGATAAAAAAAAGCAAGATCTATCTATATGCTAATTTATAAAAACCCACTTTAAATATGAGGACAAAAACAGGTTAAAAGTAAATGATGGAATTCATTTACACAATGACAATACCAATCCAAAAAAAGCTTAAATGGCTAAATTAACATCGGACAAAGTAGATTTCAGTTTTATCATTGGGGTAAAGAGGATCATTTCATAATGATTAAGGGGTTAACCTATCTGGCAGACATAACAGTCTTATACATTTGTTCACTTCATAATACAACTTCAAAATACATGAAGAGACAGCTGACAGAACTGCAAGGAGAAAGAGAAGAATATACAGCTCTAGTCAGCAAAAACAATATTGTTTCAATAGTTAACAGAACAAGTAGTAATAAGTCTATGAGAATACAGAAGACTAGAATAACAGAATCAACCAACTAATTGATATTTTTAGATTAATGCACCCAACAACAGCAGAAGGACATATTCATTTCAAGTGCACAGCATATTAAACTAATAGACTATATCCTCATTATAAAACAAATCTCAATATAGTTAACAGAATTCATATAAAATATGTTCTTTGATCATAATGGAGTTAAATTGGAAATCAATAGCACAAAGCTTTCTGGACAGCCCCCATATATTTGGACACAGAGTAACACATTTCTAACCAATGGATCAAAGAACACATCAAAATAGAAATTAGCAGGTATCTTAAACTAGAAGAAAATGAATGTGGGATGCAGCTAAAGAAGTTCTCAGAGGGAAAATTATGGAAATGCCTATATAAGGAAAGAAAAACTATATCAAATCAATGACCTCCGATTCCATTTTAAGGACCTAGAGTAAGAAAAGCAAATCAAGCTCAAAATGAGGAGAGGAAAGGGAATAATAAAAGTTAGAGGGGAAATCAATGAAACAGAAATCAGGAAAATAGAGAAAACCACTGAAACCAAAAACTGTTTAAAAAAAGATTAAAAAATACTTAAAAAACCTCTAACCACACAGTCCAGGAAGTAAAGACAAAGGACACAAATTCCTCATATTAGGAAGGAGAAAGGTGATGTCTCATAGTTACTAAGGGGATAATAACTGAATATTTTGAACAAGTATGTGCCAGTAAATTTGTCAGTTTAAATGATAAGGACCAGTTTCTTAAAGGGCACAAATTACCAATGTGTATGAGGAAGAAATAGATACCCTGAGTAGTGCTGTATCTCTTAAAGAAATTGATTTTTCAATTAAAGCTTCCCCGCAAGGAAAAGTCCAGGTGCAGATGGTTTTACTAACTTCATGAGGAATTCTACCAAACATTTTAGGAAAAAATAATACCAGTTTTACACAATCTGGTCCAAATAACAGAAGAGGAAATACTGCCCAACCCTTCCTATGGAGCCAGCATTACTCTGATAACAAAAACCAAAGACTACAAGAAAATAAAATAATAGCCCAATATCCTGAATGAACATAAATGCAGAAAATTCTTAACAAAATTTTAGCAAATTGAATACAATTATAAAAAAAGATAATATATCACATGACCAGGCAAGCAAAATTGGTTTAATATTTGAAAATCAATTAATGTAGGTCACCATATTGGCAGGCTAAAAAGGAAAAATTATATGAATATCCAAATACATATAGAGAAAGCATTCAACAAAAACCAACACATTGATCCCTAATGAAAGCTCTCAGAAAGTTGAATAGGAGGGACTTTCGTCAGCATGACAAAGGGCACCTATGAAACACCTACAGCTAACATACCTAATGGTGAGAGACTGAATGCTTCCTCCCTAAGATCAGGAAGAAGGCCAGGTTGTCTACTCTGACCATTCCTACTCAGAAGTCTATGGAAACGCTTAGGTATTGTTAGAAGAAAAAGAAAAGCAAAGAAATCTAGAGAGGAACTGAAGAAGTAAAACTCTATTTTCAAATGACATGATTTTTTGCATAGAAAATCCTATACAATCTAAAAAATGCTCTAGAACTAATAAGTGAATTTAGCAAGCTTGAGAGCTTAAGATCAATACACCCATATTAGTTACATTTCTATATTATAGCAACAAATGATTGGAAATTGGAAGTTTAAAATATCCTATACAATAACATCAAAAGTGTGACAGACTTAAGGGTAAATCAGACAAAATACGTTACAAGCTTGTGCACTGAAAAATACAAAACATTGCAGAGTGAAATTTAAGAAAATTTAAATAAATGCAGGTATATAGTATGTTCTTTGATTGGAAGACTCGATATTGTTATGATGTCTATTCTCCTCAAATTGATCTGTAGATTTAATGCAATCTCAATTAAAACCCCGGTACGCTTCCTTTATAGAAATTATCAAGGTAATTTTAAAATTATGTAGAAAGTCAAAGACCTAAAATAGTCAAAATGATCTTGAAAAAGAACAAGGTTGGAAGACCTATTTTACCTGACAAGACTTATTATAAAGTCACAGTGATTAAAAATGGTGTACTCTTGGCACGAAAGTCGGCAATTAGATTAATGAAACAGAATAGAGCATCCAGGAATAGACATACGTGCACGGTCAATTGTTTTTGACAAAAGTGCAAGGAAAATTCAGTGGAGAAAGGATTTTTATTTTTACAAATGGTAATGGAACAACTAGAATATTCACATGCAAAAAAAAACAAAAACTTTGATTTATACCTCACACCATAGAGAGTAATCAACTCAAAATAAATCATAGACCTAAATGTAAAATCTAAAACTATAAAATTTTAGAAAAAATTTAGAAAAAAGTTAAAAACATAGGAGAAAATACTTATGATCTTATATTAAGCACAACTTTTTTGATCCACTAAAATATAAGTTGATAAATTGGACTTCATTAAAATTAAGAAATTCTATTGTGAAAGGCATTGTTAAGAAATGACAAACAAGCTATACACAACAAGAAAATATTTGCAAATAACATATATTTGCAAAATTCACACACACAGCTCAAGAAAACATGGGCAGATACATTATTTGGATGGATACTTTAACAAAGAAGGTATACATACGAAAGTTGTGCAACATCATTAATCATTAGGGGAATGCAGTATAAACCCACAATGAAATACCACTACATTAGTAGTACAATGTCTAATGTTTAAAAGACTGACCATACTGAATGTTGGCGAGATGTGCAACAACTGGAACTCTAATGCTTAGTTGGTAGAAATATAAAATGGCTCAGTCACTTTGGAAACAGTTGGTACTTTTCTAAAATATTAAACACTTATCTACCTAATTACCTAACCATTCCACTCCTGGAAATTGATATAAGAGAAATGAAAGCACATGTCTTACAAAGACTTGAACACAAATATTCACAGTAGCTTTATTTATAGAGCCAAAAGTAAAGACTGAAAACAGCCCCCAAAATGTCCATCCACAGGTCAAGAAGTGAATAAATTATAGTATATCGATATTATAGCATATTTTTCCACAATAAAAAGGAATAAACTCTTTGTGCAATAGTTATGGATGAATCTTAAAATAATTACTCATATATTTCAGGAAAGGAGCAAACCCCAAAAGTATATATTGTTTATTCCATTTATATAAAACTTTAGAAAATGCTAACTAATCTAGAAAGGTAATCGGTGTTTGGAGATAAAAAGGTGGGGAGGGTAAAAGGGAGGGATTGCAAAGGGGCACAAGGAAACTTCGGGGTAATTTTTTGGAGGGTGATGAATGAGGATATGTTCATTGTCATGATGGTCGTGATGCTTTAGCAGGTATATACGTATTTCAAAACTTATCAAATTTTCCATTTTAAATATATGCCTGTCAGTTATGCAGTATCTGATAATTACATGTCAATTATTTCTCAATAGTTGTTTCTAAAAGAACGAAAAACCAAACTAAGAAAATAAAACAAACAAAATATCAAATGATGGGTAAGGAGTGACTAAGTGGTTGCCTTAGAGGGTAATGGTGAGGGAAGACCACCCTCAGTGGGAGAGTTGATCAGTGGTCTAGTTCAAAATGGCGGGTGTTTGGAAAGGTTTTATGTATCACTTGAGGAACTTGCTCTCCATGCCCAGGGCCCTCCCTGGGCTAACTGGGTACTAACTCTAGTGTTGATGTGGCCTTCGCCCACTGAACTGAACATCCTACTCTGGCCAGGATTGTCACAGAATTGGGTGGGACTGAAGCCCCAGACTTGATGTCCTGGTAGAGAATAGAGCATGGGTAAGGGAAGAGATAATTTAGAAAATTAAAAATGTAGTTTTACTTGAAAAATCTCTATTTACAAGAAAGGATGTGGTTTACTTTAGGAAGGAAGGAAAGAGAGGGAGCCAGGCAGAAATGGGCAGGGGAAAGGGGGGGTCCCTATGCAAATAAGGGCCACTTGCCTTTGTATTAAAGCAACTTGCCTTTTTCTGAGAAACAAAATCTGTAAAATGGAGGCAAAATAGCAGAAAATTTAGAAAACTAGAGGTCCTTATTAACTGTGAAGCCACATTTTGTTTTTAAAAAAGCAATGAAGACCAAGACTTACCCCTATTCCAGAGCTTCTGAAGTGCCTGTATGACTTGTTTTTTTAAAAAAAATATAATCATGTTTCATTATCACTAATAAATATCTTCATGTGATAGTAACTTCTGGAGACAAAATTTTTTTCTCTGCTACTTTAGTAGTATAATGTAATTTTAGCAAAAGCTATGAATCAAGACATGGCCTTTTATATACTAAAAATAATAGAAATAGCACTTAAAGTAACCACCTGACAGTTCACAAAGAATATCGTAAACATATCATGCCTCATTAGTTCAGCTATGTCTCATTTAATGTTGCTCATCTTAGTTTTATTCAGTGTAGAAAGCATTTGCACATATTTGTGCTTTTTGCCATTTTTCTGCAATGTGCACCTGACCATGAGTGGCTGAGAGGCAGAGTAACAACGTCCTTACCGAGTAATCTTAAAATCATAAAAATTCTAAAAATCATAAGCTTCAAAACCTTTTCCCCAAAATATTTTTTGGTCATCTTATAGACAAACCAAAGAACTAAATTTTTTCTTTAGGCCATCATTAAATCTCAATTTTACTTGATTTTTAAAGAATATAGGTGTGTAAGATCTGGCCTTTAGTGTTATATTCATAAAATAATTAAAGTAACACACACACATCCATCCACACACTTAGGTTAAATTAGACTAAATATTGTGAATGCATAGATGTTATTTGGCCTGCACATTATTATATTTTTCAGATTAGTTAGAAGCCTGTAGATATATGGAGATTTCTCACAGAAAATACATATTTCTGTTTTTTTCTTGAAAAAATCAGAGGAATGGGCTGCACTGGACTTTCATTCTCTCATGACACTCATCGCGCAGGAATGGATTCCCCCTTAGAGCATATACCCTCCAGTGTGCTATATTCTCCACCATTCCCATATCTGCCTCACACTAGCTCTAGCCTGCTTTATTCATTTCCATTACCTCTCCAGTAGCTTTTACTGTTTTTCTTATTACAGTGTTAACCTTTCAGTGTGTCTTTTTAATGTCTACTTTTCCCCCCCATTTAGGTCTTGCTGGAAATACAGTGGTAATTGGGCAACATTAAGTTAGACTAGGTTAAACACCTCTTCAAGGACACCATTGACCACAATAAACAAGTGTATCCGTGTAATGCTAGGTGCAGAGGTAGGAAGACAGATAAAACAACACATCACCAGGTAATCAGAGAGACTGAAAATCATCTCCTTGGTCAAGTCTTAAAGTTTAGGAAGCCAAGAGTTAGATTAAAGCAGGGCGTCAGACTCTATCAAATGCACAATGTAGAAAGGACTGTTTGCCATGCATTGGACTTTTAAGTAATATTCAAACATATAGATAACACCATTAGAAATGTCAACATCAAGTAGAAAATTGCCCATGTGTAATTTCACAGTATGTGCACTGATGAATGAAACTTCTCTCTACTGTTACTATGTTAAGAATCAAGGAGTGGAAATACCTTCCCCCATTCTCTGTGGATTCTACTTTTGGCCCAGGTAGCATGGGAAGACTTCAGAGTCATTTGAAGCTCTCTGGGAACATAGATTTATCATTGTGAAATATGGCAATGGTCGTTTTTACAGGTATCTGGGAAATGATGTGCAATAACCTGTGAAATTTTTCCCAAACTGAACTATGGCCATGGGATGCCCTCTTTCTCCTACTCTATAATAAATGGAACATTTCAAAGAAATGTTGTTTTTTAGATAATAATAAATATTATTATTATAATCATAAATTTTAGCTCTGGACCCTAAGAAATTCCTTAAAAGCTTATTTTTATTTATTAATTACAAAATTAAAAAAATCTATAGAAAGACTACTTCCCCAGTACCTCTCACCCGACTCAATGCCGAAATTGAGCTACAGTTACATTTGTCTAAAGCCTGAGAATGGGATTCTTAGCTTAGATATCAGTTAAACCTTAAACAATGTTCCATAAAAATGTTTTCACCTAAGTATTGGAACCCTTCATATTTCTCCACATATCTGCTTCCCTCTCCTTTATTCTAATTTCATTTTCTTCAAATAGTGTTATCTTTTTACCCAAATTTGACATCTGAAAATTAACATTGTCTGTTCTCTCTAATCTCCACTGCATTTAGTCAGTCACAAAATCAGCTCTTCTTTTATAATATTTTATGTATGTAGCTCTTTCTTCCTCACCTACTCTCATCACTCTATTTCAGTGTTTCCCAAAGTCTGCACCATAGTCTACACACATCCAAATTCCCCAGAGTTCTTATAATTGGAATCACTTGCCATACTTATTATTGTGGATTTCTAGGGTTCCAGACCTTCTGAATCAAAATCTGAGACAGCCCAAGAGTTCTTCACATTTTCTCACGTAAACCGGATATAGGGGAAAGGCTAATATGCACTGAAACGGTTTGGGGCCGCTGCCTTTCCATGTTCTGCCCAGATCACAGAGTGCCTTGCTTGGGAACAGAGCAGTACCCAGCGTTCTTATTCTCAACCATTGATGTTTCTGTCAAAACTCCGAGGCAGTAGGAAAAGTCTTGTTTAACGACCCATTACACTTAATTTAATTCATTTGTCTTACTTTTGTAAGGTTTCTAAATATTAACGAATACCTGATTAGTTAATTTAGGCATGATTAACTTCATCACATTTTAGTTTTTCTCTCTTAGAACTTAGCTCAGAAAATTTGATGCTTCTTAATGAAATCTCCTGGTTGTTTCAGAAACAGATGCCTGAGGTTTCTAATTTTCCATGGTATCTTTTTCCATCCCATTTTCTTAACCATTATACTCAATTAAACCCCTTTCTATCTCACTGAGGATCTTTTCTGGGGACAGAAATTTGTATAATATTCTTAGCGATTCTATTTATTCTCTAAAATTTTTAATCACTGTTGTCACTGGTGATACACACACATACACCCTCCCTGCCAACACACAGAAACTCCAGGGCACTTTGGGTACCAAAGGACTTGGCTGTCTTCGGGAAGGCTTTAGCCATCAAGGCAGCAGTGACGATGGCAGAATGGCGGAACCCTTGTCAGACAGAGTGTGGGCCGTCCTCCTGCTAGGCGACATGGAAGATGATGCTTTTATTTGAAACCTACAAAGTGTTTCAGTGTGAAGAAAAGGTGTCAATCTCTAAATTATGTTTTCATTACAGACATAAAGAAGATGATTCTCAGAAGTGGGTGTTTGGAACTGACAGCTGTATTTATTCTAAGGTAAGGACTTTATAAGCCGCAGCTTTTATTCCTAAGTTTTTCTGTTCCCAGTTTTGTATAAAATGCACTATCTATTGTTGAGAGCAAGAATTGCTTTTTGTGCACAAATGATTTAACTCTGGGCCCAGAAGTTTGTAATTTAATTTAATTTAACTCAATACATTCCCTTGAGGTTTTGTTTGACTTTAGAACACTAGTTTTCCAAAGCTAAAAATAATTTTCCACAATTTATTACTATGAAACAACCCAGTGTTTCAGATCATTAGTTTTCTTTTATCTCAGTATTTAATTTAATTTATTATTTTTAGTGAGATATATGACATATACCATTGGATAAGTTAAAGGCATACAATGTATTGATTTATTAGGAGTATATATTGCAATACAGTCACTGACATAGTATTAGCTAACGCCTTTGTCGTGTCACATAATTATTTCTTTTTGTGTAAGATTAAGATATAGTCTCTTAACAACTTTGAAGTTTATAATATATTATTGTTGACTATAATAACTATGCTGTGCATTAGATTTCCAAAACTTATTTATCTACTAGTTGTAAGTTTGTACCTTAGTTCCCCCACCCTCCTGGTAACCACCATTCTTCTCTCTGTTTCTCTGAGTTTGGCTTTTTTAGATTCCACATATAAGTGATATAATGCAGTGCTTGTCTTTCTCTGTCTGACTTATCTCACTTAGCATAGTGCCTTCTAGGTCCATCTATGCTGTCAAAAATGGCAGGCCTTCTTTCTCATAACTGAATAATATTCCCATGTGCATGCATGTATAAATATAAATAAAATACATAGCGCATCCTCTTTATCCATTGATCCATTGTTGGACACTTAGATACTGAGGTTGTTTCCACATCTTGGCTATGTGAACAACGCTGCAGTGAACACGGGACCTCAGAGTGTATTTCAATATCTGCATCAGTTTTCTTAGTCATTAAAATGAGAAAATTGGCTCTTTGGAGAACTGGCAGTATCTACTTAAAGTTAAGCATGTCTATATAGCCCAGCAAATCCCCTCCTAGTTAAATTCTAAACAGGAGTACTTACATTTACTAAAATGTTTATAGCAAGTACTAATTGAGGTAGCCTCAGTGTGGGATAGCACACATGCTAATCAGCAATAGAATGGACACATAAACTGTGATATATATATATTCATTCCATGGAATAGAGCAGAGTTGGAAAACTTCAGTAAAGGACCAGGTATGAAATATTTGGGGCTCTGTGAGCCATTTGATCTGTGTCCCAATGTCTGAACCTGGACTTTGTAGGATAAAGACAGCCATAACCAATGTGTAAATGAATGGTGTGGCCGTGTTTTAATAAAACTTTCTTTTCACAAATAGGCGGTTGGCCTGGTTTGGCTCATGAACTATAATTTTCTGACCCTGGAGGATAGTAGCAATGGCAATGAACAAACTCTAATTACCATAACGATGTATAAGAATCTCACCAATGTAATGGTGAATGACAGAAACCAGAGGAAGGAGAACACACACTATGTGATTGCAGTATTTAAATTTCAATGCTAGGCAAAGCAACAAATCTATCATGTTAGAAGTCAGGAAAGCAGATACAGCTGAGGGAGGCTAGTGACCGAAAGGAGCCAGAGGAGCACTTCAGGTGTGTGTGAGGTTCCCTTTTTTGATCTGGGTGGGTAGTTAAATGGGTATTCACTATGTGAAACACAGATGGAGTTGTACGCTTATGATTATTTATGCACTCTTCTGTATGTGTATTATATTTATATAAAAGTTTGCTTTAATGAAAGGAAGCGATTGGCCAAGATTCCCTTCCTGTTCTGTGGTTCCAAATCTAAAGAGAACATTGATCAACCATTGGTACTTAAGAAAAGCAAATATTAGATGAATCACATTAGGCATCTGTTAGCTCTTGCCTCAGAATCCTACCACCACGATATCAGAAATGCTAAGTTACTTAGATGAATGAAACTAGAATACATAGTGTATTAATTTTTCAGGGCTCCTGTAGCAAGTAGCACAGACTGGGTGCCCCAAAACAACAGAAATTTATTCTGTCACACAGTCCTGGAAACCGAAGCCTGAAATCAAGGTGTTAGCAGTGCGCTGCTTCATCTGAACACTTTAGGAGGGCGTTCTTCCTTGCCTTTCCCATCTTTTGGTAGCTGGACATTCCTTGACTTGTGGCAGCGTAGCTCCAGTCTTTGCTGCCATCTTCCCACGGCCACCGCCCTCTGTTTCTGAGTCTTCACGTGCATTCTCTGTGCATGTGTCTGTCTAAATTTCCCTCTTCTCATAAGCGCACTAGTCATATCAGATCAGGACCCACCCTAATGACCTAATACTAATTTGATTACATCTACAGAGACTTTATTTCCAAATAATGTCACCTTCACAGGTACCAGGATTGGGGGTGGAGGACATAATTCAACCTACAGCACAGAGCATGCCAGTTATCAATAGAGTCCCTCAGTTTCAGATGTGCTATTTGTTGCCTGGCGCCTGCCTTGGACCACAGGGCACTGCCAGTGGGGCACCTTCTCATGAATAGTTTCAATGAGCATATTTCTCTTGGGTGGCTTCCTAGTGGAGAATCACCAGTCAGGCCCCTCCCTGCAGATGGCTTCCCTTCGTGCCCCGAAGGTAGGTTGACTGTGAATCCCACAAGTGCACTGGCTCAGGGACTTCTTTGACATCCTGTGAGCCATGACTCTGCCCTCTTCCCTGTGGTCTGCATGTCGGTCTTGGGGCAGGCCTTCTCCCTGGCCATGCTCTCAGGCCTGAAAGTACTGGCTTCACCTTCTATCCGCTGTTCGTATGTTCTTTAGTGTCCTCTTTGACTCTTACTAGCCAGTATCTGTCATTCTAATTCTCTGTTACTGTTTGTATTAAATTTTTCCTGTTCAAATTACTACGTGGTTTCTGTCACCTTATTAGACCCTGACTGGTGTGCAAGAATTATTGGGTTGGCCAAAATGTTCGTTTGTTTTTTTTCCCTGTAAGAAGGCTCTAGTAGTGCTTCGTTGTCTTTAACTTTATTCGAAACTATTTTGTTAGATTGTATTGTGACAGCTGTCATATCAGCATGCATTAAAAAACACTAAAATTGGTGAATTTTTGTGTAGTCATTTTAATATTGTAGATGGAAGAAAATATGCAACATTTTTGGCATATTATGCTTTATTATTTCAAGAAAGGTTAAAAATGCAATGGAAATGCAAAAGAAAAGATTTGTGCAGCGTATAGAGAAGGTGCTGTGACTGATCAAATGTGTCCAAAGTGGTTTGTAAAGTTCTGTGCTGGAGATCTCTTGCTGGACCATACTCTGTGGTTGGTTAGACCAGTTGAAGTTGATAGCAATCAAATCAGGACATTAATTGAGAACAATGAATGTTATACCATGCAAGAGATAGCCAACATGCTCAAAATATCCAAATCGATAAAGTTATTGGTGAAAATGAAAAATGTGTCTCTTATTTTACGGGAAAAACTAAATGGAATTTTTGGCCAACCCAATACTTAATTCAGTTACTATTCTGTGACAACCAGTAGCATTTTAGAAATATAGAGAGTTTGATGCCATTTAAAATTTTAAATGAACATAATAGCATTTCCCTGAGTAATTATTTGTTGGCACTCTAGCTAAAATCCCAACCCTATTCATTAATTCGACAAGGACTATATACTTTTAGCTCTGTTC
Organism: Mormoops blainvillei; assembly: GCA_004026545.1. Classification (NCBI taxonomy): domain Eukaryota; kingdom Metazoa; phylum Chordata; class Mammalia; order Chiroptera; family Mormoopidae; genus Mormoops; species Mormoops blainvillei. Next base: position 304,193 of record PVJD01000819.1, read on the forward strand.
TAAACCAGGGAATTTAACATAGCCATCAAATGTCAAAGCATAGTTAAAATTTGATTTTTCTAAATTTAGTCTGAGATTCACCCCAGCTTTCCTTTTATCCCATTTCTGACTTCACTACCTTCCTGAACCAGAGTGAGGCTCTAGGTTGGTAGAAAGAGAATCACACAAAGACCAAAGATTTTATACCCTGGCAAAAATAAAAAGTAGAATTTTGAGCTGTACCAAAATATCCCTCCAGCTCTTTAGCCTGTGCCTGTACATGAAGACTTCATTCTGAGACACACCTGAGCAGGGCCAACCCCTATTACCCAAGAATATAATTCTGACGTGTGTGAGCATCATCCTTCCCACCAACAGACACAGAAGATCAAGACCAGGGTTTTAGTGCATTTTCTTCCTTTCTCTCTCAAAATTAAGGTACCTAAACATCCACTTCTACTCTGCTGGCTTTTATACCTTTCCTTACCTCACAATTTCTAATTTTCTAATTATTCCTTATGGTGGTATTAATAGCTAGCAAATTAGGCATACTTTTTGTGTTTCAAACATGTTATTTTGAAGAGAATTTTGATTCTAAAAAATTTGATGTTACATTCCCAAACACAATCCCTGATTTTTTTATTACAGTTATTCTAGATGCACAGAACAAAACTATTTTTTAATGAGGCATTTCATTCTTATCGAGGTTTAGAAATTTTAATTAGATCTAAATTTAGTCATATCCCAAACTATATCCATCTAAAGGCTAAAATGGAGGATAATTTGATAATTATTTGCAGCTGGATCATAAATGGAGCTCATTCCATTCATTTTTTAAAAAGACAGAATTACTGCTTCACAATATTAATAACTAATCTTGGCTCTACCACTTATTAGCTGTGTGGCCTTAGGCAAGTCATTTAATCTTTCTGAGCTTCACATCCTTTGTCTGCAAAATAGAGATATTCGTACCAGCACTTTGAGTATTTGGCACAGATTCTGGCCTATCAATAGATTCTGGCATATTGATTCTAGCTAATTCATAATTTGTAGCTATTAACGATTATAATAGTGAACAAACATAAATACAGTATTGCATTTTGTTATTGTTTTTACTTGGATAAGTTTTTTTGTTTGTTTGTATTTAATGTTAACTATCCCTCTATTAATTTGCAAAAAGATAGATTACTTCCTTTATACAAACCACCAGTTTCAGCTAAATTAAATATTTAAATTTAAACATGGAACTCATAAAATATCTAGGGAAAAAAGCATGGATTAAAGCATCTAACCCACCATAGCAGTGAGTAGATATCTTTATGAGCTTGCAAAGATAGAATCCATAAAGAGAAAGAGTAATGGCTTTGAGTGTCCAAAAAATTTTAAAACTTCTATATCTCAAATAGCATAACAAAAGTAAGTAGGGAAATATGGCAAATAGGGGAAATCTTTGTAATATAAGTGTTAGAGAATGGAATAATAATATATAATAAGCCTCACATAACAATATTAAAGGATAAACACTTCAATAGAAAAATGGGCAGAGGACATAAAAAGGAAATACATGACAGAAGAAAAATTAAAAGTCCTGGCTGGTATGGCTCAGTGGGTTGAGCCCTGACCTGCAAATAAACAGAAAAATTAAAATAGCCAAACTGAAATTAAAAACTTCAGCCTAGGCAAGGGAGACTCTATTCAACAAGTGATGTTGGGAAAATTGGACAGATGCATGCAAAAAAAAAAAAAAAAAGAAACTAGACCACTTTTTTTACACCATATAGAAACATAAACTAAAAAAAAAGAATAAACTGTATTTACAGGGTTGTGCATTCATCACCACATTTAATTTTAGAACATTTTTGTTCTCTCTAAAAGATACCTTGTACCACACCTATTTCCTCCATTCTTCCTACCCCCACTGCAGCCCTATTTGTCTCTGTAGATTTACCTGTGCTGGACATTTAATATAAATGGAATCATATAATATGTGGTCTTTTATAGCTGATTTCTTCCATTTAGCATAATGTTCCCCAAGCTCATTCACATTGTAGCAAGCATTAATAATTGATTTTTCTTGCCAAAAAATATTCCATTCCATAGAAATGTCACATTTTATTTATCTGTCAGTAAATGGACATTTTGTTCGCTTCCACTATTTTAACTATTGTGAACAATGCTACTATGAATATTTGTACAGACAAAGTTTGTTTGTGGATGTATGTTTTCATTTCTCATTGGTGTATAACTAGAAGTGGAATTCCTGAGTCATATGATAACTCATGTTTAACATTTTAAGGACTGGACAAACTTTTTCAATGCAAATATACCATTTTATGTTCTTACCATCAACATACGAGGCCTCCAATTTCTTCACATCTTTATCAACTGTTGTTATTCTTGCCTTTTGATTATAGCTATCCTAGTAAGTGTGAAATGGTATCTCATTGAGATTTTGATTTGCAATATTTTGCTAATGACCAGTGACATTGAACATCTTTTCAAATGTTTATTGGCCATTTGTATGCCTCCCTTGGAGAAATATCTTCTAAGATCCTTTACTAATTTTTTTAATTGAGTTATTTTCTTTTTATATTGAGTTGTAAGAGTTCTTTATGTATTTGAGATACCTATCCTTTATCAGACATATAATTTGCAAATATTTTCTCCCGCTCTGTGGGTTGTCTTTTTGTTTTCTTGGTGACATTGTTTGTGGCACACACAAGAGTTTTAAATTTTGATGTAGTGTAATTTATCTTTTTTCCCCATTTCTACTTTTGGTAGAGTTCCTAACATTTTTTAATAGGCTTTATTTTTTAGAGCAGTTTTAAGTCTACAGCCAAACTGAGCAGAAAGTACTGAGTTCCCATATAGCCCATGTACTCACACATGCACAGCCTACCCCACCGTCAGCATCCCGTACTGGAGTGGTTCATTCGTTACAAATGATGAACCTATATTGACACACCACCGCCCAAAGTCCATACTTCACAGTAGGGTCTTCTCTTGGTGTTGTGCCTCCTATGGATTCGGATAAATGTATAATGACATGTATCCATCGTTATAGTACCACACAGAATAGTTTCACTGCCCTAGAAATCCTCCATGCTCCACCTATTTGTCCCTCTGATCCCCTAGCAACTGGTAAGCTTTTTTACTGTGTCCACAGCTTTGCCTTTTTTCCCCCAAAATGTCATATAATTGGCATCATACAGTATATAGCCTTTTCAGGTTGGCTTTTTTCATGTAGTAATATGCATTTAAGACTTTGGAGTCCCTTACAATTTTAACATGAGCATTTAGTTATACATTTTCTAACAAAGTTTAGTTATTCAATGTCTCTTTTTTCCCAGACAATATAAGGACCTTAGTGCCCTTTAATCATTCACTGAATACCTCCTCATGTTCTTGTTAGAACTTCAGTTCCATACAACAGTAAAGAAGTTGACATCATACTAGAGGCTGCATATCTAGACTTTATGTCCTAGTTAACAAGCTGGATTACACTGAGCAAGTTGCTTAACCTCCCTGTGTCTGGTTTTTTATTTTTGGTCTTTAAAATGGGCACAGTAATAATACTTATTTCAAAAGACTGTCACAAAGATTAAAAGGTAAATATATTGTCTTGCGGGAAATGACTTTGGTGCAATGGTAAGTCTCCAAATATACTCCTAGATAGGTTCTCTGACAGCTCATAGAACAAAAATGTTCATAGACCAAATTAAAATGCTCAAATCAAATTTATCACATAGATTTAAAACAGAAAGAAAAATGTATGGAAAGGGAGATGGGCCAGGTTAACATGCTTAAGGTGCGAGTGGGTTGAAGGACCACGTTAAACGAATCTCCGCCATACCTACACATTCTCTGTTCATGGTGCATTTCCCTTCCATGCTGATGAAGTGGTTACAAGGACCAGAGCTGAAATTTGAGCAAGGGGGCCTAACAGACAGAAGTGCCTGTGGCAGCGACACGCACTTGCTCTTGTGAGAGAACTGCTGGGCACATACACGTGGCCAGTAGTACACCACTCTCCCCACTCAGCGTTATGGGCAGTGATGGATCTTACCCAGCAGAGGATCCCAAATGAGAGCCAGCAGCAGGTGGTCACTGAAAGGGCTCATGTGTTTTGTATGTGTCATATGCTTCATTTATGTTTAGTGTAACATAAATATTTGTTGCTTTGTTTTTTAGCAAGTTATCGCTATTAAATATCTATTTATATATCAGTAAATGTCCATTTACTGATAGATAAATAGATATTCTACCCCTTTCTATGTTCATATACATACTCTCTATTTACTTTCTGTCTGACATTCCCCAAGTCACTAATTTACTTATCTATGCTTAATGCAGCTAGCGAATTTCATTTGTCCTACTTGTTTTCTTGTCTTCTGGAACAGACTAGAATATTCCCAAACAGTACAGCTACTGTATATACCTTTACACTAATACCCTTTATGTAGAAATAAGGCAATAAATGCTACCGATTATTAATATGTAGCATGGCTTTACTTGTTTAATCTTTTTTAAAAAAATATTTTACTTATTTTTTCCTAGAGAAAAGGGAAGGCAGGAAGAGAGGGAGAGAAACATCAATGAGTGGTTGCCTCTCATGCGCTCCCTACTGGGGACCTGTCCTGCAACCCAGGTGTGTGCCCCTACCAGGAATCGAACCAGCGATTCCTGGTTCACAGCCAGTTCACAGGCCGGCCTGCACTCAATCTGCTGAGCCACACCAGCCAGGGCTAATAGTTTACTCTTATCTAAGGGTAAAGATTAGCAGTCAAGTTAAACTTGATCAGATTAAACAACTAATTAGAAATCAAAATATGTAGTGATTTGGCTTGATTTTAATCTGAAATTGATAATAAAGTACAAAGTTTAGCAGCCACACCTTTTTACTATTAATCTAATTTATCCCCCATGATTCTAATTGTATAGAATTTTGGTCATTGCTTACAAGGCTAGTACCACATTTTTTTTTCCTTTCCTGTAGGCTTATCCTCAGTTTGTTCTGACCTACCTGGAGGAGCTAAATGCGCAAATGGATGTGACCCAGACAGAGTACCACATTCACCATGGCGCCTGGACCACAGCTCATCAGGAACATGGCAGCTGCTTAGCAGAAGAGGCCAGTGCGGTGAGCCAGAGGCAAAGCAGAAACAGAGCTCTAAAATGTATTCCGAAAAGAAAAAACAATTCAAGTTGTTTTCAGGAGGCAGGCAAGAGTCCACATCTTAGTGTTACTGATTATTTAAAATCATACATGTAATATAAATATTGATATACACATTAATATTTGTAGAAACATCTATATATTTATTTAAATATTTTATTAAATAGATGGTGACACCCTAGCTTTTCTTACATCTGCCTTCTGTCGTTCTGGCCTCAAACAAATGATTTATCTTCAGCATGGAGAAGACTGAAGAAGAACCCCAAGTGGTGTAATGTTAAAATTTCAGCATATATAGTTCAGATATTTCTACTCAGTGAAAATTAGCTATGTTATTTCTCTATTTTACTTATTAGATTCTGCAAAAATGTGCCAGCACCCCTGGTTTGAAGCAATTACCAGAGCCTTCAGACACCGATTCAACGCCAGAGGGCCCTCTTGCGGAGACAGGGCAGCTGACGGTGGCGCTGGTGAGGAGACTGGGAGAGAAGCACCCCAAGGCTGCTGCTCAGAGGTAGGGCACTGGCAGCGTGGAGCTGTGCTGCTCAGTGGCATTCCATGTGTTCCTTCAGTTTCACATCAGATTGATTTCTTGATGATTATTGAAATATCTCAAAAGACCTTTGGCTTTCAAGCACAGTAGTTTTTGGGTCACATTTGATCAAGTGAGGTGACATTTATGTGTATTTCATTAAAGATCAATATATGATGTTGTTTAGAAGCATACTTAGGAAGGGTTGCTTTCCTGGGAACTCACTAAAATACTCTGAAATAACATAATTAGTGTATGACAGTACTAAGCATATTAGTATTTGCTTAGTACTCAGTAATTGTGAAAATACTGAGGGATCTTTAAGAAGGCCATATTCATAAAAAATCCTTCTACTGTTACATAAGGAGAATATTATAATTGGACCTTAGGATGAGTGCACTCATTAAGTAGTGATAATTTAAATAATTGACATAATTTCTGTTACTGGAATAAAATTAACATCAGTGATTTTGCTAACCCACTGAAAATTATCCTTAGTTGGAAAATGGCAACTGTTCCTCTGAACCCCTTAATTTGATTAGAAAACTAAAGTTTATTGTTATTCTGTTGGGATTTGATGTTATAACTTACAAAATAACTTTATGAACTATAATTTTAATATATAATTATCTGAAATTGGCTGTTTATTGAAGTACTCTTAAAGGAGTATACAATTCTTACCATACTCATCAAAGTTTAAAAGAATTCCTAAGTTTAAATAGTTTTAACTGTAGCTTGAAATGTCAGTTGCATGAAAAAAAATGGCAACTTTTATTTAAAAAATTAATTTCAGCCAGGTTTATTGAGCTATAGTTGATATATAACATCATGTAAGTTTGTGTGCAACGTGACAACTTTTTATTTCAATTAAGTAGCATATTATATTCTGAATTTACATATTCCTGCCTCAGAATTTGATGGGAAGGGAAATTTTTTCCTGATAACAAAAATGACTCTTCAATGTATTGTCTCTTTAATTTGTTATTTAAACCTCAAATGCTTTGATTTTGTTGTTTTTAGTAAGACAGGGCATGGATAAACAAAGTAACAAACTCAGTTCCTTACTGTATGGGGGTTCCTAGTACTGTGTGAAAACTTAAGTTGCAGGTCATCTTTCCAGGCTACTAGCTTATCATGGGTCTCAGTTCTCTGATGCCCCACAACAGGGCCACAGGTTACAGCTGAACAGCCAGGACACTCTCCATCCAGGGCACTAGAGACAGGTCTCTTGGGAGCAATGTTTGAAGTCTTCGTGTAAAACCGAACTCAGGGGATACTAGGGCCCTGGGGAACTCAAATACTGTGTCCCGAGGCCATTGTCGACCTATCTTTCCAGATGCATTCAGCAGCCTCTACTTTTTGACAGAATGCTGGGACCTGTCCTTATCCTGTGTTCTACTCAAGGCGGCACAGGTTCCGTCTGCTTTCAGATTTCTGAAATCTATACTATGTTTTTGTGTGTTTGTTTTGTGCTGGCCCTGGCGTGCCAGCATGCAGGACCCCAGTGATGACCCACCTAGTTTTCTGTGACTCCTTCCTCCCCCAGCCTGGAAATATTTTCTCTGAGGGTTGAGGGCATTGAGCAGTTTAGGGATTTTTCTCCTGTGTTTTCTTGTTGTAGCTCCCTGTAGCAATATAGTCTGGTGCTAGGACATTGAGAGAACTGCTTATACTATTAAAAGATGTGAGGCCACCCCCACACCAAACAAAGCAGGTAATGTCAGCTAACATACTACATTACCTGTTTGAGTTGTTAGAATTAAATGTGATGACCTTAAATTTCCAGAAAAGCATACTATGTACTTTTTTGCAACTTTGTAACAGTTGCGACAGCATTCTGAAAAGAAGTAGAGGTACAAACATGGTGGTTGTATTTAGATTTGTGATTTTTAGTCAATACCAGTTGAGTGATAAACATTTTTGGGATTTTGTAAGAAGCTTCCCAGGGCCCGGGGTACTCCCCAGGGTTTGCCTCTTAGGCTGTGGCAACTCTTCTGGCCTGAAAGCTGCAGGAACTTGTCTGCATTCTCCTCTCCACCCCCACCGTTTAGCACAATAGATGTAATTTTGGTGTCTCTTCCTCTTTTTCTGATCCTTAACAAAGTTATTTTGAATAAACAGTAAGTACTTAAAGCAAGTACTTTCTTCCCATTTTGGAAGGAATTGTTGGGCAAAATTAGAACCTGGGACTGAGTTTGGCATGTTGATGACTCCCAACCTTAGATTGTCGTTCAGGTTTATGTGCTTTCCAAATACAAGGACATTAGTGCATTATATTAACACAGCCTCAGGAGAGGGCTTTACATTTTCTTGCTTTTATCAATGATGATTTTACAAAATATAAGAATGAAATCACTGCCAAAAATAAAGGAATAATGTGAAATTATCTGAGCTGTGTAAATCTGAAAAATAAATAGAATTTTAGAACATTAAGGAAAATATTAATCAAATAATGTGAATAAAGAATGTATAATTGAAGAGACTTAAAAATGCAGATATAAGTGTATGTACTTCCTTAGAAATCGCCAAGGAATGAGAGAGCCACAAGTGCCAAATTTAGGGAAGGACAGAGATCGGTAGTTAGTGGCAGGTGACATGTGAAGATGAAGGATAACATTCAAATATTAATTAACATATACTGACTTTGCTTGAGGGCTATTGGAGAACAGCGATATTAAGTTAGGTGGCTAAGGCCTTCCAGCTAGTAATTTAAGGCAGGCCTCTTGGAGCCCAAAGTCTTATTCTTAGCCTCTTAATTGTTCTGCCTGACCATTTACGTTCCTGCCCTAGTGATTATCCAAATCTTCAGGTTTTCAAATGGGGCCTATTATTTTTGATAGGATATCTTGGAAAAGGACCTTTAAGTAAGGCAGAACAATTTAGAAAGGGACTAGTAAAAGATATTTCAGCATATGGACCTTTCAGCAAAGACAATAAGAAGTAGAAAACATTGAGGGAGACTGGGAATGCCTGATTTATTGTTGAATCCAATAGTCTAGTTTCACTGATTTACAGATGCATTTACTCGAAGGGATTAAAGATATTTTTTTACCTTTTTTGCTATTCTTTTTTTAAAAATTGAATTTAGTGGGGTGACATTGGTTCACAAATCCGTACAGGTTTCAAGTGTACCACTCCACAACACATCATCTGCACACCGCATCGTGTCCCCGTAGCTTCAAGCAAAGCCTCTTTCCATCTCCATTTATCCCCCCTTTGCCCATCTCCACCTATACCTCCTTCCCCCCTTTCCCTCCAGCTATCACCAAACCGTTGTCTCTGTCTGTGTTTTATGTAACTCGTCATGATTAACCAAGGTATTTCACACCTTGAGTGGTGGCTCAAGTCAGCTTTGTATATATTAAATTTGGCGAAAGGTAACTAATAGCCATCATTTGTTGAATACTTATACCATGTGCCAACTCCTATGCTAAATAGTTACTTATAACAACATGACATATTGATTTACTTTGTTTATATTGTTTTAAAAATATGATGGTAGAGGTACTCTTACAATCTATGAAGATACGGCAACTGAGGTTCAGAGTGGTTTTTTAATGTGCCCATTTATACAGCTGGTTAATGGGGAAGATGGGATTTGAACCTACATCCATTTGGATCTATAGCCCATACTCTTTTTTTTAGGAGAGGTTGTAATTATTTAATTTTATTATATTTTATTTTTCCCTGATGTCCATGAGTGTTTTTTTCTTTTTTCCTTTTTCTCCACCCTCAGCCAGCCTCCCCAGCATCCCAACCCCCGCACCCCGACAGCTGTCAGCCTTCTTTGTATCTATGAGTCTGTCTCTGCTTTGTTTGTTAGTTCATTTTATTAATTAGATTCCACATTTGAGCGAAATCATATGGTACTTGTCTTTTTCTAACTGGCTTATTTCACTTAACATAATGCTCTCCAGGTCCATCTATGCTGTTACGAAGGGTAAGATTTCCTTCTTCTTTTTATGGCCAAGTAGTATTCCATTGTGTAAATGCACATCTTTTTTATCCACTCATCTACTGATAAATGCTTGGGCTGCTTCCAAGAGTTGGTATAGCTCATACTCCTAACCACTGTTTTATTCCTTATTCTTAGCAGTTTTTATTCTATTGATTTCATAACAGAATTCAACATATTGAGTAGCCGTATTGCCATTACTAAAATTTTATGTGTATTACATCATAAAAGATTTGATTAGACTATTGCCATTTTGATTTGTGTATTATTGTGAATTATATCCTTAAAAAAACTACAACAATCATCACAAATCAGGCTGTCTTATCTAGTCAGAATCGTTTCATTTAATTTACATTTCAAATACTTGGGGAAAGCAACCTGTTGATTCATCTTTCTTTGTTACGTGGAAAACTTCTTTTTCCTATTGAAGAAAAAGGAAAATTTCTTACTGTGTAAGGCCCTTAATGTAAGGTTCTTACAAGTTCATAATGCATTATATATTTTTGTTTGCTTTAACCACATTTAGAATGTTTTTGCTCCCTCTATCAGCAAGATATAGAAATGTGGTTCTCTTCTTGTTTGGATAAAGTTGTGTGTATATTTAATTCTACATTTGGTTCAAAATAAAACAAAGGTCATACGCTGGCATCTTTAAGTGTCTGGAATGTGTTTATTTACATTAGTTTATCCAGTGGAGCCCTTTACCCTTATTTAAATTGATAGGGGGTGGGGAAGAACAGGGACAGCCGACAAAGCACCCTGACCCAGCTTGTCACCCAGTGACCTGTGAGAAGGAAATAATGAACTGTGAGTAGCTGTCATCTTAACCGTTTCTGACAGCCTGCCTTTGGGCACATCTGTGTTAGCTGCATGGGAAAGGCCTTTGTTCTTTCCCCACTAGTGACTCTGCCGAGCGCTCAGGGGTTTGCTAGCTCCTGTCCTCCTCACCGGCCCCTCCTTCCCAGGGAGGCTAGCAGCTGCCGCGGACCACACCGACATTTCTCTTCATGACTCAACTTGGCATGCACTTCACTCTTCCAAAAGAGTACATGTACTTAAAAGATCTTTGATTTATTTTCCACTTAAAATGCAATTTATTGTCGCATGGTTTTGATACTAATAAAACAGCAAGTTATAGAATATGTTTAATATTATCTCAGTTTTGTATAGATAAAGGTACAGATAAATAGGTAGCTAACCAAATGAGCAGGTGACTTGAAGAAGATTTATCAAAATACTGACAGTTGTTACTGAGTTTTAAATTTTTATGTATTGTTTATTTTCCATATTTTTATAATTGAATATTATATTCGCAATAGAACAATAATCAACATGTTATGCAAAGCATTCTTAATGTAGATGCTTGATACATGTTTTATTAGTAGAACTATTTGGACTAAATTAGGTAAGAATATGTTATATTTTGGTTCACACTCTCCACTGCTATTTATTATTATATTTATTCTCTATTTAATAATTTAAACTTCAAAATATTGCAATATTTACATTTTAAAGTTAACCTAATTCATAAAATTATTATAATCATTAGGAGATGTACTTTATAAGAAACAGGTGTTTCTGTCCCCAGTTTCCTAAAGTGTCACTGCTATGTCAATCATAACAAAAGCGGAACATTTTGAATAATGTATTTTATTTACAAAATATAATTCCTGAGTCAGTTTTAAAGCCCTATTTACATTTTTACAATTGCTATAATATTAGTCTTTCTCCTGTAATTAAGTCGGGCTGCAGTCAGCATGAAACAAACACTGAGCATTTGGTACTCACTTTATTTTATTTACCCTTCCAGGAATACATAAATCCAGGCTGTACTGCATTGATCAGTTTTCATAAGGCCTTTCTCCCTTGATAGAATAGAAGAAATGGAGCTTGAAAATGTGACATGCTTTCTTTCTGAATTCAAAGTTTTTCTCTCTCAGTAACAGGTTTGAGATGCACAAGCTAACAGAACTACTTAGCCCCCTGCTTTTCAAAGAAAGGTAAATTAATAGCAATGAGAAATTCCTTAAGCAGACAAATGATGACCCTGTCTCTATAATTATAAATTGTAAAAATACCCACATAATATATTAATAATTGAAAGATTCATAACTAATTTTGAGAACTCAATAGCATATGATTTATTACTCTATTCAATCATTTATGTAGCTTTGCACATAGTTGATGGTAATTGGTAACAACCTTATTTGATTAGAACATTCTTCTCTTTTTGGTCACAACATGATTTTTGCAGACATGGTAAATGCATGGGCTAGTTTTGATAACAGTCAGATTCTTGTGTTTATAAGGACAGTGAACTGTTTAAGTTACTACACTCAAATTTTTATTTCTAGAACTCTTGCTGATAAAGTTAAGTGTTATTATAATAATTGCTTTTGATATTCATTAAATTTAATTACACTTTCTAGGAATGAAATTTCATGCTAGATTACCTTACTGTTTTTACCTATTGAAATGCTCAGCTTGAAGCATTAGTCTTTAGCTCTTTCATACAATATACCATAGAGTTTGGTATTGTATTTAAGAACATTAAATTGTGTGTTCTAGAGATGCATAAATATATTTATGATTCTTTTTCTAAATTAGAAAAGTCAAATAAGTTGATATTGGCTGACATTGTTGCTTGTTTGTGCGTTGGTGTATTTTTAAATTAATTCCCATTTGTTTACTGTGAATTAAAATGAAGTAACGAATAATCTAATTGTGCCTGCTTCTTTGAAACAAAGTCAAAATCAAGTATTCCAAAGGATCAGTTTATATCTATAAATGTGCATTAATTCAGAAATTATGAAAGGCTTTCAAATAAGTATTTTGTGATTAATCTTTGTTGTCACTTACTGCCAAGAGGTACCCAAACCTTCAATTATGCTGCTTAATTTCCATTTTTTAAAGTGTACTGTTTATTTTTCTGTTTTACTCAACATTGTCTATAGAGCTCTTCAAGGTATGAATGGGAAACTCTCCTTCTATATTCTCATACTTGTGAACTCCTAAACTCGAATATCTATCTGGTATTATAATAGTGAAAGTAGTAATCAATGAGGTTCTAGATTTGAATAATATGGGTGGGCAAGGAGAAGACTGGTGGTGGGGATATTGTAAGGTTACAGTACATGGAATTTGAGGAAGCAGTGTTCAAGCAACCAAAGCGACCTGTGGGTGAGCTTCCTAACTTGTCCACCCCTTTCAACCCTTGTCCCCTCAACAACCTGTTCTCTACTTCATGGCCAGAGATTCCTTTCACATTCAGATCATGAGAGCCCTTAGCTCCAAATCCTCCAATGGCTTTTTATCTTCTTTAGAGTGAAACCATGGTCTTTATTTTTCATTTTATTTCCCTTTAAATTAAATTTATTGGGTGACATTGGTTAATAAAATTATATAGGTTTCAAGTGTACGTTTCTATGGTAGATGATATACATATTGTACTGTGTGCCCACCACCCAAAGTAAAATCATCTTCTATTACCATATATTTGACACTTTTTACTGTTTAAAACTTCCTCAACCCCCCTTCCCTCTGGAAACAAGATATGTGCCTATAAGTTTTTGTTTGTTTTTCTTGTTTGATCATTTGTTGCTTTCAGTTTTATATCCCACAAATGAGTGAAATCATATAGTTCTTAACTTTTTCTGTCTGACTTATTCTGTTAGAATGATATTCTGAAACTTCATCTATGTTGTTGCAAATGGCAATATATCAACTTTTCTCATGGCTGAGTAGTATTCCATTCTATATATGCACCACATCTTCTTTATCCAGTCATCTATTGAAGGACGCTTCAGTTGTTTTTATGTCTTGACCAGTGTGAATAATGCTGCACTAAACATAAGGGTGTATATATCTTTGCGAATAAATGTTTTCAATTTTTTTTGGTAGATATACTGGAAAGGGATTGCCAGGTAATATGGTAACTCTATTCTTCATTTTTTGAGGAGCCCCCATACAGTTTTCCATTGTTGCTGTACCATTTTACATTCCCACCAGCAGTGAATGAAGGTTCCTTTTTCTACACAATCTCTCCAATACTTGTTATCCGTTATCTTGGTGATAATGGCCACTCCAGCAGATGTGAAGTGGTATCTCACTGTGGTTTTGATTTACATTTTCCTAATGGCTAGTGAAGTTGAACATTTTTTCTTATATCTGTTGGCCATTTGTGTGTCTCCTTGGAGAAGGTGTCTGTTCAGGTCACCTACCCATTTCTTAATTGGATTGTTTGTTTATTTGGTGTTGAGTTGTATGAGTTCTCTATATATTTTGGATATTAACCACTTATCAGAACTGTTGTTTGCAAATATCTGCTCCCACTCAGTTGGTTGCATTTTTGTTTTGTTGGTGATGTCTTTTGCTGTGCAGAAACTTTTTAGTTTAATATAATCTCATTCATTTATTTTTGCCTTTACTTCCCTTACCTTTGTGGTCAAATTCATAAAATCTTCTCCAAGACCAAAGTCCATAAGTTTAGTACCCATATACTGAAAACTATAAAGCATAATTAAAAGACATTGAAAAAGACACAATGGAATGGAAAGATATTCATGTTCGTGGATTAGAAGAATCAACATAGTAAAATGTCCATGTTACCTAAAGTAATATACAGATTGAATGCAACTCTCATCAAAATCCCAATGATTTTTTATATATATGTATATATACACATATAAATCATCAGATTTTTATGGAACCAAAAAAGACCCCAAATAGCCAAAGAAATCCTGAGGGAAAAACAAAGCTGAAGTATCACACTTCCTGACTTCAAATTATACTACAAGGTGACAATAAGCAAAAGAGTATGGTATCGGCAGAAAAACAGACACACAAACCCATGGAACAGAATTGAGAGCCTATAAATAAAGCCACATTTATATGGACAAATAATTTTTGACAAAGGAGCCAAAAACATGAAATGGAGAAATGAAAGCCTCTTCAATAAATGGTGCTGGGAAAATTGGAAAGTCATGTGCAAAGGAATGAAACTAGATTACGGTTTGTGCCCATATATAAAAATTAACCCAAAATGGATTAAAGACCTAAGTATAAGATCTGAAGCCAAAGTCTTTACTAGATGCTACATGGTCTTCCTTTACCAGGCCACCGTCTGATATGACTCTCCCTCTCCTTCCCCTGTCCAGCCAGCCTGGCTTCCTGGCAGCCTCTCAAACTCATTTCACCAATTTTAATGTCATATTTTCATTAGAATTTTAATTTTGCTATAATATTTGATCCATGAATCATCCATAAGAGTATTTCTTAATTTCCAAATATATGAACTATTTCTGGTTTATATGTGTGTTATTGACTCTATATCAATTTCACTGGTTGAAGAGCATTTTTGGCATCATTTTAACTCTGACATTTGTTGAGATTTGCATCATAACCTAACCAATATCTAGACATTTTTTTGTAAGTTACCATGTGTACTTGGAAAGAATATATATTCTGCAATTTAGAGCTGTACTGCTCTATTATGTTAATTAATGGAGGTTTGACGAATATGTTTCCAAATCTTGTGTATATTTACTGATATTTTGCTTGGTAGATCATTTACCAAGAGAAACATTGTTAAATTCTCCCACTTAACAATCATAGATTTGTCTATTTTATTAGATTTATGAATTTTTCATTTCTATCATTTGAAGCTATTTATTTGGTGCATAGAATTTTAGAATTGTTATACTTTCTGAAATATTAATTGGGGAATTATATTATGGAATATTCCTCTTTAGCTATAGCAAATTTTTTTTACTTAAAGTTTTTTTTTGCTTATATTAAATATAGTAACCCTACCATTTGGGTCAGTGTTTGCATGATATATTTTTGTATCCTTTATTTTCAATTTCTTTCTGTTATTGAAAGTGTTTTACATGAAAGCATATAATTTTTTAAAATGCAGTATGCCAATCAATGTGTTTTAATTGAAGTATTTAGTCCACTTACCTATTAACAATTACTGATACTTTGGAGCTTAAATATAACACATTGCTATTTGATACCTATGGGTTCCATCTATTTTATGGCTTTTGGGGCTTTTTGGGTTGTTTTTTTTTTTTTTTGCTTTCTTTTGGATATATTGAGTGTTTTATGTATTACCTTATTCCTTTCCTCCCAGCTATCTTGGTGGTTACACATTCTTTTACTACTCTTTTAGTGGTTATTCTAGAGATTATACATGCTTCATTGGCTTATTAACATCTAACATAAATTAGTGCTTTTATGACTTCTCAGACAATTCAGAGATCTTAGAACTCTTATATTTCATAAATACACTTTCTGACTAAGTGCTGGTGTAGAAACACCCCACAAAACATTATAGTTATTATTTCTTAGTCAATATTCATTAGACTTAAGTCACATTTTTACCCTTCCTGTTGAACTTTATATTTTTCTGTATCTCTGAACTTCCACTAGGAATCATTTTCCTTCTTCTTAAACAACTTCTTTTATATTTTCTTAGGTATGGGTCTGCTGGTCATGAATTATCTCCATATTTATTTGTCTTAAAATATCTATATTTCACTTCTATGTTCTAATTTTCATATTTTTACTAGGTGTGAAATTCTAGGTTGTCAACTATTCTTTTTCACAATACATTGAAGATATCATTCTATTGTCTTTGGTCCTTTTTTTTTCTAACTGAGAAGTGATGTATCAGTCTTATTGTTCCTTTGAAGGTAATATGTTGTTTTTCTCTGCCTGACTTTAAGATTTTTTTTTGTATTTGGTTTTTACTATAATTTTCCTTAGTGTTTTTTGGTATTGTTTGTTGTTTGTACTTATAATATTTGGGAGTCTTAAGTCTTATGTCTGTGCTTTACTGTATTTTATCAGTTTGGAAAAATTCTCTGCAATTGTTTCTTCAAATATTGTTTCAGCTGCATTATCTCTCTTTTCTCTGAAGGACTGTTAATGACATATATATTAGAACTTTAAAAAAAATATAAACCCTATGTCTCTTATGTTCTATTTTGTGTTTTCTACCTTTTGTCTTATGCTTTGGTGTGAACATTTTCTTTTTACTTGCCTCTCAGCTCATTAATTTTCTCTTCAACTTTTTCTAACCTACTGCTAAATCTATACATTGAGTTCTTAATGTCTGTTATTGTATTTTCAGGTATAAATTTTACATTTGGTTTTCATGGCTAATGGTATTAGCATAATTTACTTAATCATTTCTCTGTTATTGAGCAATTAAGTAGTTTCTAGTATTTTAAGTTTATAAATTACGTTAAAACAAACATCTTCGATTCATGTTTAGAATTCATTTAAGCTATGAATGTTTACTAAGCACCTCCTTTTTCCCTGCCCAGAACTTTGTTGGACACTAAAAATATAAAAATATATACATATAGTCTCTAATTTTCATGAACTCATGTTGTGATAAGTCATTTTTCTGCCAAGTTACTTGTGAAAATTTGTGTAAGGTTATGGAAATTGTATTGATCATGATGTTTGTTGAATTATGGTTTTTATTTTCTATTTTATAAAGCCTATAACTTAGATAATCAAATAAGGGGTCTGAATTTGTACTTTCTAACAGCATTTATTTTCTTTTTGCCAACATAAACCATCTTCATATTTTTTATGTTTTTAAAATAAACTACAGAGTTAAACTATGATGCCTGTTGTTTTATAATTCTTTTTATGTTTTAAAAACAAATACCAGGTATCATCCTTTGATAACAAATAGTTTCTGAAAATATATGTGAAAACTAAACAATTTTTGTCTTCAATTAAGTTATTTAATAATCATTATTTTGCAGTACATATAATCATTTTAATTGCCCATCAGCTTATCTACTTGAATACAACTGACAGTCCTTTTGTTTGACTTTTCATCATCTGTATATCATGAGCCCATTCTTTCTTGATGAAAAGTTTCCAGTTGGGTCATTCTGTGTTTATGAGGCAAGGGGACCGACTGCACAGACAAAGCAGTACTCCAATACTCACGTGTTCTGAACACATAGATTTTAGTATGAAGTTTTAAACCTTTAACTCTCCTTGCTAAGCTTTGTTTATTGTATTTTTTCCTGTTCTATTACTTGCTAACTCTTGAAAGTTAATTTGCATAGGTAAATAATAAGCATTATTTTTTCACTTTTATATTCATTCATTTGAGGATTTGAAGTTTTCAAGTGCTTATTAAGAGAGATGTAATGCTTCCTAATTGACATCTCAGTATCTGGAGTCAGATTAGCCTTGTTTCCAGTCCTAGCTCTTCTGAGTACTCACTGTGTGATTTTGGGAAAGCTATTTAATATCACTAGTACTCAATTTCCTCATACACAAAAGGGCAATAATAACTATTGTGAAATGTAAATGATATAAAAAATGTTAAAGGATAGCCCAGTTCCCAGTACATACTAAATATTTAGTAAATGCTAGCTTTTGTGATGATAATAATGTATATTATTTGTATTGATTTAATATTAAGTGCAAAAATAAGGATGCAAAGCAATTTCTCCCTTTAAAATTCTCATTGGGGAAAAGCTGTGAACTGCTACATTTTTAATGTTATTCAAATATATTTTTTTCAGTTCTCATTAGATGTAGAGAATTATAATACGTAGTATTTGAGTATGCCTTTCAAAAACATCCTCAACCTCAAATAATATACATATGCTAAATATGTGTATTCACAATGGAATAACTGATCAGTAACAAACTACAGTCATTTTCTAATATCTGCTTTTGGCCTTTGTGAACAAAAGAAATTGGGTATATTAAATCACCAGATTGGAAGATACAAGTAAGTAGGATAGTTTGTTTTCAAGAAAGTTGTAAAAAAGATTAAAATTCAAATAACTGTTATTATTTTTTATTATTTGTGATTATCATTAAACTTGCAGAAAAAACAAATAAAGTAAAAGGAAAGGAAAATATGTAATCCTGGATTATTTTCTTATCTTTTATCTTTATGCCTATATTTTGGTTATTGTCATAGTTATATTTCCAAAATGGGGAAGGCTAATTTTTTTTGTATTTGACAGTAACATACAATAACAGACATTAATATGATATGTAACCATCATTTTACAAGATTAAATATATGCCTAATTATAATTTTTTAGTGTGAATCTTAATTTGCGTAACCAGTGCCACAATAAAGGACTTTCAGATGTTTTCAGGATTTTTCTCTTATAAACAAGATGGCAATAAACAATGGATAGACACACGGAACACGATGTAGATGTCCAATAATAAGAATCTCAAATAAAATTTTTACTCAGCAGTGCATGAGAAGCACCTCCTCACAAATGTCATTAATCAGAGAAGGAACGAGGGCTATGTGTTTTGAGAATTGTGAAGAAGGGCCTGGAGCTGAGCCTATGAGGAGAGTTGGCATTTGTTTGGTTTGAAAGTAAATGGAAGACCATTTCATGAGGAGAAACAGTGTTCCTTTTTATTTTTAAATTTTTTCGAGCATCTATATTGCTTTAATTACTGATGAAAAACAAATTTAAAAAGTGGTCCAAAGTGAAAATTTTATGCTATCAATTATTAATGGTCTAAACAAGGGTCTAAACACTTTGCATATATTAACTCAATTAATTTTCATAAGAACATCTTTAAATAAATTCAATGATTACTCATATTTTTTATTTTTTTAATCAAAAAAATTTTTTATTGTTGTTCAAATACAGTTGTCTCCATTTTCCCCCCACCACTACCCCTCCCACCCCACCCATCCCTGCCTACTGAACTTGAACACACAACTTTTGGCTTTGTCCACATGTCCTTTATACATGTTCCTTGACAGCCTTTTACCCATTTTTTTATATGAGTTGTTTGTCTTTCTGGTGTTCAGTTGTTCGAGCTCTTGGTATATTTTGGAGATTAAACCTTTCTCAATGTATCATTGGCAAATATGTTCTCCCATAGAGTGGGTTCCCTTTTCATTTTGATGATGGTTTCTTTAGCCATGGAAAACCTTTTTAATTTGATGTAGTCCCATTTGTTTATTTTTCCTTTATTTCCTTTGCCCTAGAAGATATGTCAGCAAAAATATTACTATGTGGGATGTCTGAAATTTTACTGCCTATATTTTCTGCTGGGACTTTTATGGTATCACGACTTATATTTAAGTCCATTGTCCATTTTGAGTTTATTCTGGTGTATGGTGTAAGTTGGTGGTTTTGTTTCATTTGTTTGCATGTACCAGTCCAGTTCTCCCAACACCGTTTATTGAAGAGAATATTTTTACTCCATTGTATGTTCCTGACCCCTTTGTCAAATGCTAATTGATGGCAGAGACATGGGTTTATTTCTGGGCTCTCTATTCTTTTCCCTCTGTGTGTCTGTTCTTATATCAGTACCAGACTGTCTTGATTACAGCGAACTTGTAATATAGTTTAATATCGGGTATTATGATCCCTCCAACTTTGTTCTTTCTCAAGATTCCTGAGGTTATTGGGGGTCCTTTTTGGTTCCATATAAATTTTTTGAGTATTTGTTCTAGATCTAGAAAACTACCATTGATATTTTAATAGGAATTGTGTTGAATCTGTAGACTGCTTTGGATAGTATGCACATTTTGATGATGTTAATTCTTCCAATCCATGAACAGGATATATGATCAATTTCTTTCTTCAGTGTTCTATAGTGTTCCAAGTACAGGTCTTTACATCCTTGATTAAATTTATTCCCTGGTGTTTCCTGAATGAGAAATCTTCATTATTTTTCTGTTCTTATCTGTATTTCTAAGTGAAACCCTTACAAATTTCCTTGATTACCTATTGCTAATTTGGCACTTATTACATGCACCAGACTGTGCAACTTCCTTTAGGATCTTTTAGTGTAAATAGCTTGAGCAGAGCACGACTGAGAACTTTTCTCCTGTTCACGAGTGCCTGCAATGCCTTGGCGTTTTACCGCGTCAATCCCAGAGGAACTGCAGTTTCTTGAGCAGATTGACCTAGCTCTTCTCACTCACAGCTTCCTGGTATATTGTCTGACCTCTGTGATAAAACAGGATATAAGATGCTTTCTCATTCGCATCATGGTTTTTTTTCTCTTGAAGGATGACTGATAAAGTCAACTTTGAGATTACTTTGTATTTTAACACGAAGATCTCTCAGGTCTAGGCCTTATAGGGCTGAACCGTTAATTATTGATGATTTCACAAAAAATGGAATAGAAATCTATTGGTAGAAACTTCTTTTTGTCTTTCAGTAGGAAATATATGGACTTTTAATTGCTATCAGTTAAAATTATGTTTGAAATCAGAAGCACATGTAAACTCAGTAAATGTATGAGTTCCTGCTGTGTGTCTGTTCAGTGCTAGGCACTTTCCAAATGTTCTCTTATACAATCTCATAAGAAATTCTTTGAGGTAACTGTCATTTCTACCACTTTTTTCTCTTATGAGGAAAATTTTGCCCATAAAATTTACCTGATGTTCTAGGGTCACCCAGTAACTGGCAGAACTGTGACCCTTAGACTCCAGAAGCTAAATCTGCCCTTCTTTCGACTATAGCAGTGATTCCCAGGCCAGCAGCATCAGCATTTACTGCAATGAGTTCTCAGGTCCTGCCCCAGATGTGGGATGGAAGCAGGGGCAGCGATCTGTGTGCGTCCTCCATAATACCAGCTAAAGCCTGTGAACCGTCGCACAACCTCACAAGTGTGCACTGTTTGGCCCGGCCAGGCCGCTGACTGTGTGAGGTAAATGGCTTTCATTTTTGGGAAATATGTAATATTTATAAAACTTTCAGTTGCATTTTTCTTTCTCAAAACATAAGGCTCTGTTGTACCTGTTTTTAGAATTCTGTATTTTAATTTTTTTCTTCAAATTCAGTTTTGACCATTTTTTAGTATAACTATATCCCCATCTTCAAATGGCCAATATTATTTTCAATTTATTTCTGAAATTCAGCATTGCCATGGCTTGAACTTTTTCGACTTGATATCTGATAATTTTAAAGTTTTCTTTTTGTTTGTTATTAGTCTTTATGCTTTGGGGTTTAAGTTTTAATGATAGGAGCCTTGTTTGAAATCCAATTAACTGTATTCTTTTTGCCACTCAATAAACACAAATGAGTACATCAATTTGTTCTTTTCCCCCAGGAATCATGGGACTAAATCACCTTATTTTAGTAATTTAACAAATGTTTATAAAGTGATGATCATAACCCAGGTACTGTTTTAAGTACTTGTTATTAAAACTAATTGTCTGGTTATTTCTTTAAAAGAGTCAGTGTCCATAAATTATTGATGGCATAATACTCATTATCTTCATGAATATCATATCATTTAAAATTTCCCATATTTTTTGTTGTTCTATAGGGACCTTAATTATATAGAGTTTCTGAATCACTTCTCCCTGCCTCTTGAAAAGCAGTGCTGAGATTTATTAAGTGCTTATGCTGTCTCGGGCCAGGACTCTATTTTGCATTTATTACCATATGAGTTTAACTATTAAGATTATTCCCAATTTCAAATCAGGTAACAGAGTGGAACTAGCAGTCCAAGGTCAAACACCGAGTAAGGGGGAGAGTCAGGATCTGAAATAGGTTGTCATTTAGAGTGTGGCCGACCTCTTAAATATCATAATTTAGGTCTGCTTAATCATTTTTTATATGTTTCATTAAATTTTTAAATACATTTTCCTTTGACTGTTTTTCTTTTTCTTTTCAAATCTTAAACATAAAAAAAAACAAACCTTTAATGTGTAAAGTTCTGTAGACCAGGGTCTGTAACCTACAACCCTATAGTACAATTACCTGTCATAGAGTAGGGGTTTAATGAGGGATGGAGAAATTAAAATAGTAATTTTGGACCCAACTTTTTATTTAGTATTTTATCACATTCATAGTAATTATCACATAACTAAATATCCACAGTAAGTACTTACTGTAATGTTGATTAGATGTCAACATTTGATAGTTACTTGTTAAATGATAAAATTTGAAGAAAGAAATTGACATTATAACATATGAAAATTATTTCTTTTGTAAGTCCCAGTTTTTACTTTTAGCTTCTAAACTTGCCCACCCTTCCTTCCTTCCTTCTTTCCTATGAAAAAAGAAAAGACCTCTTTTTAGATACACCCAAAGGAAAGCACTTCCAACAATAGAATCGTTCCCCAGGAGAACGGTCCTGTCGTTAGGGCGTGGGACATGAGTAAAATTTACTGGCAGGGCCTTCAGCCATTTTCCATGCCTGGGGGGTGCTGTTAACTCCAGAGACATTGACTCCAAAGGTGGTGAGCCTGCCAAGAGCCCAGAAGGTGAAACAAGTCAATCAAAAAAAAATTTGGATAATTCCCTCTTCCAAAAATCTGTTATGAAGTCTAGAATTGATCTCTGGTGTATTTTATTTGTCAATTGACCCAGAGAATCAGGTCTTCATCTTTCTAACATTCACTGCCCAAACAAATTATTATAGTCCTAGAGTCTTGTTGTTTTTCAAGGATTTGGCAGACATTACCAAATGTGGAAGTACGCACAAAATGTTGAAATTGCACCAAAGAATCATATATTTTTCAGCTTATTTTAAACACATAGTAAGTAACCTGGAAAATAAAATAAATATGGTACTAAAAAGAAGAGGAAAACATTAACAAAGATACTTCAGATACCCAAATGCTTAATTCTGATGTGTGTATTTATATTTGTTAACTGAATCAAATTTCTATTTTCACTCTCTGTTATTTCTAAAAAGAATAAAAGACTAATGTTTCCTTGACTCACCTTTAAAGTCAAGATAAATAGTCTGAAAGGAATAGCATCTAGGAAGATAAAAATTAGAATTAAAGATAATCCTAATAAGGGGAAGAAATATTCAGATTCAAGCTAATTCCATTTATTAGGGAGACATGGTAGTTCACCAAGGGACAATGAAAAAATGTTAAGTTGTTAATAAACACACCTGGTAAGGTAAATTCAGAGACATAGAAATAAGAGACTTTCAGGAGGCTCTTGGAAACACCAAATTTTAGAAAGCAAGTTGGCCCTGTGCCCTTCCAACATACCCCACATTTGCACAGTAACAGACCTCTCAGGTGGTCTACCCATTTGCCTTAACAGCACTCCACCCTGAGTAGAACCCAACTCGGAACTCACAGTGTCAAGCCTGAGGACTAACAGGCATTGGCTTAGAACTTTGGTTTCTAAACTCTGTTTCTGAGAGCCACTGGTTTCCTAGGCACGGAGGATGAGCCCGTAGTGCACTTTAAGCAAGCTTTTCCATTTCTCTACTTCAAAAATAGCTCTGCTTTATGTGTTGAGCCCCTTACTGCAAAGGCAGTGCAGTGTAATGATCAAGAATGTAGATGCTGCCCTGGCTGGTGTGGCTTAGCGGACTGACTGCCGGCGTGCGAGCCAGCATGCCTGTGTTGTGGGCCAGGCCCCCAGTAGGGGGTGAGCAAGAGGCAACCACACATTGCTGTTTCCTTCCCTCTCTCCCTCCCTTCCCCTCTAAAAATAAAAAAATTAAAAATGTTAAAAAAATTTTTTTTAATCTTTAAAAAAAAAAGAACTTAGATGCTATGGTCAGGCTGTGTCAGGTCAATTCTGACCCAACACTCACTAGTTACATGACCTTGGACAAGTCAACTTGCTTCTGTCAGTTTTCCATGTCTGTTCAATGGTCATAATGTAGCACCTCACTCTCAT
Organism: Mormoops blainvillei; assembly: GCA_004026545.1. Taxonomy (NCBI): domain Eukaryota; kingdom Metazoa; phylum Chordata; class Mammalia; order Chiroptera; family Mormoopidae; genus Mormoops; species Mormoops blainvillei. The sequence goes on from PVJD01000819.1 coordinate 328,474, forward strand.
GTTTAGATTAGTGCCTAGCACATAGTAAGCACTCAGTAAATAGCTATCTGAGCAAACAATTATGCAGAAATATAACAAAAGGTAAAATAAAAAATAAATCCTTGGGCCATTAATTTTAAGTTAGTTAGAAAAATTAAGTGTTAAGGAATACAAGAACCCCTATCTTCTGTTATTTCAATACCAAACTGCTTCACACTATGCTCTTTTAAATAACATATTGATTTTATTTTTTTATTCTTTATCTTACTAAATAGTCATAAAGCATGTATATTTTATTTGTGTATTATATTTTGAATGATTTATGTCAGGTGGGGATGATACTCGTGTAATTTGCTTTTTATAGTATCTGTCACCAAAACCCAGGTGGATCAAGGCTGGCAATGGCTTTTTAAGGATGATAATGATAATATTGATGATAATCTCTAATATTGATGATAATCTCCCTAAGTAATAGAGGAGCTGGATTATTCTATACAAAATGAAAAAAAGAGAGCAGTGCTTAAAGAGTGAATATATATTTAAGAACATACTCAGAATACAGTGAATAGCTTTTACCTTTCCCAAGTTCAGAGTAAATAGGGAATACACAAGCATTCAGTTGAAGCACATTTAACAAGTGCCTGTCACTTGCCAGCTACTCTGCTAGGTGCAAGGAGGTACAAGATCAGTCTCAAAGGAGTATGCAATTTGTTAGATGAAATATTCAGTTTCTGTAGAGTAGAACAACTTCAAAACGATTATTTAGTCTTGATTAGTGCCAGAAAGTAGGGAATCTCTTTAAAAATAAAATGGAGGCATGCTGTAAAGGCACAAATGCCAATCTGAAAAAGCTCACAATGGCTAAAGCTGGAATAATTTGAGCAAAAATAAATAAATGAATATATTCACACATACCAAAGGACATTCATGAGTGTATGCTTATACCAATACACACTGAATAAATAATTGAATGGGGAGGAGGAACGATTCTTTCTTACAAGAGAGCTCCAGTTATGAATGTAGAAGGAACAAAGGAAGTAGAGAATCATCATTAGGACAGCACATATTAGCATGTGCTAATAATCACTGTAGGCAAGATCCATCAACAGGAGCTAAAATTAGTGGGTGAAAGTTTAAGATAAAACAGTAAATTTCTAAATATATTCCTTAAATATTTATTAGTTACAAGGCAAATGCAGTAAGTTTACAGTGGAGAAGCTTGGCAGGTAGCATGTTAACCAACCGATCAAAGTCAAGACATGTGTGTGACTGAATAAGGTACAAAACCTATGAACAGGTAATAAGACACATGCATAAGGTGAACCAAGCGAGGGGATTGCGTGCCCTCTGCTCACTAGATGGACCAGAAACCCAGGCAGCCGTCTTTTGCAGAGAGAATAGGCTTTTGTTTAGGGCGGCTCAGTAAGGAGACAGGAGGGAAACCTCAGAGGTGTGTCCCTGAACAAAGGCTTGAAACGCCTTTTAAAAATAAGGGTCTATACATAATCAGTAATTTTGACTCAGGGGGTCTGATTGGACAATGTTGGAACTTGACCACTTATGGTAAGGGGCGTCAGCACCAGATCTCCCTGGACAGTGGGCTCTTGGTTTCTGAAAGGGTCCTGGTGTTCAAGTTCTGCCCATGTTCCAGTCCTTTGGTTCCGTGAAAGGGGATGAGGCTTTGGTTCCAGGAGCAGCTGGAGGTCAAAGTTCTCTCCTTTGCACATGCTTCCGCTGACTGACTAGAACAACTCCGTGTCTTGTTATAAAAACGATAGGACTATTTTGAGCTAGTTGTGTGGTTACAAGTGGACATATGTACCTTCTGAAATGTCTGATGAGACAAACACCTCTCTGGTATTCTTCATCTAAATCCACAGTCTCAGTCTACTCATGAGAAAACAGCAAACCCAAATCAAGGAATAGTCTACTGATTAGTTGTCTTCAGAAGTTGCAAGGCCTTCAAAGGAAATAGTGCTCAGCTATCATGGATTGGAGGAAACTAAGGAGATATGATGACTAAATGTAATTTGGTATCCTGGACTGGATCCTAGAACAGGAAGTAGAAAACCTGATGAAATCCCAATAAAGCCTGTATTTTAGCTAATAGCATTGCATCAGTGTTAATTTTGTAGTCTTAATAATTATACAATGTTAACATAAATGGGAACTGGGTGAAAGAAATAAGGGAACTCTGTATTATTTTCATAACTTTCTTGAAGTCTAAATTGTCTCAAAATAAAGTATTAAAACATAAAGCTGATCCTTTTAAAATTCTGAGATTTCTTAAATATGTTACTGAAACAGCAAATGCACAAAGTAGAGATCTACAAAAAACAGCTCGCTCTTTGTGATTTTGAAGAATTTTTGTGGACACTGTTTTAGGTTCCTAAATCATCCTTTAAAAATGTATTTTCACATTATTCTCTTTACTAAACAATACCACGTTTTTCTGAGTCAGTTATGTGTATGTAAACTATGTATGGAATGTATGTATGAAAGCTGGAGAGGGAGACTTGTTAGAGTGTAGAGTTCAGTAATTATTAACAAAAACTCCATTCAGAATATATTTCACAATGACAAGGTAACTTTCTGCCTTCATCTAACGTATTAGTTAGGCTACTGAAATCTTTGAAACCTTCAAATAATAGATGGCTACTCCTAATTCAAAGATATAATTCTTCAGAATTTGAATTTGGGGTAGATGTTAAATGATATAAAAATAGATATAAAAATAAACACTTGTAAAACACACAGTTTACATATATATATGCACTTTTTTTTCCTAGTAAGTTGTCTAGAATTCCTTTTCGATAAGGTTTAATTTCTACCTCTCCACATTTGCAGTGGACCTTTTTGGGCCAGCTTTGTAGCATGGGTAGTTTTTGTGCTTGCAGTTATCAGAGGACACAATTTTGTGCATAAATCATTGCTGCTGCAATTAGCTCATTTGCCACTTCTGCCCTGGGGACAGAGGAAGGTTCCCTTCCCTAAAAGGTTGGGACGGAATTGCTGGAAGGGCTCTCTGTCCCTTTGGATAAACAGTCATGGCCTCCCACCTCTGCCAGGTGTGTCTTCTTTCAAGGATTAGGGGAGGGGCAGCGACTACTATCTTTTAAAATAGAAGATCCGCCCTGGCTGGTGTGGCTAAGCGGACTGAGCGCTGACCTGTGAACCAAAGGGTCACCAGTTCAATTCCCAGTCAGGGCACCTGCCTGGGTTGCGGGCCAGGTCCCCAGTAGGGGGTGCGTGAGAGGCAACCACACATTGATGTTTCTCTCCCTCTCTATCTCCCTCCCTTCCCCTCTCTCTAAAAATAAATGAATAAAATCTTTTAAAGAAAGTAGAGATCCACCAAGTTGCTGGCATTGACTATGTTGGATCTAAAAAGAGTAAGATAATTGTCTTGAGGTACTTGCAAGCAGTTTGGGGTTAATTTTGTCCTCCTATAATCTCTTTAAACTCTATGTTGCTGACTAACTAAAACAAGAGAAAGAAAACTGTCCCCCAACCTCAGACCAGCTCTTCTTTCCACAAGAACAGGAAAGTCATATCTAATTATAACAAAGGAATTGAAACAAATCTGTTCAGTCATTTGTTGTTTGTGCACCTATTGTTTGTATGGTTGTGTCAATCACAACTTTGCTTTTTAGTTTTGCTTACACTGTCTCACTAGTATTTTGTCTCCTCTGAGGCCGAATTATGTTGTTATATCAGTCTGCAGTGTTCTTGTTTCTTTTCTCTGTTACAAAATGCCTCCCTTCCATAGCACTCTTCTTAAAGAGAATTGAATAAAAAACCATTAGAGAATACAGTATGTAAGGCATGCGCTGGTGAGTTAAAATTAAAATATTCTGTATCACATAATATTGGTACTTAAAATGTTAATGGAAACTAATTGTTCATTTGTTATGACCTATATCCTTTTGAAATACATAGTTCTGAATCATTAATCCGAAGCAGTATTTCCTGGGAGTTCGTTCCGGTTCCCGCTCTATCTGGACTCTGTGGGCCTTTCATTTACTTGATGGACATATAAAATGTGTGTGATGGACTCAGCAAACCAGATATTATATGGATTCAACCCCACATGCCAGATTTCTGGCACAAAGAGGATTGACTAAGGGAAGCCTACTCCATTATAATATTATTCACTGTTGAGTTTCTATGCAGTGTGTCAGTTGACTTAACTAAATGTATCCTACTTAGAAAAATACCATTTACAGAATTTCAAACACATTAAAATGTCTCAATACAGTTGTAGCATAAGATCCCATAATTTATTTTGTCCATAATGATATAAAAGAAAAATATAACAGCTGTTTTAGAATTATAGACTCTGCAATATGCATTTAATCAGCTTTCTAGATTCAGTTTATGCTAGCAGAGATTCAGGTTAAATGTTTATGTAAAAGAAACTTTCTTTTTAGTTTTATAAATAATGGAATACTGAGTATAATTAATGTCACAGTACTTCTTCCTTTATTTAGAGTAATCAAGTATGATAACATGACTATAATTATGATTTCTGAGAACAATATTATATTTAATACATGGAGGCTTGTGCTCTAAAATTTCCCTTTCTGCAGTAAAATGAAGTAAAAATGATTTGTGCAGGACAGATTTCCAGAATTTTGCCATTTAAATTATTGTAAAATTATGTTAATTTTAAAATTACAAAAGCTTTAAATATTGAAACCACTAACAATAAACATTTTTACAAAAGTAAAATAATTTCCAGAGTTAGAATGCACTAATTCTTAGGGAATTATATGTATACACCTCTTTGATCTTGGATATTTTAGCATTACCAAGTTAGGAGATGTTTTTTTAAATGGCATAATTACATGGATCTGAGAAATCATTAATGAGAATAAAGTTTTAAGTATTTATTCTTTTAAAATAAAATATATTTTTACTATTTACCAGTTCTTTTGAGGTCCAAAAATGACAACCTGTTAATCCTTACCATTCTACTATACTTCTTTTAATCCTTTCATGTAATCTTTATGTGTTCATTATTCAAATTCTTTAATGAAAAACTAGTATGTCTCCAGTTTTTAAGATTGCCTAAAATATAAGTGGATCTGAAAATAGTCTATCAAAATTTGTAGTGTATAATCCAAACATCTTTTTTAAAGGCACATAACTTTCACTCACACCCCAAGGGTCAATATGTTATAATTTTGTTTTACTTAAGCTTCTAAGAACTCAGATAAAAATCACTGGGTGTAAGTGTGGTTTCCTCTGTTTTGTAGTCTCAGGGGGGTGGGATTTCTAGATTAGTTTTTTCTGTTCTCTGGGGAAATATACAACTCTCTCTGTTATGGTCATGAATGTTCAGTAATAAGTTAGTCTTCAAATAAATACCAATAAGATGATGTGGGCTTGATAGAAGTTAAATGTCCCTAAATCCTATGAATTGATCTGCAGGAGCTGTTTTCCACATGAGCGCTGGCTTCACCCAGGCAGACATCCGCAGAGCGGTGGAGGTCAGGGTGACGGAGGAGGAGTGGGCTTGGTGGCACATCTGCACTCTATTCCTGACAGTGTCTTGCTTCGGCAAAGGGAAGTGAAGCGCACATACCATGCTCAGTGGCATTTCCAAATGCAGCTCAGCTGGGGGCCCGGGCTTATTGCATCAATGGCACATACTGGGCAAAAAAGGAAATACATAATTTTGTCAAAGTAGTAGATCACAATCTACCAATCCTTTCCTCCCCCTTCAAAACCATCACCCCCACACTAATAGCTCTAATAGATACAGACTTTATGCATATTTCAGTCACAGCAGTATTTCTAATGCATATGTGAAAGGGCCCTTAATTTATGTCTACCAACTGTGTGGTGCCCTTCTTTTGGGTAATGTCATCATCCTAATGGTGTTTCTATTATACTCAAAGGTAGCAAATGAGGCTTATTGCAAGAAGGTAATTGATTTTCACTGAGTGAAAATGTAAATAGCCACAAGAAATCCTATGAAAGATAAGCAGTTCAAAATTACCAGAAAAAAAAAATTATTTGTATACTCAATTCATTGGTCCAAGTATATAAAATGTTTCTTTTTTCAAGTCGATACCACAGTAACTGTATTTCACATCATTTTATTTCAAATTGAAGTAAAAATTGAAGAATTTTGATGATCTTGCTTTTACCAGCTTGACAGTGTATATTATGACAATTATCATCTTATGTGGAAAGGGGCTTCTTTTTTTCAGCGTGTCTTTGTAATAGAAACTATGTGAATAAAATTCCTATCATGGATGTGTAAAGCTAACTCTTTTTTTGACTTTCTATAGGAAGAAAAGTATAGCATCTGTGTCAATAATGTCCTCTTTAAAAATGCATAAGCCAAAATCTCATTGAAAGTTAGCAAAAACATCAGCCCCATATTCAAGAAAAAAGCAGAGCTCAAGATGTGTTGTCCTGAAATCACAGATGCTTAAGGACCCGATGTGGATACCGTTGTGACCAGTATTCTCTCAGCAGTAAAGATAATTCTCAAAGTTTATGCTAGCAAAAGAAATGAAGCAAAATACAGTATCTGAGACAAAAGCTTATTTACCAAAATAATGCCAATTTTTTGTAATCAAGAGCTCGTAAAACTATTTTTGTTTCCCCCACAAGTGAAATACAGACATTTGCATGTTGCTATTATAAGCAATAGCACTTGCATTATCTCTACTGTTTTCTGAATCCAAGAGATACCTTTTTCTGAAGAGTCACTTGCAAGAAAAGCAACATTTTAAACACAAAATCTCCTTTATCTACTTAATTTTTTTTGTAATGGTAAGTAAGAAATAGATTGTACATTTCATCCACTCTCCTACCCCATCTTGCTTATGATTTGAAAAGGACTTTTATTTTGGGAATTATAATATATGTAATGAGAATGATTTTGCCTTAGAAGGTCACTTGGATTAAAAAGAGAGATATCATTTGTATTGACCTTTGAGTTGGCAGGTGGAGAGATTGGATAATTTTTATTTCTGCAGGAGAATAGGAAATAGGACAAGAAAATAATCCAAATTTCTTCCTTTGAGGGGAGTTCAGAGGAGCAGTTCTTCCTTTAACTTTCAGCATCATCAAATGCTAAATCTTTAACATCTGTTTTATTCTTCATAACGTGTGTGACTAGAGGCACGACTGACTTAGCAACCAGTTCAAATAGAGGATAAACTGAAAGCATGTTGACTTGTTACCCAGTGTCATGCATAGAATGTGCTCTTTAATATTAATTAGACCCCAGCCAAGCCCTTTAGTTTGCTACAGTTTTAGATTTAGACAGACAGGACTCCCTATTGATACAGAGATTTCATTAATCACTTTCAAAACCATGTACAAAAATTCCATTTAGTAGAAAACTCAAGCTCAAAATGAGAAATTCAACTTTATGAGGAAAACAAAACCTCGTATGTTTATTTCATTAAGAAGAAAACATCAAATAGGTTTATCGCAGCATGGCTTTGCAGTTTCTGCATTCCAAATTCTATTTCATTTAAAAACCCAAGTGTTATTATGTTCCCTCTGAATTTAACTACCTCAGATTTATCATGCTGTGAGTAAATAATAAAAAGCAGGAATGGTTTAAAAACTAAATAATTAGTACATTCAGATAATTAGTACATTCGGATATGAAATTGCAGTAAAGGTGGTGGACAGGGCATCCGTCACGCAAGTTAGTGTGGTTGATAGGTAGCATGCAGTGAGAATTGTGAATGGTCCTGACAAATTTGGATCTGAACATTTTGAGAAAACATTTTTATGTTTCTGATAATCTTAAACAGTTTTTTAGAACTACAGAAGTAAAATTGGATCAACAGAAAACATGTTTGGGGAATATTAAAAAATATCTGTATTATTAAAACAGTCTAATAGTTTTATGTATTTGTATTTTAAAAAGCTTATTTTGGGAAACTATTAGGAACTAATTTATTTTAACAAATTTTATCTGTGTGGTAAAAGATAGCTTCATTATATGTCATTTACAATGTCCAAATCTAAGATAATGAATATTCTATTTTACAGAATATATATTACTTTTATTGGTTTTTATACTAATCTCCTGCTTTGGGTTATAAAGAAATAAACAATGGCGTCTCCCAGATATGCCATTCAGAATCTCAGGTGTAATCATGAGTACGACTTTCTTTAAAATTGAGACAAGAATACTGTTGGCAGCAGTAACTATGGTTCAGTCCCAAATCCTGGAAACCTTAATTCGGATGCATTGTGGGCACATAAAATTCGAGTTCAAATGCTTTTAAGGAGTCACGACATTTTGTCGTTTGACACTAATTTTCAACCCAGCATGCCTTAGCAATGACTGAAATTAGTTCCAACTGAATTACATCTAAGCTATTTTCTACCATCTACAAGAAATTTTTTCTGCCAACTGAGTCAAGAGAGTTTTCTGAAATTTCCTTTAGCATGTATTATGGTATGGGGCTCTCACTGTAGACAATCCAGTGTCCTGATTGTCTAAACCATGGGATGTCACTCAACTGCTTTTTTGCTAGTATCGTTCAACTTCAGTTTTATATATATATAAATATTTTAAATATATTTTAATAACATATGTATTTTAATAATTTTTCGATATATTTGGGTCAGGAGAAACATCATTTGCAATTGTCTTTCTTTCCAAGTCATCAACAAGTGTTATTTCTGTAGAGTCTGTGAACTAGAAACAGGCCCATTGGAAACTGAACTAAAACTAGCAACTCATTTCCCTCATGATAACAAAGAATTACAATCAGATGTATCTCCTATTTCTCACATTAGAAAAAGTGTACTACATGGATGTGTATCATAATTCAACCTTTTTACCCTTAACACACAGTGGAAAGTTGAATTTTTATGAGAATTGGAGGCAGAGTATTTCTGCGACATGACTATGAGAGATATCATTTGACCGTAGAGAAAAGAAGCTTCTGGGCAATTAAATAAAATTGAATCTTACACAAATAAAGAGAAGCTTTAATGGACTAATTTAATGTTTTGAATTTTCAAGTCATTTCTCTTAGTCTTTCAAAGAAAAGGGATTTGCGGTCAATAAAGACCTGGTTTGACCTCCGCATTTCATACAGGGTACAAATAATGGCTTAGTCAGTATTCATGTAAGAGCAGTGGCATGGTGAATGGAAAATATAATAAGTATTTAATCAAACATAGGGTATGAAATTCAAAATATAAGGATCAAAACAATAGCAAAGTAAATATACTATATTAAAGTAGAAAAACTCAAGGGCAGTTTCATAGATAGGGTTGCTGTGTTTCAAGGATTAAGCATAACTAATTCCATCAAATGAATTTAGAAAGTTCCTCAAGTGACTTTTTCTTGAGTAATATTTTTTTCATCAAAAGACTGGAATCTCATAATTTTGTGAAAAGTTCAACATTTATATATGAAGATAGCCTTCCTTTAACATATAAAAGCTTCCATTGTGTTAATTTACATGCTTGAAAACTATACCAATAAAGTGGTTGAAGTAAATAAATAAGTAATAAAAAGCACATCAAAGTAGTTATGATGAGACAGCCAGATAGCAGAGAATTGCAGCACTTGGTATAATTTTATCAAAATTACTATTGTCATGGCATGTTAGTTTTCATAAGAATTTGTACAGTCACTGATCTCATACAGACAAATTAATTTCAGGTTCTCTCATGTGTAGTCACATAACAGCTATACTTGAGCACGCACAAAAGAAAATTAAATAATCATAGTCACATAAACTTGAAAAGCAGCACAATATCTTAAGTTTACTATTCCATAACGTCTTGGGATCAGTGATCATTTCTGTTATGTTAGACTCAAATTGATCTACAGTGGTACAGCTATTATGTAGTTTCTGCTCTGTTTAGTCTTGATCATATAAAGGTACTGTGTCATATATTCTATTAGTGAATTGTTATTAAAACAATAATGTTGTAATTCCTACATTTATGGCCTTTCTTCAAGTTTCATTCTTTTATCTCTTTTATGTCTAAAGGGATAGAAGCTTTTTATGCTTCCTTTTAAAGATAAATACAGATATGAATCCTCAATTATTAATGAGTTTAAATGATATTTGAATTAAAAATGTTTATTACAGTTTTCAAATGCCCTCTTTCTTTTCTTTGTCACAGAACTCTGAAAAGAAGACCTGACACTGTGCATTTTAGATATCTCTGCTGTTCATATCTAACCAATGTTTCAATTCTAAAGGCTTCTTCCTGGAGTCATTTATTTTTATTGTCTCATTCGGTTGCCCGACTTCCTTCTACCATGTCGTGTCCCATTGTGTGTCAGATTTGGTGCATCTCTAATATATACTGGACCTCAGTTTCCTCATTTATTAGGTGAATGTTTTCCATTGTTTACTTCATAGACAATGGAGGTTGCCATGAGGACTTAATGTTTATTAAAGTAAGTTTAGTTTTTATGACCTTAAAATTGAAAAAATAAACGTTTTCACTAGCTATTTCAATGATCTCGAACAACTTAGTCAAAAATGACAGCAGTCATAAAATACCTTAGAAAGAGCCTCATTAAATATTTTAATTCCTTATTCTTTTTCCACCAAAAAAATACTATATTCAACTTCAGACTGTTGTCCCTAAAGAGAAAGAGTTGCTTAATTCATCAAATTTTACTTACTTGTGCTGGAGTGTTTTGTGATCTTGTATGTGTATGTAGCTCTTATTTCATAATAGTGTTTTCATATTAAGGGTATAAAATGTTTTAGAAATTTCAAGTTTGTAAAATTTTATTCTTGATATATATAAACTGTAGGCCTTTTCTATAGAACAGATTTACTCATTTTTGAAGGTTTGTGGCTTTTTACAACTCGAGTTAACATCTATCTTACCACCTTTTTCTCAGTTAGATGAGCTAGGAGCTTTAACATCTCCCTCTCTTTTCAGAGAGGCTATTACAGGGTTGCTCATGGAAACGATGCCCTGTACATGGTCTGTGATAGTCTTAAAGGCTACTTTTCTCTCTAAGAGACCGACCATGTTAACTCTCAAATGCTTTAGCTGAAATTACTATAAATAACAGATAAATCTCAGAATTATGAAGACCTTACATATGGTAAAAATGCCTGTGTTATATTATTAAGCTATAACTTCAAAAATTAAGTGGCACACTAGGAGTTTTTAACAAGTTAATGGAAATGGTGACAAAGGCATGCATTGCAGCATTATTGATGCTCACAAAGACGTGGAAACAAAGTATCTGACCATGGGGGTATTGCTAAGTAAATTACATTCCATCTATCAAATATTATGAAGTATTAAACATTTTTTTCCAAAGAGTTTTTAATAGCATAGGAACTTTCTTATATTATAATTTTAATTGATAACAATAGATATACAATATATGAACATGTTATCCAAATATGTAAAAAAAAAAATCTAGAAATGATCATCTAAAAAGACAGGATGAAAACTTGCCGTGCTTTGAAAGTGGTTGGTTATCAATGGGTGCTAGGTCCATGCAGGTTCTTTCCTGATTTCTTCTATATTTTCCTGGTATTTTATAATGAACATGTCATTTTTCTATAATATGGGAAAAACAGTAAGTAGAAGAAAAGGAAAATTTAACACATTAATTTAAAATAGCACATATAATTCCTGTATAATTATTTTTAATTTTCAGTAGCATTGTAATACTTTCAATCTTGTGATATTTATTTTTACATGTCTTTATTCCTTAACACTGTGAGTGCAAGTTCAGAGACTATCTCCCTTGTTCCTAACACAAGACCGGTAGGTAATAATAGTTGTTCAGTTCATTTTTACTGAATAGATGTATGATATTCCATAGGAATACATATTTTTACATAGTTGAAATTCATGTGCCCCCTTCTGTCCTGCTTTTTCTACTTATCCTTGCTCCTTAATGCTTTTACATGACCTAATAAACTTTGTATTGTTATTTTAATATTGTTATACTGTGGTAGGGGAGTAAAGTCACTATCCTAGAATGGGTATTTATGTTATTTCCTATTATTGTTATGTACAAAATTTCAGTAAATATTCTCACCCCTTACCTTCATGCTTCTTTTAAACCATTTCTAAACACCTAGGACCTTACTTATTTTTCAAAGGGTATGATTATCTTTGTAATATTTCCTATATATTGTTTTATTGTATTACTATTGGTAATTGGTAATACAACCAGCAATGAGTTAGCATATTGATTTCTTTCCCATATTTATCTGAATCGAGCGTTTTAAGTTTATATCTTTTTGTTACATTTAGTGGATTTTTAAAAAGTCCAAGTTGCCTTAATTTGCACTATTTGATTAAACCTTTCCGTGTATTAGTTTCCTAATTGTATTGTATTTTTATTTACATGAATAGCTTGTTTATATGCTGCACCCATTTGGGGTTTTTTAAATTTTTAAAAATACATTTGAATGCACTTATTATACATTAGGAAAAATATTCCTATGTTATATTTGAGGCAAAAAATTCTCCAGTATGTGATTGTCCTTTAATTTTGCTATTTTCAATATACAAGAAATTTTAATAATCTAATCCACTGATCTTTTCTCATGTGATTTCATTACTGCTAAAAATGAACAGCCTTTTATAATATAACACCTTGGACAAATCCGACTCATTTGTATGAAATTCATTATTATAAAGTATGTAATTATGTGTTCCTAGATTAGGTACTCAGGCTAATTGTTTTCCTCTTTCGGTTTTCTCTTTCTGTGTCTCTTCTCTTTCCTCCGCCCCGGCCTCCTCTTCTGCTGTTCCTTCGGTGCTCGTCCCGTGTCTTCCTCATTGTGCCTGCTCCGCCGTGAGCCGCTGACTGCCCGCGATGGAGCTGAGACAGCAGCCAATTACCGCACTGCACTGCTGCTCGTGTCCTACTATGATCTGTTGGTTTAAATGTTTAAAAAACCTCAAGCCTTTGTTTTAATCAAAAATCAATTCATTTATTATACATAGACATATACATGTGAATATATGCATGTATTTTTTTAATGAAAGACAACACGGTTCTAATGGTAACTTCTTTGTCCATAATTATAAACTAAGGCAGGGACTTGCCTTGATCTGGACAGCTGGACATGAAGCTGAAGGCTAGATTGCCCCTCTGGCATGCAATTATTTCCATTCCTGGGACCAACTCTATTGTTTATTGATCTTGATTCTTTCTTGAAGGGGAGCCTTTGCTGTGTGGTACTGATGAGCTAATGCTACTTTTGGTTTCTGACACTGTGAGTGAATCATGGAACCTCCTCTTAGCTAACTGAAAGGCTGTCGTGATGGTTAAAATCTATAAAAGTCACAGTATCTGCCTTCATCCAGTGTTTCACGTGGTCATTTTTGAGTCTCTATCATGGGCCTAGCACCATGCTGAACACAGGTAGGAGAAAACACACTTCCTGCCTTTGAGGTACTTGCAGTCTAGTTTGGGAGAATATACAGATGTGTGCATATGTAAGTTAAAAATGAAAAAAGATACTGGATGCACTAGCTACTAGATGAGAAAGACTTGTGAGGGTGCAGATCTGTATACTATAGAATTTAACATTAGGGAGAACAGTTTGAGAACAGGGTGGCATGGGCTAGAGAAGGTTTTTTATGGGATGAATTGTGTCCTAAAATGACATTTATAAGTTCTGACTCCCAATACTTACGACTGTGACTTTATTTGCAAATATAATCTACTTAAGGTCATGTTTAATTGGGATGGGTTCTAATCCAATATGACTGGTGTCCTCTTAAGAGGAGGCAGAAAAACAGATGCACAAGGGAAGAACTCTGTGTGACTACAGAGGCAGAAAGTGAAGTGTTGTAGCTTCCAGGATTTCCAGCCAACCACCAGCAGCTAGGAAGTGGCAAGAGGGGGTCCTCTCCTACAGATGTCAGAAGGAGCGTTGTCCTCCTGACACTTTGATTTCAGCCTTATAGCCTGTAGAACTGTAGGACAATAATTTTCAGTTGGTTTAAGCCATTCAGAAGGTGGGTATGAGACCGTGCTCTAAATGAAAGGCAGAATTTGGATTGACAAACAAAGGGGGTCATATGGTGGAGAAAACCTCATTAGCAAGGGTAAGAATGAGTATATGGGGACTATAAGAACACTGGAATGACTGTCTCCGAGACCAGTGCAAGATAAACCAAACAGACAGGGAAGATCCAACTGAGAGAAGGCCTGTAGTACCACAGTGAAAAATTGATTTGTTTTATTCCCTCTCTCATACGTTCAATGTTTACTAATGATTTACTGTCCATCTAAAACCATTTTGTCTCGCTAACAGTATCCAAGAGGAAAGGAGGCTGTTGGGAAGTACTCTATGCTTTTATTTTATCCTAACCAGCAATTTTTAAAATTAATTATATTAGATAGGTAGTATATTCACATGATTAAAAAATAAAAGTTTCAAATGAGTGTGTAGTAACAAGTCTCATGTCTACCACTGCCCCAAACCTCCTATCAGGCCACTCTATACCCACCAAGAAATTGGTCCTATTACATATTTGTGGATCTTTTCAGAGATCTTTTTTTAATGCATAAATAGAGAATATGAACACATACCTCATTCCCTTTATGTAAACGGTAATGTTCTGTGTACTATTTGCACCTCACTTTTTTCATTTAACAACACATTTGAGGTTTTTCTGTGTCAGTACAAAATCTGTTCATTCATTTTTCTGATGCATATTTTTCCATTATGTGGATGTACCATAATTTATGTTGTTGCTTTCAACTGGTGGGTGTGTAGGTTGTTTCCTACCCTTTGGTTCCCAGACTGGAGCTCAATCCACTGAGCCACACCAGCCAGGGCATCTTGTCTTTTTACTAATAGCCATTCTAACAGGTGTGAGGTGGTGTTTCATTGTGGTTTTCATTGCATTTCCCTGATAATGAATGATGCATGTGCCTACTGGCCATCTTTATGTCTTTGGAAAAATGTCTATTCAGATCTTCTGCTCATTTTTAAATCAAAATGTCTGTTTTTGCTATTGAGTTGCATGAGTTCTTTATATATTTGGGATGTTAGCTATTTATCAGATATTTAATATATTAAATATAAAAGTGTAACAACTATATGTTCAATTTCTACTAAAGTGTTCTTCTAAATAAACATAGTATCTATTTTAAATCACACACCACCATGGTGAGGGAGGTATTTAATGCATTTTGTAGATAGGAACATGGAAATGAGGCACAGAGAAGATAAGAGACATACCCATGGTTACACTTCCATTGAGAGGTAACACAGGAATAAACCCAGGAAATCTGATCTGAACTGTCAACTATTATAGTATATCACCTGGCCAGTCCTTAAATGTTGAATCCCAGTGAAATATGAAAGATACCAAGTTAGCCTTCTGATTTAGGCTTTCTAGATTAGCTTTTTACAATGGAGAGAAATTTAACATTTTGTACATTGAACATAAATGGCCTAATAATTGAAAAGTATACACCAATTGACAATAAGTAATTGCTGCAAATTTTGGTTCTATTTTGGCACAAAATAAAATTTGTTGTTTCTATCACCATTTATAAGAGTGGGTCTCATATATCCCATAATAAATTATTTGGGAGAAATTTTTCTTATATAAAAGCCATGGATATCCTTTTGAATCTTCTCAGGAACCCAAGTGTAGCATTTGCCAAAGCGGTCTTATCATCACCCCCCAAAGTTCCTTTCTCAGTGAACAGCACCCCCAGCCGCTGCTTGCCCAAGCCGAGACCCAAGCCTCATGCACGCTATCTCCTGCTTCTCCAACTCACTAATTTCTAGGACACTATAAATTCACCCACTTGGTGACAATTTCTCTTCCCTTCTAATTGGTTTACCCTTCTTAGCACATTTTCCATCCCTAATCTTTCAAAAGTACACATTTTATTCTGTCTTCTCCCTGTTTTAACCTGGGCAGTAAAGGCCCCACAGTCCGTCCTCTTTTCACGCTGCACTCCGCTTCTCTTGTTCCTCTGACACATTATGCTTGTCCATTCAGGCCTTGCCTATGAAGTTTCCGCACACTAGCACCTTTTCTCCCTTTGTCCCAATAACTCCCACATATACTATTTGCTTAGATGTCAGACGTGGTATTATCTCCTTCCTCATGGAAGGTTTTCCTGACTCTCCAAGTTCATACTAAGTGTTTCTTCTATGTGCTTTACAGCACCTCATGTTTCTCCTTTCATAACCTCATCACACTGTGAGTAGTTCTGATGTACTTCCCATGACTGTCTTTGAGGTACTCTATGTCGGGAACCACAGGAATATATCCTAGAGGTAAGAAATATGAATGAGAGAACTATTGGGTAAGTTCTTATTTATTAAAATGCACCCCTCTTCCTCACAGTGGAAATAGTTCCATCATTGTCTGCAACAGCAATCTTACTAAGCATCTACTAAAGTGCTGTGAGGCAGCCTATGAAATTATGTACTCTGGAATCATTTTCATGATTCAATTAGCTTTACAAAATTTTGTGGAGAAAAAGAAAGGAATGCTTTTATATAGATTTCCATATATATAAATTAGATTTCCAAATATATATATATTTCCATTATATATATATTTCTATATATATATATTTTAAAATATCTGGGACAGTTCTCACTTCAGCAGCACATATACTAAAATTGGAACAATACAGAGAAGATTAGCATGGCCCCTGCACAAGGAGGACATGCAAATTCATGAAACATTTCTTATTCTTAGAGAATCAAAAGGAGAAACAGCTAGCGACACACAAGGGAGTTCCAATAAGGCTATCAACCGATTTCTCAACAGAAACACTGCAAGCCAGAAGGGAATGGCAAGAAGTATTCCAGGTACTGAAAAGCAAAGGCCTGCAATCAAGACTACTCTACCCAGCAAGGCTCTCATTTAAAATGGAAGGTGAAAGAAAGAGATTCCCAGAAAAAAAAAGACCAAAAGAATAGATCTCCACCAAGCCAGCATTGTAAGAGGTACTAAAGGGACTGCTTTAAGAAGATGAAGAAAAAGAGAGAGGACACAGGTTCAAAGGGAAAATAAGGCAGTGAATAGGTACCTATCAATAATTACCTTAAACATAAATGGATTAAATGCTCCAATCAAAAGACACACAATGACTGAATGGGAAAGAAAACATGACCTGCATATATGCTGTCTACAAGACACCCACCTCAGAACAAAAGAACTACATAGATTAAAGTGAAGGGATGGAAAAAAAATATTCCAAGCAAATGGACATGAAAAGAAAGCTGGGGTAGCAATATTTATATCAGACAAAATAGACTTTAAAACAAAGGTGATAAAAAGGGACAAAGAAGGTCCCTACATAATACTTAAGGCTGTAGCCCAACAGAAAGATATAACCCTTGTAAACATATATGTGCTCAACATAGGAGCACCTATATATATAAAGAAAATTTTGGAGGACTTGAAGAAAGATATCAGCAACAACACAATCATTGTAGGGGATTTTAACACTCTACCGTCAACAATGGATAGATCTTCCAAACAAAGAATCAACAAGGATATTGTGGCATTGAATGACGCTCTAGATCAAGTGGACTTTATTGATATAGATAGACCCTTTCACTCCTAAGAAGCAAAATATGCATTCTTTTCAATGCACATGGAATGTTTTCAAAGATAGACCACATCATAGGACACAAAACAAGCCTCAACAAATTCAAGAAAATTGAAATCACATCGGGCATGTGCTCAGATCACAGTGGATTGAACGGGGAACCAACTTCAATGAAAAAACTAAAAAACATTCAAATACATGGAGACTGAATAACATGTTACTAAATA